>JAOEFI010000006.1:1721538-1737228 GCA_034621735.1 Anopheles plumbeus | reverse complement strand
AAAAAACGTGAACGGCAGTGGCGGCGGCGGCGAGCGAAGAAGCCGAATCGAACCGTCGGCAGCCAAAACGAAACGAAAAAACCCTTGATCGCCGAAATCACTCACCTGTTGCTTTCTTCCACAGAATCGTCGGCACGGGGACGCCCTGAGCCTGGCAGTGAAGCATAATGTGGCGGTTCCGTTCGACACTCACGTCCGTCGGCTCGACTACCCAGCGGGGCGGAACTGTGGTGGTGGTGGTGATGGTGGTGGCCGGGTGGTATTTTATCCGTTCCATTGAGCCCGCGGAGGGTTGGTGGGTGGGTTGGTGTTGGGTGGTGAAGCGGTCGCCCGCACGCCGGGTTCAAGATGGTTGCGTTCAAAGGCACGGGCGCAAACATGAAGAGAGAGAGATAGAAAACGGGGGGAGACGAACCGAATCCAACCGGCACCAAGCGAAGGAGGGCGGATCCGGGTGGCAAAGGCGGTGGTGGTGGTGGAAAGAAAAAGTTTATCGTTAGTCGATGAGTGAGACGGGCGAGTTTTTGATGTAGCGAAAGTTTTTCGGTGGATTTTCGATTATGTTTTTTCTCGGTCAAGTGGGTGCATTTCTGGGCAGGGAAGGCAGGCAGGCAGGCAGGTAGGCTGGCATGCAGGCAGGCAGGTCGTGGAGCGGTGGATGGTCTGGAAGGTCCCGGAGGGGGAGAGGGGGGCTTTGCGGTTCGTTTGCTTAGGCTTTTGTTTACTATTGCGTCTGATAGTGGGGAAGTGATACATTTTGCAATGCTAGGTTATAGTACATACACACATTTTCTTACTCTTGCAGTGCGTTTGTTTATTCGACAAAACACGCTTTTTTTTGCCAAGCAGAGCGAGCGTCGGGAAGATTTGTGCAGGTGCAGGGTACGAGTGCGACAACGATTAACGGGTTTTCTGCTTTTTTTTAGGATATATTTTCTTTGCGATCTAGTTTTCACAGAATTTTTTTGACGCGAGGGGAAAGCCTTGGGGGACGGAAGGCAAACGAAACAAAAACTTTCCTTGCTCGAGTGTTACGACATATTCAAAGCCCAGCTACAAGTGTTAGTTAGCGCGCACGTGTTTGTGTGTGGGTATGGTGTTGCTCGGTTGATTGCTTTTACATCTGTGCATGCCCCACGGTGGGACGGTGCAGGTGGGAGTTATTCTTTTCGAAACTCACACCCTTTGTGTGTGGTAAAAATTCATAGCAAGAGAAATCTATCCGGTTGGGACTGGTGGGCGGTAATGGAGCTCGAATTTGGGTCCCAAAGAGAGTTAGAGGAACGTTCGGCATTCATTCCGAGATCCAGGAATAAAATTCTTGAGTCAATGAAAAAATCATTAATTATAAAGCGTGCATAAAGCACATAAGAATTTGATAACTATGTGAAAGTGTCTTTCTCATCTGGTAACACGAAAATGACGATTGTGTCTGATTGAGTTCCTTTACCATCACCGAAGCGAATAGCTTCGTTTGTTATAAAAGAAGAAAATGCTATAAAGATAAATCAATCACATTATGCTCTTCATACGCTGTAGAACGTTCAAGATTTTGGGCATGCTGGTATGATCCAATGAAAGCATCCCAACGTTTACGACTGTATGCTTTTAACGGTGCACAGTTTCCGGTAATTTATTTCACTAGCTACGATGGTATATGGGAACGTTGTGTACAGTTTCTTCAAGCTTTCGAATCAATGTATATGTATCCATGGTTCGATGAGTATGTGTATTGCTACGTGTGTCTGATTCGGGATTAAATTCATTTTTATACCAACTGCATTTCAGTGAACTGCGTTGAAGGACTGGGCGCCTCCATCAACAATATTATAAGTAGCCTCATTATCCAGGACTTTCTCGTTGAGGGATAACTAGAATCGAATGCTCCAAACGTTCGCATTCGATTCATTTAAAAAATCAAACTGTTGATGATTTGTATAAATAGTGCTATGAATCGATCAGGTTCAATAGAGAGTATATTGAAAGTAATATAAACGAAGTACTGGGCGCCTCCATCGCAAATATGAATCAGGAGACCAACGACGAGCTGCATAGTCAAACATTTTCCTTTGTGATTAGATCACGAGCAGCAATATCGGAACAGTGGGCTGGAAAAACATTGTCTATGATTGCAGAAATCGGTGATATTCTCGACCGCTGGCAATCTATTTCTCATCCGATTTTTTTTCGCCTTCATGCATCGGCATTATTTGCTGGTGCATGTATGTTTGAAAAGTATAAATATTTATGCATCAGAAAAACAGAAAGAATAAATAATGGGCGACCACAAACTGTGGGCAGGATAATTACGCTACGCATTTGTGGTACGCGCGGTGTGTGACGCTCGGTGTGCGTTGTTGAAAAACTCGGTTCGCTTATCACGTATGCTCAAACAAAGAGTTGGAAATCACGGAGGAAAGTCAAACAAAACGGCGATATGATACGTCAGAGTGCCTGAACGAATTTGAATGGTCGAAAATGGGAATGAAAAGCCGAATCAGAAAACCGGTAGCGCGTCACGAGGGAAAAATAATCACCAGCGAACCAAACCGATGTGGATCGAGCGATCGATTCCGTTCGGAACGATGTTTGTTCGCCAATGCATTGAAGTGCAGTTGGGCTGAAAAGCTGGAAATGAGAAAAACGGTATCATGTGGGACACTTTGAGAGGGCTTTTGTCGAAGGGGTGGCGTTGGGTAGGGCAGCTTTAGCGTGAAGCCCCGAACCAGAACAGCTATAAAAGTGAAACGCACTTTGCGAGTGGCTATTGGGCTACAGCATTGCAGTGGGAACTGTAATACCACTGTGGGCTTGAAGCTTAACACCCACATTCAAGCATCAATGGAAGCGTGCCTGTATAGACGAACAGAGGCGGGGAGCTACCATATGGGTGAAACGAGGGCGGGGGGGGAGGGGGTTTGTTTTATTAATTTCTGACTAATAACAGGAATATTAGCTGTGATTATTGATTATTATCGCCCAGGGTGATTTGTTTTTCGCACCGTTTTCTCTCCGTCATTGGGCAAGCTAGGGAAATTCAATAAGCAGGTTAGTGGAAGCGGTGCTGTGGCTGTGTCCAATATGCGTGCGTATGCGTCGAAGTACGACCCCTTTGTACGAACATGCTCTTCACTTGTGTATAGTTTCTGTGGGAAAGGACTAACGCTCACACGATGGGCGGAACGATAATTTTCCACTTAGCTCTATCTATCATACATAGCTAACTAACACGGAAACGCGCTCGATAGGACGTGGGAAAGCGTAAATCTCTCTCGAAGGGACACAGCCTTCGACTCGCTTGCTCGGAAGCAAACTCGAAAACGGAAATAAAACGTAATTAATGAACAAGCAATCGAAAAGCACCAGGAGCATTTGTGGGAGTTTTTTTTAATGTATATAGGAAAAGTGAGAACTGGATCCTTTTTAGTGCCCCCTCAACCAAGGCACCCCTTCCGCTAGTGATAGTCTGGGCGTGACTTTTTGTACCACTGGCTGACAATTATTGTCAGTCCGGCTGAAACTCAAAATAAATAAACGCTAATTAAGAAGACAGATGCATGGAAATGAAAGGCCGCACCACGCGTATGCTGCAACGAATGGGCGAAGCGGAAGGGGTGGGATAAAAATACAGCATCCCGAGGTAGAGGTCTCCATGCGACGGTTCCGATATTAATTAGTAGTCGATAAATCAAACGATTTTTATGGACAATATCGCGTTGATCGTTAACTGCAGCTGCTGACGCTGCAGAAATCTTCCCTCGGCTTCCGGGCTGCACAAACCAGCGGGTGTGAGGGGAACAGGACACAATGGGGTTTTTGGGGCGGGCGGTTATTACAAGTCTTCGTTTTTGGTCGTTAAATGTTGTTTGAAAGGAAATCATTGCACGATTTTCTATAAAATTTTATATCTATTCTAGTTGTTTGGTTTATTAAAAGGATAACTAAAACATATATTTATATGTTGGAAAGTGGGAAGAAACCGGTTGGTGAAACACAAAACAGGAAATTAAATGTGAAACCCATGAGCTAGGTGCTGGGGTACGGTGCTGCAAATAGGAATGTGAATAGCGAAAGCTTGATATTGGTTCATGACATTCGGTGCTTCCATGGGGAATAAATATGTGAAGATAGAGAGAGGGGGAGAGAGAGCGGACATTGCGGTACAGCGAACAGGCATTCCAAATGTTGTGTATCGTACGTGTAGTGCTGTTTTTCAAAGGATCAACTTAATAGATTTAGCTAGGCAGTAACAAAATGTTTTTGAATGTGATAAAATGTGTTTTCAAAATATGCGTATACATAAAGCCGTAAACCGTATTTAAACGTATTAAAGGTTTTGTTTGAAAAAGTTAAAGATCTTAAAAAAAAGGTTTCATAAATGATTAATGGACGAATAAAAAGGCATCATATTGAATGTGTGCCGGTTGAGTGCAGTCATAACTGTTATGTATACGAGGGATATTCGTGTAGTTATATTTATTTGAAAAGTTGAAAAAATAAAATAAATAAAACCATATCGAATCGTGTCGGTGGAGCGGTGTGGCAAGAGCACATATTTTCAAACGAGCAAAACGAAAAACAAAAAATTGATAGTGACAGAATAGCATGAAGGATGTGAAAGTGAACGGAGAGAAAGAAGAGGAAAATATATTAAACGACAGTAAAACGGATAGACAAAGAGAGACAGAGATAGAGAGAGAGATAGAGAGCGAGAGAAAGAGAGAGATAGAGAGAGAGAGTGAGAAACAGAGAGAGAGAGAGAGAGAAAGAGCAAAAGTACGGATAGAAATCAAGTGAAGGGTGCAGGGTATGTGCGATAGAGTGTGAAGAGAAAAAAAAGTACACGCCGTTATGTGTGTGTGTGTATATATGCTCCTGGTCAATGGCGCGGCTGCATCGGTTTAAACGAACGTGGCACGGAGTTGGGAATTTTATTTTTCCACCATCCTCCGGAGGCGAGTGCAGCGCTGGGGTGCATATTTCTGCCGCGTTTTGGTTTTTGCATTTTTATCCCTTTTCATTCTTTTTTTTTGCAGTATTAATTTCAGCGAGTGATTGCGACCAAAAAGCGAAAACCTCAGCGCAACTCATGGGAAGAAAAACAAACCGGGCGCATAACCAAAACCCCGCAAAATCCTGTCCCCGATAGGGAAAAGCGGATAAGATTTCTGTGGAATTTTCCGATTTTAAGCTTCCCTCCCCCCCTGCCCCCACCCGCCACAGTTTCCGCCAGCGCGGTCTGGTGGGTTCCAATTTGACGGGAATGTTAGTGATGATTAAAAGCCGGTTGAAGCTGCTGCGCAGGCAGATTTTCCTTGCCACGTATCCGGACCGGAATCGCATCGGGAAAGCGTGGGCAGGTGATTTTTTTTTTCCTGTCCCTGCAGCTGTATGACACCGTTATATGCGCCACGACCACCGACGGTGCGAGTGTGTGTGGGTTCGGTTGGTTGGGAAAACGGATAGATTCATTAGAGGTTGTGTCATTATAATGACATTGCCGGCTTTGCTTGCGGCGGCGGAAATAATGGGGTAAAAGTGTTCCCGTTTTTTTTTACTCCCTCTTTCACTGGTCTCCAAGCCGACGCTTCCTCGGTGGGCAAACCTGCCGTCGGGTGTCTGGTGCCACTCCCCAGAGCCCCATCGTCCGTTTCTGGCGTCCCGTGAACTGTATGTATGTGTCCCCGGCGCATCGTGAAGATACCCCTACCCCGTTCGTTAACCCGATGCAACCCTGCGAGCCGAATCAGGGCTGGAGCTTAATGTAACCGACACGCTGTGCAATTTAGGGATTTGCAGGATACACAGGTGCCGGTGACCCCGTCGTGCGGGAATGGGGTACAGCGAGCGTCTAGGGAGCTTTTTGGAATCTAATCCTAGTTTACTTTCGCCATTTCTTTTTTATTCACTCGCACTCCCTCACTCGCTCTCTCTCCCTCTGTCTCCCCGTCCCATCCCCGACGCATCTTTATCTCCGCAGCGCTACTACGTGTGGGTGCATTTAACACGAAAGTGGACAGGGAACGAAGAGTGGAAAGCAGAGAGCAGAAAACAGGTATGGTGTTGGCGGTGGAGGTGGTAGCTGCGTGGGTGGTTGTGGTGGGGGTTGGTGGCTTTTGGCGGGAGTGGTGTGGTGAGTGCAAGGTGGCGTACGGCGGGTGGCTGAACTGGGCACAGGACACGAAACCGACTATTTGGCTCGGTGTTCATGGCTGGGCTTTTCTTTCGGGTGGGAAAAGTACACAGAATAAATACGCTTGCAGTTGCTAGCTCTTGCGGTGGCTTGTGGCTTTGGTGGCGGATGCGTACATATTTGGACGTTGGTTTGCGAAAACAGTCCCTTTACGTAAAACAATAACGGAAAACGGAACGAAAAATATCAATGACAACTTGGAGGAAAACGAAAAAGTAAAAGAAAAAAAAACACACGCACACGAACATTCGAAAGCGTTGGTGCTGGCGGCTGTTGTTGACTAGACTGTGTTACTAGTGCCGTTGTTGGGTTGGGCTGTGGTGCCCAGCATACTTTTCTGATTCGTTTGTTGTGTTTGTTTTTTTTTTGTTTTTCTATGCCCGTCCATGTCCGGTTATCGTGGTGTGAAGTTGGGCAGCTACGCAGTCACGCGTGGCCTTTCGCAAACATTGTCGATGGAAAGTTGTCATCGGACAGAGACACAAAAAAAAAGGTTCACCAAATGTCGATGGCTTTCCACTTCGGTGACAAAAACAAAACTGTCTGCGGGGAAAATGAAAGCCTAATGGTTTTCCACCAGTTTCGTTCCTTTTTCGGCACAGTTTCGTTTAGTTTGGACAAGATAGCTGGTGGGTTTTGTAGTGTGGCGAAGCGCCCTCCAGGGATTTCCGTATTCCGGCTGCTGTTCATGTGGCGAATCTTGCTCGGCCACTATGTAAAATTACGAAAAACACATTACAAACCGAATCGAAACAGGAAACCAATGAAAATACAGATTCGAAATCGATTGCGTAACAGAGTAGTAGATATGTAGTGGGATAGAAAGAGAAGTAAATTGAAGTAGAGAAGGAATAAATGAGCGGACAATGTGAAGCCTTCCAAGGGACAGACTTCGAAGGGCTGCCATTGCCGATATTTTATTCGAGGTAATGGTCTGGTACCCTCGGAAAAACAAATTCATACTGAACGAGAAAACAAAATTACGGAACGAAGAAAAAACTGTGTTTTTTTGTAAAAGCTGTGTTCTAATACTAGTCAGGTTTTTTTTTCAAATAGAGAATAAAAATAAAGTTTATGCACAGTCAAATCTTCAGAAACATGGAGTCGATTTGTAGTGAATTCTATTGCATTTAGGAAACCGATACAGAAAACTTAAACAA
The DNA here is from genome assembly GCA_034621735.1 of Anopheles plumbeus. Lineage (NCBI taxonomy): Eukaryota > Metazoa > Arthropoda > Insecta > Diptera > Culicidae > Anopheles > Anopheles plumbeus. Next base: position 1,729,875 of record JAOEFI010000006.1, on the reverse strand, counting down.
TTTTTAAATAAAATGATGTGTCTTATGTTATTGAAGAACTACTCTTTTCTCTTTTATAGCTTTCCTCTTGTGTTCATGTGGATGAAGAAGAGATGTTTTCGCTCGCAGATATTCAATCAACTTGACAGCTTTTGTTTGGCACTTCTATTTCGTTAGTAACCGAATTATTTCAAGTCTTCGATATATTTTTCTTTACTAAGCAACCATTGCATGGCATTATCAATTCCACCCGAGCACCACTTCCAGCCAAACAGCGATGGACAAGTTTAGGCAACAAGAATACTGCTTGCAAACTATTTCGTGAGATTAGATTTGGAAGTGCATTGAGGCGAAAACATTGGAATACAAAGCTGCATGGGTGGCACAGTTCAGGTCAAGGCAACACAAAAAACAGAACTGGTCACTCGGAACTAAACGATAAGCAAAGGTACGGTGGCGCGTGGTGCAAGGTGCCAATGAGTTAAAACGAACAACAGTGGTGTGAGAAGGATCGCTTGCATCGTGAAGCCTATGGAAAAATGCGGCTTGGCGCTGGAGGCGCACCGGGGACTGACAGTTAGCATATGTGTTATAGGGTGTGTTCAACAACGCATACAAAGGTGTCATCTAATACGCACAAACGGGGGGGTGGTAGCGAGTGAAAACAGTAGCGTACGTGGGTTTTTGGGTTTGCGAAGGCCTTCTGTCAAAGTTCTAAAACAAAAATATAATAGAACGAAACGAACGCGCAATTGTGAGTCAACCAAAACACAAATAAGTAGCTTCGAAAAGTAAAAAGAAAAAAGTGCAAAAAGTGCTTATTCCGCATGTTGTTTTTCGTTGTTGTTTGACACTTTGGTTGTAGTTCTGTTTAAATAAATTCGACTGTTTAGAAATTTATATATACTCTTTTGAAAGTGATTGCTCCGTATCTTTAAACAGCTAAGAATCGAACATAAATCAATTAGTATGTAAAATTTCCAAGAAGTTAAGGAAACAAAAAAAAAGTCAATTGTTCATCAACATCTTTTTCGACTTTCAAATACCGGCTGTAGTATTCTTGTAGACTTATTTTCTTTTGCTTTTTGAACACGACGAGGTGGAAATATTTTCATATTTTGTGTTAGAACACAGCTTTAGTATGTTAACGTCTTTTTTGTATGGGCGTGAGAAAAACAACAAATCAATGGGCAAGTGCTCCTTGCGGACCAGTGCCTGAAAAAATCAGAAGACAAAAAAAAAGAACTCTACTCTATACAACCAATGGTAAATTATAAATGTTCAAGCTAAAACTAACCTTTGGTAGAAATTCAAGAGGCCCATAAAACGAAGTAATAAACAAATTCGATGGACAGAGAAATTGTATTAGAAATTATTGCATCTCATAAGAGTATAAACATATTGATAGTCGTGAACAAACTACAACAAGTAAGAAACGAAAACCAATGGCGAGAAAATGTATATCCTAACATAAACAAACACGGAGAAAATAGGCCACGGAATGATAGAGAAACAGCAAACGAACAAAATAAAAAAGAAAATCACAACAGAAGCCCTAGACGGAGCGTGAACATTCACGCACGTGAGGAGCCATATTCGGGTTACGGTGATTTGGCTTTATGTTTTTCTTCTTGTGGCAACTAAAACGGAAACAATATTATCGGTGCAGAAAACAATTACCTGGTGATCGGCCGCAAACCCACTGCGTGCTAAAGCAACTGGGAAGGGACACACAATTGGTGGTTATATGCAGAGTTGCTCATAAACATTCGTATTGATATATATATATAAATATGTATATATGTAAATATGTAACAGGTATACATGTAATTGAGGCGCTGTTGTACAAGCGCAGGCTTGCTGGCGGAGCGGAACTGAGGTAAGGTGAACGAAAGGATAAAGGTATGCAGATGGCGCTGAACTCAGAAAACGCATTTCGGTAAGGTGTGCCACAAATGTGTGTAGATATAGTAGATCTCGGTACTAGCGAGATTGCGGTTTCGGTACTGGCGGGGTTGTGTCTAGCGGGTGTTTGGTTTCATTGTTGGCCAAAGTCCAGGACTTGGCACTCGGTATAGTAACAGGCGAACGCAAGGAGAACAAACGTGTGGCAAACTAAAATATCAATATTCAACAACAAACAGCAGCAGTATGGTGGATAAAGTACGTTAGCGGAAGGTGTTATACTGTTATAATATATATTTTTGGCGCTAGCATTTTGCGTGTCCTCGTACGAGTGTTTGGTTTCGGTTTTCGGTGCAAGAGAGGCAACAACAACTGGCAGAGGTGTGAGTGTGTGTGTGTGGATGTGTGGGTGTGGGCGTATGATTGTGTGTGTGTGCGTTGTAGTGGGTGTGACAAAAACGAAGTGGCGAGTACTTTACTTTACCTTTTACCTGTAACGACGCCGTGAACTTCACCTCGGCCGCCGGATTGCTGGCCACGCACGTATAGTCGCCGGAGTGCGCCGCCGAGAGGGAGGGAATGTTTAGGAGGGACGAGTACTGGTCAAGGGTGGACACGTTGGCGCCGAGCAGCGTGGACAGCAGCGGATCGCCATCCTTCAGCCACTTGAGCGTCAACGGGGGGTCACCCTTGGACACGCCGCACACCGTGCGCGTCCGCATGCCCTCGGCCAGGCCGTCTTGGAAGGAGAACGGCTCGATATTGGGAGGAACTGTGTGGCGGGAGGGTGTTTCCGGTAGGGTGGAAGGTGGGGGAGAGCGATCGCGGGTAGGGTGTCACGTTACAGGGATCATTTTGATGTTAGGAGGGGATGATGTCGAATCCAAGTAGGGGTTTGAATGTTTATCATTGTTGTTCCACCGACACCAACGTTACGCGGTAGATGCAGTAGTAGTAACGATAGTAGTAGTAGAAGTAGTAGTAGTAGCAGTAGTAGTAGATGAGATGGTAGTAGTAGTAGTAGTAGTAGTAGCAGATTGGAACAACCGAAAACGGAACATGACAACCGAAGAGCGACAAGGACGGGAGGAAATGAATGAAAGGAAAAGAAGAGAAAAAAAACAGAGAGAACATGTGAGTCGGGACCGGGCACGATACAGTTACCATTAACCAGCAGCGACTGGTGGCCCTCGGTTTCGGCGGCGGTGTTGCGCACCACGCACGAGTAGTTGCCGGTGTGGTCCGCGGACAGGTTCTCGATCAGCAGGATGGAGTTGTACTGGTCGACCTGCGTCACCGACATGCGCTGGGTTGGATCGATTGGGCGGCCATCTTTGCGCCAGGTGATCGTGAGCGGGATGTCGCCCTTGATCACGGAGCAGGTGATCGAGGCGCGATCTCCGACGTTCAGCGACAGGATCGACGAGTGGAACGGGTTCAGCTTGGGCGGAACTAGAAGGGCAAAAGTCGATTATTGGCGCATCCAGGTCGATCGAGTGGAAGATCTAGCCAAGATAGGGGCCCTAGTGATACCGGTGTGGTAACACTTCCATGGCTAACAGGCGTCGCTTCCTTCGATCGACCTTCGAGCTGCCCTTTAGGTGACTCCTGTTCGACCCGCTTCACACCTAGAGGCCTTTTGGGAAGAAACTACAAACCGATTTGTCGAAGAACTTCGGCCCACCGGGCGATACTGACCTATGACCGCCACTTCACCACTGCGGCGCGCACTGTGGCCCTGCTTGTTACGCGCCCAGCAGGTGTACACGCCGGAGTCCAGCGCCTTCTGCACCTCCTTAATCTCGAGCGTCCCGTCGGACTGCACCTTTTGGCGCATGTCCTCCGGAAGCTCGCGACCTCCCCGCTCCCAGTGGATCTCTTCGATCGGGTAGCCCGCGACCGGACACTTGAGGTACAGCGTATGTCCGGCGACGGCCGTCACCTTCGGTATCAGGCGAATGTACGGTAGTCCTGTGCGGCAGGAAGATGGTCAGCTTGAAGTTTGTAAAACGTCCGTGGCATGTCCGGGGTCACCTACCGTAAATGTTGAGTCGAGCGGAGTGGGACGTCCTTCCGGCGCGGTTCTCCGCGGCACACGAGTATTCGCCACCGTCCTCCACCATTACGTGACTGATGTTAACGTGACTGATGACGTCCCCGTGCACGGTAACGTACTGGCCAATCATGAACCTGTCGATGGGAGCAAAGCGAAGAGAAAGGACGGACACTCAATTAGGAGGTGGGAGTAAGTTTGAAAAGCTACCTAAAAGCTGATTAATTCCACACTTCCGTGCGAAGAAGATGGTGCTCAACACACTGAGCAACTCAACTGCCACACGAGCTATAGAGCTGGAAGTGTCTTTCGGCCAGTCACTCTAGCGTGACTTATCACCACCAGCGGAACGGGCCCGCTAGTCTCTCGCTCGCTCTCTAACTAACTGATGCGGTAACTAATTAGGCGTTGAAAAGCCGGCAACCCCGACTGCTCCCCGAGGGCGACCCTAGACGGTTCGGTACACCACGAACCGATTTTCGGGCTTGGTGGAAGTTAATTTAAAGTCGTCCATTTTCGGCCCCGCACTAGAGCGACACACACTCACACACAGTAGTCGGGTAACCGCGTAGGTGACGACTCTCTGTCTGGTTCTGGTAGGGCTCTGTGGAAAGGTCTCGCCATGGTTTAGAAAGTTATGAACCATCCCCTCCGTTTTCGAACTTGGGTCTGCGGTTTTGGTTGGAAAACGATGTTTAGGGTCCATCCAACCCCACCGTCGACACCTGTGTGTCATGTGTGTGTGTGTGTGTGTGCAAAGATGAAATATTTAAGTTTAATCCGAACCCTTTTATAATTTGATCTTCGGCTGTCACCGGAGGACGTTTGCGGAAAATTTCCTCGAGGGTTTTCTAGTTACCAAGCGCTGCCCCCGACATGACTCTTCAAACTTGGGCACCCTCCTACTGGAAGCTCCGTGAAGTGTGTGATGGGGTGAACGGTGCAATGGATGCGTCAAAATCTTACTGTCCATTATGAACTATGAAGCGATCAAGTCTACCATTGCCACTTCCCTGTCCCGTTGCTACGTTAGACATCACTCGCGTGTTAAGCTTCCGTTCGGTCGGACAAAGTTCCTTCTTCTAGCGACACAAGCAACACGCTTCTCGGCGCCGTTGGGAGAATTTAAATTAGTTTGCAACTTTCACCAACACCGATTTCGTATTTGACTTTCTTTCTCTGCCCAGACTGACTACACGCGTCGCCTTTTGGGAGACTGCTTCTCGGAAGGACCGGGGCACGCTTCTCGGGATGCAGGGTGCGCGTTGCAATGCGCGCCACACGAAAATGACATCGTGCCGGGTAACCCTGTTAAGGCCGATGGGGTTTCTGCCCGAAGATTGCCCTTTTTTTTCTCTGGTGGCGATGCAACAAAGTTCGTCTTGTGCCGTTTCCATTCAGCGAACGCGGGCTCGCGCGCTTCACAAAGAAAGTCCTGACTGACTAACTGACTGAAAGCCGGCTGACTCGGGATCAGTTTGTTCGGTGGCTTGCGGGCGGAAGGGGGCGTGGGGCACCGAGACTTCTGCTTCAGCCGGAGGAAAGTTGAAGCTCAACCAGTCAGAAGCGAAGTCAGTCGCAAGTCAGGCTCTGTACACGTCTGTTGCTGCTGTTTTTTTTCTGCCTCCATGGCATGCGTAGTTGGGAAAAGTTTTCCCAAGCCCGTACTCGCGCCTCAGTGCGCCTCGGTTTCGATCAAGTTTACCCTATGAATTCTATCGCTCATTGTTGGATTGAAATTACCAACGGAACGGTCTTCCGGGGGGAACTCCGTTTTCATCACCGAGCGAAAACAAAACACCCAACGGAGCAGAATTTCAGTTTAAACGGTTTTGAGCGACGTTAGTGTGATGCTAATGATGTTGATTGTGATTACAGCGATATTAGTAGGGTCCTTGGTGTGTGCGGATAGAAAATGTTGCTGCCGATGTACAATTTCTGTGAAACTTTTAATTCCGTTTTGAGAAGCTATGACAAGAAGGAATCTATTATGTACTGTCGAAAGCCAGCTCAGAAGAAGAAAAATACATATGGGGGGTTTGGAAAATCACAATTAAAAACTATAATTCCGTTCTCGATTTTTCAACAGTAATTCTTCTGTCATAAGCTTCTCTGAATTTTTCGTAGCAATTTTTCGACTGTACAGTACATGTACAATCATGTTATATTAATGTTATGTAAATGTGGAGTACTGCATGATGCTGAAACATATAGTTTTCTTCTTGCTTTTTCTAGAGTATTCATTGGTATATTCTATTTCGGAATATGAATTAGAATTTCCAAATGTACTTAGGCTTCACTCATTGAATCACATAGTATAAACTCAAAGCGACGATTAAACTATAATGAATTAGATATAATGAACGCTTTAACTTTTGAATAAACAGTCACAACCGAGCAACGATCGCGTACTCATCTTCTCACTTCTTCTTCTTCTTTGGCCCGCTCAAGGTTGAGCACGTCTTCGTGCTGACATGGCCTGGTCACCAATTAATTTCCAGGATGCTCGCTCCATGGCTGCAGCTCTCCATCCCCGGTAGTACCCGATATCCCTCAGGTTCTGCTCCACTTGGTCCAGCCATCGAGCTCGCTGGGCTCCTCTGCGCCTCGTGCCGAGCGGGTCGCTGGTGAGCACCTTCTTGGTGGGGCATGAGTCCGGCATTCTTATGGCATGCCCTAACCAGCGGATCCTACCGGCCTTCGCCACCGTCAGGATATCCGGCTCACCAAACCATCCATCTTCTCTCTTATGGTGATAGAAACAATACCGCGCTATCTGAACTGCGCAGAGAAAACTCGTCGTTTAGTTAGTCTCGATTTCCCTCAGTATTTATGCATTATTTTCGCAATATATTGTGCTATAAAAATTGTTTCAATTTTTAGTTTAGAATGGCTGTTTGGGTACATCATGTCATATCTTTGAGCAAGGCGAAATAGGCCATCGAAGAAAAACTAGCTACACAAAGTGTATTAATAATGAAACATAACACTCCGGTCATACTTTGAATTCACAAATTGATTAAAATCAATAAAAGTCTTGACTGAAGCACAAACTGGAACAAAATAGTATCACACTCACTAGCGCCATCCGTGTTTGTGGGTCCTGTAGGCGAGAATATTTGGGTTATGCTGGGGGAATTGCCTAGGATGATATCAACCATTAATGAAACACTCCAAAGAATATTGCCCGACACAGACACCGTCTTCTCCACCGCGCACGGCAAACTGGCTTCCGCACGGCCCACGAACCGGCCCGGTTGCATCGCGTTCGGAACATGGCAATGTGTGTCAGATAAAAGCAGGCTAAACATGCCCTCCCGGTTGTACGGTGTCACACTAAAATGTGTCGAATAATCGCATGCATGCACCGGCGGTGGGATGGTCCCGATCCAGGTGCCGGATGCAAGCGGGCGCACACGGGCTGGGTCGTGGATGTATATTTTATCAGAACACACACACACTTTTGCCACACAGCGCCCGTGGTGGGTTGTATCACCGGGCTCGGAGGATATAGATAGCTCGGTCGCTTCGTTGCCGAGAGGACCTCGGTCTGCTTCTTGCCGACGCCGCCGCCAACGTGGGACGAAGATAAAACCGTTTATCGAAGGAAAAACACGCGCGCGTAGAGGGCGGATGCCATAACGAGCGTGAAGCGAGTGGAGTTATAAATATAAGGAACGATCAGGAAGCGGGCGAGAAAGAAAGAAACGGTATTGCCTCGGCGGACACGTCGGTCACATATCGGGTTGATCGATGGGAAAACGGGTCCCACTGGAAGGCCGCTAGAGCGGTGGAACGATCCATTCAGGGACCATGGTAGGGCACAAAGCGTCCTCATGATGCTGCACTACTATCTATCGAGGCTAGTTGTACGCCTCACGGGGTTGTGGCAGAGCGTTCTGACATACTTTTATGATGCTTTCGTGAGTTGTAGCATTTTAGGATGCCATCGAAATTGATTGGATAGCTTTACGCTAGCGTACATCGATTTTATAGGTTTAGAGTGTTTTATTTTATATAGTTAGTAAATGAATTATTAGATACAGACTGTTTGGTAAGCGCGTTTGATTTCCATTTTTTACGTTATTGGCTGTGATCCGAACTTTCCTGTCGTGGTTCTCCTGAAAGACACAACATCTTCTTGGCCAACTACATAAGGCCACGTTTACGAATTTTACGGAATCGTTTCACGCACTTTTCAATGATTCGCATTCACTTTTTGACTACTTCGACTGCACCGTAGCAGCACATGATAATTTAGGTCCTTTTCCTCACACAACAAAGCCATAGAAAAACATGCCGCTCTGGTGTTTGATAAACACCCGTTACCTTGGATGTTTCGAGGGAAAATGTAGAGAAAAAATATATGAGTCGTTACTTTAACTTTCACTACCAAAGAC
>JAOEFI010000006.1:1660039-1676166 GCA_034621735.1 Anopheles plumbeus | reverse complement strand
CGTTAACGAAATGCCATATTTAAGACCTACCAAAAAAACTATGCAAGTTTGAACATTCTTGGAAGAAGAAATTCGTTATGCTTACCATCCGTAAACGTAGAGTTTTAATTTATTTTCAGCTTTCTTCAAGCACGTACCAACCGTTCAAATTTTTTCAACAAATAGAACCCTTTCCCTAGCACCACAGGAAAACTCTTAGACTGTTGCAGAAATGAAGAAAAAGAAAACGAAACCCGGAAGTCGAATGGAAAATTTATAAACCACTTCCGCGTGTTTCGCATGTTTATATTTTTCGCACGTCGCCAGCGCAAACAGTGACAGAGCGTAACGCAAACGTTACCGAAGCCTGCTCGGCCTGCAGCAGGAAGAGCCGCGGCATCAGGCGGAGAACATGCTGTAAAGCGTCCATCCCCTTCCCAGCCGGCGTATTTTTCATTTCACTTGCTTCTCCTACCCTGCCCGGTTCCTTCAACCGCTTGCTGCCGGAACAGAACGCTCCGAAAGGCGTGATAAGCGATTCGGGTTCCGTTTCCGCTTTTCCAACTCCGCGGGAAAGGAGCAAGCAAAAGGGAAAAACAGAAACCTCCACTACGAGATGCCGTAGCGAGAGTTGGACCGTTTCCCCCCCCACCCCTTCCTTCCCTGCCCACTCCATTTCTGCCGTGGCCGCGGCTGCGACGGAATCGGAGGTTGTAAAAACGTTAGTTTTATTGTACCGTGTAACATAAATCTTGCGATGTGTGTTTCCCACCCTCCGCTGCGGAAAAACTTCCCCCCTCCCTTTCCTGCCACTTCCCCCCGCACGCACATTCAAGTGATTCCGAGTATCTTCGAGGCCGGGCAGCCCACAGCAGCCAAACGTCGCCGAAGATTGCAATTCTCCGCCAAAAGGCAATCGAATCGAAGACGGGGGAAAAGGAGTAGAAGAAAAATAGGAAAACACAACACGACGCCACTTCCCGTTGCGGGTTGTTGCTTCCCGGGTGCAACAACTGGAAAAATATGTTCTCCATCAACACCGGCCGGCGTGTGGTGGCTGGCTGGCTGGCTCGCCGGGTGTTTTACGCCTAATGGTGCCAAGGAATGGCACCCGCCGCACAAGCCCCCTCAAAGTTCTCCCCCACTTGGCCCTGACTGACGGCTGTAAGCGTTTCCACCGATGTGTTCTGCCGAATCTGGATTCCGGAGGTCATTGGGGGCGGTCGGGAGCTCGGAATCCGTTGCCAAAGCCCGAGGCTTGATAGAGCTTGTTTTTTTTTGACTCAACTGATTTTCCACGGGATATACAAGGAACCCAATGTTCCTCAGTACGAAAATTCCAGCACTCGACTTGTCCACGACGTAAAGTGCAGTTTTTCGTACGGCCAACCCCGCCTTCCCTCACTGATCCTCACCTCCGTCTATCCATTCGTTTTAATCCACTCCGACACATGCCGAGGAGAAGCGAAGAAGCGAGCGGCGCGGCAAGAAGAAATATGGCCTGTTGAACGAAAGATGTACCGACGCCGGGACCGGGGCCAAACCCCGATCGGTTGGGATCGGCTTTTCTGCCAGCCGGTGAGTAATGGATGGAAGAGTAAAAAAAAAAAAAGATGGAAAACGCCGGAAAAGGTGGCAATAAAAAAAAAAGGAAATCAAGACGCAATACGCCAAGTAGCCAAGGGTATGGGGAGCGTAAAACCGAGCGCTGAAGCTCGGGTCAAAAGGGGTCCCGAACGCCTTGATCGCCGTCAACTGGGAAAATGGTTGGGGCAAAATAGCAGAAAACCGACCGCACCGACGGGGAGCGAAAATGAGACTGTTGCGCTTTTTCCCCCCCATTCCCCGGCCTCCGCGCCCGGTGCTCATCACGCCATCAAATCGCTTTTTACCTCCGGTTTCCGGCAATAAATATAAAAGAAGAAAGTGGACCAAACTGTGCATAAAATATGAACCACCCTATGCCGTCGCCACGGTCAGCGCCATTGGCAGCCACCGGAAATGGATGGATTTAGTAAAAGCCGATGAAAGGCAGCGCAGCGCACCGCGATGCCGAGGTTCCGGGAGGGCCATCCGGGCGCGAGGGGCACGCAGGCGGGGAAAGCACTTTCTTCGCTTTTGATAGTATGTTTCTTTCGGAAGAAGAATTAGCTCCCGGACGTGGCGTCCTAATTCTTTTCCCTCTTCGCCCTTTCACCGTGGCCGGGCTGCGTGCGGTGTGCGATTAGTTTACGCATGCCTTAGATTTATTTTGAACCCGCTTTTCCGGCGGGCGGAAAAGCTTTCCCGTCACTAGCGAGCACGCTGGAGTGGGGTTAGTGTGTGTGAGCTACGGGAAGAGGGGTTCTTTTCTCTTCCGCTTTCCCAGCGAATGAAAAGCATCTGGAGCAGCATCTGTTGCTATGCGATCGGACGGCTTTTGATCTAGTGGACTGTGCGATTTATCATACTGGTTTAACAACCGTGAAATTCTTATCTTTGCGGCAAATGAAATAAATACTCCTGGCATCCCGTGGTCGCAGAAGCAGACTTCAGCCACCGTACAAACAACAAGGAGGCGTGTAGCGTCGTCTGTTAAGTCAAGGAGTGTTTCTTTTTTGTCTGCCACTAGGCCCGCTTGGCAACCCGCACAGAAGTGGTCCGTCTTGTGAAGTTCCATCGTGCCCTTTGCTATTCGCGTCACGTACACAATGGGCCCCGTGCTGGGTCGGGAGGGACGCAAACCATTTCCGCGGGGGTGGGCGAAGGGAAAAGAGCTGAACCGTTGGCACGCACGATGGTAGAAAATGGAATAGTTGAATCTGTCACCGATTTTGTCTGGTTGCGATTTGGCAACAGTTAATGGCGCCCGTAGACGTCGCGGAGGGTGAGCCTTGGTGGTCGGTGCTCGACGGATAATGGTGCTTATATTTGATTAACTTTATGTACTAATAATATAGATATCAGGAGATTATCTGGCGAGCGTCCGCCTGCATGCGTGATTTAGAGGCAACTGTTGCTTATTTGACCGTATCCTACAGTTTGTTTCATAATAGTCCTTTCTTCGGCGTAGGGCGGATTGTAAGATAATCAGCTTGATCAATGAGTTTTTCTGCACCCAAATCTTTAGTACTCAAGTTCTAAAATTTCGAACAGAAGTATTTCCTTTTATCTAAATTTATAATACTTTGATAGTTCGTCGCAAGTTTTGTTTTCTATAGTTTCACTGGCCGTAGGTAAATGAAGATTCATTTTCGGGGAAAACTTTTGTACAAATTAATCCCCAATTAGATGACTCGTGCAAAAGGCTGCCTGGGTTGCTGTCACTGTACAAAATGAGCTTGTTATTCTGGCTATCTTGTTTCGTGGATTTCAATTTCAAAATTTTCCAGCTCAACTCCAGTGCCCCTCAATCAGTCGTGCCGGGTTGAAAGATCGCTTGTACGGCACGCTTGCGCAACCATACACCGACCGGGGCTTATCTTGCTCGATTCAACCCTAAAATAATATCCGCATTACAGCGGGCCCGGTCGGTTGGGTTTGGGGTGTGATTAAGTGACACCATTTGTTCCCTGCCAGCACGAGCAGACGGGAGAGCGCTTTCCGTGCGCCGACCCAAGTATCCGCTGCGATATCCTTTTTCCATGGCAGCGTATTTTGTCATCGGCTCTGGCGATGGGTTGCACTTGGATTGCGGATGGATGGGGCGGATGCACTCCCAAATGCAGTCCCGGTGAAGGTTGCGAAAAGTGGATTCAAAAACAAAAAAAAGAAGGAATGGCCGGCCCTCACTTCCACTCGCACTGGGTCTTCTCTTCATTGTTAGGTAGATTCAGTAGTTTTTTTTTGTGTGAAGTCTCAAATTGCAGCGCTCTAGATTGCGATAAAACGATGCGGTCCCGGGATCCTTTGCCAACGGAAATCAAAGCCAGCAGCTGAAGCAGAACGTCGTTGCCAACGCAGTCCGCCTGGCGATGATTCTTCGACGCACACCACCACTAGCAGCCTTGCCGTCAGCATAGCATCACGTGCCTTTTGGCACTAGGGGAGGACAGTGTGTGCAACAAGTAACATCTTCTGGCTTCGCCACGCCAGATCCGGCGTCGGCTTCCGTCCGGGACCAGCCAAGTCAAGCCAAAGCCGAAGAAGTTTTATCTCCAAGACTTTATTAGGTACGTGCTCCGCTCGCAGCGGCGACGTCCCCGAAGATGCTTGCATATAGCGCGAGCGTCGGGTCCCCTGTCCGGAAACTAAAAGCCATGCTCCGGATCGACATGAAGCTTGGCCCCGCTAGGTCGGTGTGTGCTCTAGTCTAATGCTCGTGTGCAGTTGGCGCGATACCACAAAAAAAAACCCGCAGACGACACTTCCGCTTCCCGAAGACTTTGGCCCGTGGTACGCAACTGTTGCCGCTCGTCCGGCGTTGGGGCCATCTTTTCCCGTTATGGTGGCAATTTTTTTTTGTCCCAGTCTTTCCTTGCCTAGCTCTCAAGTCCTAGGTACTACAAACGGCTTACGCCACGTGGTGAAGACGATTTCCCATCGGGATTGTGCCGAGAATTTTTTGTGCAAAATGGTAAAAAGAAATCGAACGCTGTTTCTTCGTTTTTTCAATATCCGTGCGGGTGGAAATGGTGTAGCGTAAGTGGAAACGCGACAGACGGGGTTGCTAATTTGTTGATTGAGTGGGTGTTGAGTCGAAGGATAAGAAAACTTTGACCTGCAAGGATGTCAGCAGGTCCGGCTGCAAGGAGAACGGATACGGCGTGCATTTATTATGACTGGAAATGGATGCTTTTAAAATATTTCCCAGTGGGTTAACTGGCTCTGGAGGACTGCAACTGGAGCAACTGGTTGGCACGAAGAATATCATTGCAATCTGTTGGATCATCGAAGGTCTAATCTTTTTGTTCGATGCTCGAAGGTTCAAACAAACACAAAGGAACGAAGAACCGACTGAAATAAGCGCAAAACGATGCTGACATATTCAGTAATTTTATTTATTTTTATTTTTTTATTTTTTTTATAGAGGCTTTGGGCCATTCGGCTAACATTCACCTCTCGCATATTCAGTAATGCCTAAATTATAGGAGACATTATTTTCTCTCGATATGGTTCAAGGATTTTTAAAGATATATTTTCTTTTAATGTTGTGCTATTTGAATGGTGTAAGTACCTGGATTTTAAAACTTGTATATATTCAAATACTACACTTCAACACATTTCTCAATTTATCGTTTCTTACTTTGGAATGATTTGTTTCTTTTTCTATGATATTCCAGAGCTCATAATTAAAACAAATTTACTTCTCTTTCTTATGCTGCGTGTTGTATTTGTTGATTTCTTTTCCAAGCTCTATTCGTTCGTTATTTTTCTAAAAAAACATCAGCTACAGCTGATGGATATTATTAGTCACAAGAGACTTTTGCTATGGTACTTAGGAGTTTCGCTCCAGTCTGCCTTATAATTGCGCCATTCAGTTGATTTGCTGAACTTGTTTTGATCAACTTACTGGAGATGCAGAATTCTTGTTTACCACAGCGACAGACTGTTGTATTTTTTTGTTATTAATTTATGTGGCTTGCCGTTTAACTGATTTCGTGGCCCGCGTTTCAGCAGAGAAACCTTTTTGTGGGTGAGCTGTTTATATCCTCGCTTCCGACGAACGGTATTCGTCTGGCCCCGTGCCCACTCACCCGCGCGCAACGAAGAGCACCGACAAACATGCCGAAGCATCCGCTGAAGGGCCATATCATCGACGGCACGGCACGGCATGGTACGGTTCGATTGAAAATGGTTTTCAAGAACGGCACTGCCTTCCAGTGGGCCGAAACACTCCAGCACTCCAGGAGAAGCCGTACGTGGTGCATGTTTTCGGTTCGCTCCGTCCTTCCAGAGTCCCTCGCTAAGATTGATCCGGGTATCGGGGCAGACCACCGTGCGGCAAGATTGATCAGCTTGCCAGGCGAACGATGAAAGGGTCGACGGAAAAGAAATGTGGCACAAAGGAAATCCTTCAACCGTCCGGGGGCACTTCAGTGCCACCTCGCCCTTTCGCCGGATCCTTGGCGCATCCCACGCGCCGTCCGATGCCTGCCACCGGTCGTACATGCATACATGCGCAAAGCGACTGGGATGCGAAATAATAATAATAATAATAAAAAAGGCGGCAACTTGAGATTTCAATCGAAAAATATTCACACACCACAACAGTCCCGGCTTCGAGAACTCGGAGCTATTGTGGTCGCGTGAAAAGCAATCCTTACCGCCTTTCGAACCGGGTGAAGCACCACCGACGCCACACATCGGCAGAAGTGCCTCGAGGTGCCGGTGTATTGTGCGGTGCGGATCTTTCCCGTCCTGGAAATCGATTCGGAACGTCCCACACTCTCGGAATGGGAATGGTGCGGCCTGTGTGCGAGTGTTTGTGTGCGAGTATGTAGAAATCTGGCCTGTGTGGCTTCAGCCGTTTCCTTACATTGACACTTTTGTTGTTTGGCCATTCGTTCGCGACGGCCCATCCGCACTTGTGTCGCTAGTTGCCATGCAGCGTTGCAGCAGCTTGTTTGAAGAGTTTCGCTGCTCCCTGCAACTACTACGGGACTCCCCGGAGAAAGGATACCCCCTGGGGCGGTCTTTGATATGGGCCACCGTTGCCCACCGATCTACTTGACTGTAATTAGTGTTACAATGTATGGCGGCGGTCGGAATGCAGCTGGAAGGACACAATTCGCACAAAGTCTTTTGACAGTGAGATCCTTTGTGGCAGATTGTGGACTTTTGTTTGTCGCATAAAAGAGCAGCATCTTTAGAGGTACTGTGGGCTTTCTGTGTTCGGCCGACTTTCGAGTGAAACAAATTCGATACTAGAGCGTCTACTCCATGTCCCCTTCAGGGCACTTGGGTGCACGGTTCCGGATATAGTGCTATTAGCTCGAGGGGCATGTGTATAGTGTAATATTGCAGTTATTTTGAAGCCATGATATACCTTTCAGGGTAGTTGTAGTGGCTAGATGTCATTGAATTGTCTTTGAATCTACATTCAATAAACTATTAGGCCATACAAGACATTCGTTTGTACGAATATGTTTCCGATTGAAATTCCTTTAATGCAATTCCCTAACATATTTTAAAGTACATATGATATTCCCAGACATGAATAATGTATCAAGCTTTCCACTTTACAAATGATAATTTAGGAACACATTCTGGTTTTATTAATGGATACTGCTATTTATCAACAGGTATTCGAAATGAATTGAAGTTTAAATCATATCCAAACAATAGGACAGGAATGGATCGTGATCACTGCACGGAAACATGTTTAGGATGCGTTAAGAAAACACCGTCCTTAGCATGGGGTGTTCAACGAAATCTCTTCAGCTTTCTCGTGACTCCAGTTAGTAAGCAGCAGTAGCTGCTCAGCATGCCTCAACTATAGCGAATGGTGCGTGAAAAAATGCTTTTTCAAAACACGGATTATTGCACTATCGTGTTTATCCCGCCTCCGTACCGTGAGTGTATTTATAAACGCTCCAGATAGCGGTACCCGGTGGACCGCTTCCGGATCAGAGAGTATTTACTTTTCCCCTTTTTCTGAACAGGATCCGTCTTGCGGAGGAGCGATGCGACCTACAGCCCCTATAGGGGGGCTTAAATTGAATTTCGTAAATCTTTGCCCGTTGCTGGGAAAATGGGAGTACTTGTTTCCGTTTATGTTATCTCTCCCCACCATCCGGGAGCAATGTCGGTGGGATCACTTGACGTTGGCCATCGGTCCCATCGGGGACGCTACACTCCGGGGACACGATTTCAGGCCGCATGGGATGCGATCGTTTGTTGGCGGAATTGTTTCTCATCATAAAAATCGCATTATCCTTAATAATGTGTTTTTCTCGCTCGTGCTCACACTTTCTCATGACCGTCCTCGTGGGACTCTCCCAGGCGTACACTTCGTTTTCCTAAGTAACTGTAAGTGGTTGGTGTATAGACCTTCGGCCAAAGGTTTTCCACTGCCAGTCGTCCAGGTCAGTTATTTCTGTCCGCATCGCACCCTGCGCTTCCGCCTCACATTGTCTGTCGGCCCATGTCCACTAAATCCTTTGAGAGCGGCGAATAAAAACTGTTTAAACAATTCAATTATCGGAATGTTTGTGTTACAGAAAATAGGCTCCTCTTGGATATCTCCCGTCGAACTTGGCTAAGAATTGGATAAATCTCAATTAGCGTAGATTTACATCCCGAGATTGCTCCTCCCGTGATCTCCTTCTTGCTTGTGGTAGCCAACACGTTCCATTACGTCATGGAAGGATCTCACCGAAGGAAGGTGGAAAGGCACAAAGGGTTGTTGCATTAGGACCACCGTTCGTTTGCAGTAATTGGACGCACCGACGCTATCCTCCCCTTCCGGGAGCGGCGAAAACATAACACCTGATACGGCTTACGGATCAAATGGCGCCAGGTCAAAGCACCTTGCCAGTTTTTCCACACCACATGTGATATGTGTCGGCTTTGAGTGACAGCCATTAGTCTAGCAGCCGAAATTGGCGCCCCGGACGAAGATAAAAGAACATCTTCAGGAACTTCTTGCACCCCACGGGGCCGGCGGCACGGGGGTTTAGGCGTGATTGATGAACGTCAGGTCCGAGCTGAAGGATGAAAATTCAGCAGTCAGCGGGCACCAAATTGTCGGCTCATCTTCTTATGGCGTCGGCTGCGCGGGACTGGGCCCTATGTGGCTGAGATGAGAGGGGACCCGTCGAAACTCTTTCCTCGAACCGATCCCGTCCCGGGCAGCCAACTTGGGGCAACTTTGCTTAAGACGTTCGCCGGGACAGCCTGCAGGTCCGGGCTGCGAGTCTGTTAAGATGATTGATTGATGTGCTTTTCTACTTTGTAGGTCGTTAGCATTTGTGGGGGAGTTGGTCCCGTCCCGTGGCGTTTTCGTTGCGACTCGGGCACAATCTTTCCTCGCGGGGTCGGTTATGCTCGGTTAAGAAGGGATTAGTGGGAACAGGCGTTTTTCGATTGTAGTCTGCAAATTGCTAGGAATCGTAGTGCTTTCTTTTCGCTATAGTACATACGGCGGAGATATTTCGCATTACTCGGTTGTTTACATATTTTTCTTCATCTGTTTTGACAATCTTTGTAAATGTTTGTTTTGAAGGTAATTGTAAATAAATGTAAATATATTGTATATAATATATTGTTTTTAATACTTTCATTACAATATCTGCTATATCAAATAATTTATCCCCGCTACAAAAAGTTGTAATCAACAAAACGATTGAAATCGATAGTTTATTTTTATTTTCTATCTTACATATATGCTACAATACTTTTCAGAATGCATTGACATTCTTTTTCATTATTTTTCTAATCTTGTTTCAATTGGCTGTTTGCCTTTGTCGAAGCGAAGAAGCCTATTACTTGGAAGAATACAATTTTACTCTAGGGATAAACGGAACGATGGGCAACTTCTTTGTTACCATGGCTACAGCGCAGCGAATGACAATTGCGAAAGCGCAAAAATGGTGGTGGATATAATGGTTTAGTCCCATGCGAAATCAACCGAAGGTTTTGCGGCCTGCTCCGTCCATCTTGTCCGGTCCGTCGGGGCGCACTTTGCAAAGGCGAATAACTCCAGTAGGACGTTTTACCACTCAATACATTCAACAACCATCAAAGGGCGAAGGATTAAGAGAGGGTACGACAGTAGGACGAGTATAAGGAGATGCATGTGTATCACCTAGAAAAAAAATGGAAGTGCGGAAAAACGAATGACGAGCACGAGAATTGTTTGCGAAGAAAAACGAACGGATTTTCTTTCTCCATCGCCTCCGAGGAGCACGTTCCGGTGTTGTGTATTAGCTTAATAGACCGTCACAAGATGGTAAATCACATTGCACACATAGCCCCCGTCTTTTCTCCACGCCGGTCACCCACCGCCCCCTCAACTCCTGCTACCTATTGAGAATGCGGAATACCTGCGGCAGTGGAGCGTGCACAAGGGAAGAAGTTTGTTCCCCCTTTGTTCGGCAATCTTCCGGAAAATCCGGAATATCTCCCGGTGACGATGTTTGAAGAAAATCCATTGTTTGCCAACCGGAGCGACCCACCTGTGGAGAGTCGGCGGAGGGACATTCGGCTCGGTCTTTGTTGCGCACTCGCCGGTACTCGTTTTAACGCGCAATTAGGCAGATGAAAACTAAACGACCGGGACTAAGTTGTTTGCGCGAGTAAGCCCTCCCGACTTTTGGTGGTGGAGGCCGGATGCGATTGTTTTGCGCGGAAAGTAACAACTTGCGACGGGGGGCAAGAACGGCGCCCAGATTTGCCGCGATGAGCAGACTTTGGCGTTCAGCCGACGTTGTTTCGACGAACGAACGTTTTTGGAACGACATTTGTACGCCCAAGTCACTTTGCACGCAATTGCAATCAAACTAGAATGTTTGATAACAAAACAGTGGAGCTTTACAACCGTAATAGCTTCCCGAATCAATGTTTTATGTTGCTGTGTGTTCGCTAGGGCAAATATGCGCCAGCATTTCATTTCCGTTCCGTTGCCCGTCCGGGTAGACGCTTATGGCCAATCAACATTTAGTTGAACACATCTTGCCCGTGAGATTTCCTTCCCCAGCCCCGACGGTGTCCCCGTCGGGTTCGCCGCGTTATTGCAATCATCACCTGGTACACAAAGAGCGCCCGACGCTAGGGGTGCAATTTGGTCGTGGCGGGGCGTAGATATCCGTTCGGTGGAAAACAGCCCGGCCAGTCTAAGCGAAATCGCCCGGCAACCGTTCGGTTGATCTTCCGTTCGGTCCCGACTCCGGCCTCCCCCCACCCGGGGGAGACGAAAACGAAATAGCGCACGGAATACAGTAAACAGCATAAAAAGATAGAATCCACTTAATTGATTGCTCCTCGGAGGCGCATATTCGGCCGGCCGGAGGGCCCAAATAAAAACAGAAATACACGAAATACACGCTTCCACTTTCCGGCGTAGGCAGCGTCCGGCCTTGCGGTACATCCACGTCCATGTTGTCCATGTTGCTTGCCACGACAACAAAACAAACTTAATTTCTGCCGAGATTCCCTGCCCTGCTCCCGGTCGACTCCTGGAGCATGGACATTTTATTGCCCTCGTTTTATTGTTTCTTGTCGAAGGTTGTGTCACTTTGTCGATCTTATTTGTACTCTCGCTCTCTCTCCTTCTTTCTTTCCCGCTCCCCTAGGGGGGAGGGGGCGGCGGTCGTCGGTCGAAGAAAAGTGCAACGTAAGACTCAAGACTCTAGGCCCACCATTCGGCAGTTCTCAGGACGTTCGCCACCGCCATCTCCACCACCACCACAACGGTCTCCCGACTGAAGAGAAACCGCTTTGGCTTCGGAGAACGAAACGGAAAATGCCGCACGGCAAAACTCCCTCTTCCCCGAAATGAACAAACGTGCAGGGCGGACGACAGCGGCGCTGGCGGTACTGTGGGAATAATAAATGTCCAAAAATCAAACAACTTTGACAAAGAACAGGGAGCAAACAACGCCGCGATCCCTTGCGGTGGTGCACGGTTTAACCGCTAGGTGTCGCGCGCGGCGGCCGGATTAGTATACTTGTGCGGGTGGAATAATAAATAACAAGGTGATAGACTTCGGAGTAAGATGAGCTTTTGGCCGGGGACAGTGGGTCGTTCCGTGCCGTTCGGTGGGAAAGATTTGTCCAGGGAATCTATTCGTCAATGTTCATTCGCTTCAGATGGAAAAGAAGTATTTGCAAGTTTGTTAGCGAATATCCTAACACAGCTAAATATTTATACACATTTTGAAATGTGAATATTTACATTTCTCATCACAACAAAGAGTTGTTTTGCATACATTTATGTGTTACGATAGAGCACATGATACTTTGGTTCCAATTCCATATCACAATTAATCACATAAATCTCCGATGTTTTTGAATATCAAATAAACAACGTTTCGAAATAAATAAAATATGAAGTATTTCAGGAAACGTGGAATATGATTTCTAAAGTGAAATGAAACATATGCTTGGCTATGCTATGGAACTCTGATTAGGAATTTTTAGAGGACTTATTGGAAAAATTATCCACGATGAGCAGTTTGTCATCTTTGTTAGATTTTCCAAGATGAAAATACTTGATGTGTTTCATTTTCCGCCTTCGAAGCAGAGAACCAAAAAGTGATAAATTTCGATTTCATTCGTTTAACTATCTCTGAACGTTCCACGAAAATCATTTTGTCCAACAACTTGCCTGCAATCCTGGCCCCGTATTGTGTGTGTGCCGCTCTCCGGTGGCAGTTCTTCGCTAGCGACGTCAACCAACTTTCACCGGAGTCTGCAAGAGGGGGCGTGGGGCCCGATTCCAGATTACGATAAGACGAATGATAAAGAAGCCCCAGGCGACACCCGACCCAGCACGCGCCCGCCAATACGGCCCGCCGCGGAGCTGTAGCTTGTTGCGGGAAAAGTTGGAAAAGTTTCGCGGTTTGACTGGCACCGTGCCCCGCAGACAGCCAGCCAGCCGGAGCCCTGCAGTCCCGGCAGATCGACAGACTGCGGAGGAGTTCGCGTTGTTGCTCGTTTGACAGTTCCGTGCCATTGAGCGTAACCTTCGCGTCCTTCGCATGCCTTCGGGGGCCAGGGCAGGGGACCGGCAGTCGTGCGCTGTTCATAAATTTTCATTGCCCATGTGTAACATGGAGTAAGTTTTGGAGGACTTTCCCACGTGCCACCGGCACCGGGTGAAAGCTAACGGGGGACACGGCCCGGGAAATCTGGAGCGGCGTGCCCGATGTGTATCATTTGGTGGAAGGGCTAAAATGACAGATGTAAAGTGTAGAACTCGTGTTTCCGATGCTTTCTTTTCCCCTCGATCCAAGTAGACTTTTGCCAGATACAATCTCGTTTGTCATTCCGGGGATCTATCTCGGGACGGGACGGGAATTGGGAAATTCACGTTCATCGTGACAAATTTTCGGAAAATGAAATTAGTTTCAAATCGCGTTCGCGTATCCTTATTGTCACTTTCCAAAGGTAGAAAGGATGAATATAGAAATCGAGTGTGTCGAAAACAATCACACGTTCGCCGACACGCTGCGTGGTTCCTTTTTCCTTTCCCTCAATCCCCAAACCTCTTCCTCTCGATCCTGCTCTTCTCGGTTCACGATTCGAAACGAGTGCCCTCCTCGTAAAGGCGCCCACGGAATGGACGTGAAGAATCAACAAAGCATTTCTTCACAATCCAATCACCCGTTAAGCAACATCATTTCGTTTACGTGATGTCATTCCGGCTGGCCGAATGAGGAGTGGAAGGAGTAGAAGGACGAGCAGGACGACGAAGAGGAAGCTCATGATGGCATTCCTTCCATTTTCGCTAGGAAAGAACTTTCGTTTTCCCATTCCGGCCGCTTCCCCGGGAGGAGACTCGTGGTGATTGGCATGGTAAAGGTAGGGAAGACATGGTAAAGGTAGACACACACACACACACACACACACACACACACTGGTCACACAACACTTCTTAGTGTTTATCCTTGTGGAGATTTTGCTAGGAAAATCTCGGTAAAAATCATAAGCTTCACTGCTTTGGCACGACGAGTGGCTCTCGGAGTCGGCTGAGTGTTCGAGGTCGGTGGAAGCGTCCATCGGCTGTTGAAGCGTGCCGAAGCGAGAAAAGGATGTAGGGGGCGGGTAGTGCCGCGCCGGAATGGAAATGCTTCGATGGTTCTAGCATCCTTCACCGGCACCATCAGGGCCGAACGAGATCATTTTACGTGGTCCTGTTTTCATTACAGTTCGTTCGTTCTTTGACGGAATCATCCTTGGCAGGGCCGAGGAGCACTCACATTTACAGCCCACTCCCCACCCCCACGTACACGTACAAATCAATGACGAGGTGAGGAATGATGGTGACAATACAAAACGGGCCCCGTTGTGATGGAGCTTCGTCTTCTGCCTTCCTACAGTAAGACGGCAGCCAGGATGCGACCGAATAACTGCAAATAACTGAGCATGGGCAAATATTTGCTGAATAATATATCATTCGAGCTGCACGTGATATCAAATGAATAAATTGCATCCTCGCCACCGGGCTTCGCCTTGATGATGCGCTACTGTCCTTGCAAAATGAATATTCATCGTTTGCGTGACGCTGCACTCGATGACTCTTGGGCAGGTTTTTCCTTTTCCCTGCCGTTGCGTTTGCGATTATAGAGTTGTACTGTCAAAAAAAAAAAAAACAGAAAGAACCAGAAATCACGAGTGATTGGATAGAAAATTGTCAAATCCTATTGAATATGCTAATGTGCCAGGGGACATTATTTTCCGTCGCCGGAATTCTTACTACGCTAACTAAAAATAGCTGCAAAAAAAAATGGCTTTGCTATTACATCGTTTCCATTTTCGGATCAAGTGTCGCATGACAAGGACTTGTCTGTCCTTTCTTCCCTACTGCAGATTTTTACCATGTTCACTTTTACAAGGTGGGATCGAAAAAAAAAGCCTCACGGGAAAGTATGAAATTTCCAAAGAAAGCTTCAAACCGAACCACACACTGCCGAGAAAGAGGGAGGAACGAAAACAAAATCTTTCCTATCGATAATTGGATCCTCTTCCGCTCAGGAAGAAATGTATCGCATGTATTGCAAATAAGCTTTCTAATACTTTGATGATGATACGTTAAGAGAGAGATGGAGAGAAACTGTGTTCGTATAAAAGAATACAAGCGTTCTGGGATAATCTAAGATTCTTCGAAATCATGGGAGTAAAGAAACTTTATTGACCGTTAGGGACATTCATTGAATACTGTAAAATACTAAGAAGGGCAATATTAAGCATGGTTCTGATGTTTATCGTGTGCGTTTCTTCATCGCTTTTTTAATTGGCAGTATCTTCGTGGAGACGGAGGAAAAAGATCTTCGGCTCATCACGGCGGTGAAGCAGCTTTATGAGCATCTATTTAGGAAGCTAACGAAAATCATGTGGAGTGTAAACACATTCTAATGTCTGCATTTTAGCATGCTTTCATATACATATTTCTTTTCACAAAGAGTACTAAGAGATTTCTCAATTTTATATCACTCCGAAGGTGATACGTTCTATTAGAATTGAAACATATAGTGAACAGTGAAGTAGCCATTAATAAACATTAACTTGGGCAAGAAATCATTGAAGAAAATCTACAATTCACAATTAAAAGTAAATGAAATTACACTAAGAAGATCCCAGTCCATCAGTTCACGCAACATTCCCAGGAGTCAGGATAAGAAAAAAGACCGGAAAAAAGTCCTTTAAAAAAAGTTCAAACGCATCAAGAAGATCGAGCATTTCAAACGTTCACAGCAATTGACACGCTTAAACACCTTCGAATGGGTTTATTTGCTTTCGTCTTTTCATGCCCGTTTTGGTACTTTGGCCGGCGATGCTTCCCACTCGTGGAAAACCATTTTGCCAGTTTAATATACATAAATTTCACCGACAATCTCATGTTGGAATCGCTTAATTTAAAAACTTTCTCATGACGCACGCCACGACGGAGGCCGTTATGCTGCCGCCTCGGCGTTGGTTCGAACATTTTTTTTTTTCCTATCTTACAAGGTCGAGCGGCAAAACAACAAACAAAAAATTACTCAAAACTGCGCACAATGCCCAACAACACGGAAAGTAAGCAAACAGATAAACTCTATGGAGCTCGGTTTAGTTGAGGGCATTGCGTTGAGGGGGGCGGCCGAGGCATGGTGGGGGACGCAAAAGGAATCCGAAGTTGGTCCGGTGGGAAATTTGTCCGTGGCAAACGCGCCTCGCGAGAAACGAACCAAGAGAGCAGGGTTTCGGAAAATTGTTTTTCCTTTCCTTGACAACAAGATATTTAAAGATAAGTCCCGCCGGCACGTTGTTTCAAAGATGGTCCCGCTTCTCGTGTGGCTCACCCTCCGGCACCCAGGCACCCCCCGTGGACGGATGTTGACGGTTTTACGAGCTTTCCACCAGCAATGGGACGAGTTGCGGCTGGACGCGTCAAAGCGTAGTGCAAATCATAAATAAAACTGCGAAACCTACACCCCAAACACCCGGCCTACCGCAAGGGCAAGGGTCTCTAAAAAAACCATCCCCCCCCCCCCCCCCGAAAGAAGAACAAAAAAAAATTGAAACGA
>JAOEFI010000006.1:1642682-1653007 GCA_034621735.1 Anopheles plumbeus | reverse complement strand
GGGTTGAAGACAATATAAAGTTTAAGCTTGTTTGCAAGTGTAAATTAAGTAAGGCAGTTAATTTGAAATTCAGAACCGGTTTGCATCGTTTTCTGCTAAATCCGCTATTAAAATTTCATTTCATTTCTCTCGCAACCAATAGATGTGATTGAAAAGATTGAACCTTGGGAAAATATAATGAAAATACAGTTCTAATATTTTTGCCACACAAATAATGCTCCACAAAATCTGCCGAAGTGTGATCGCCAAAATCGTACCATGGTTGGGCGGGTGAAATTTCAATCCTTAGTGATTTCCGAAACCACACGGCAAGCTCAGGGCTGGTTGAAAAGTAATCTCATGAAGGAGTGAAAATCCTTGCCAGTCCGTGCGCTGCGAGGCTGTGCCGCGATAGATGTTGTTTTTTCAACAAATATTTATCTTGGCACGCTTAAGGATTCGTTGCCTGCCAGGCGCTGGCACGGCGGAGGGAGAGGGCAGCTTCAGATTCGAACTTCGAACTTTCCCAACTCCCGGCAGCTTTCCCGGCGTAAGCGTTTATCCTTTCGCTCGTCCATTCCGTCCCACCCCGTACGTGAGACGGGTTGGAATGAAATAAGGAAAAGACACGCCAAGATGCTACGATGCCCGGGGAGGTGAATTTCCCAAGCTGGATTTTGTAATGTTTTGTTTTCCCAGCTTCCCAGGAAGGGGAAACTTTCTCCGGATTGGGCTTTCCATTATTTGAGGCAATATTGCCAACGCCAGACCAGCAGTGTCTCTAGTGGGATGGCGGGGGTGAGAGTGCCGTGGCGACCCCCACGACCGCCACCCCCCGGTAGATGTATAAACATATTAGCAGTCAGTTAGAAGACAGATTCGGCCACTCGACGAAGCAACGCCGAAGGAGCATCAAATATCATCAGAAGGAAGGGTGGTTCCGATGGCAAGCATCTTGTGCTTCCAACATTCCCAGAAAACCTTTTCCATGCTGCAACACTTGCTTCAAGTGTTTGCACAACCGCTTCGACCACACGTTTCAACGAGCGTTTGGCCCATTGTTGGCAGAATACCCATTCTTGGTTCACAAAAGGGATATTTTTTTTTCCGCTCTTTCCTTGACGCATGGACGCATTTGATGCGTTGAGTTTTCTTCCGATAAATTAAAACTGGACTAGCACTATAGATGAAAAACTACGATGACGTCTGTTATCATTTTTGATGCCAGAAAATCTCACTCAAATAAAAAACATGTTCTATTTTGAAATATAAAAGAAGCGAAGAATAAAAGTTGTGAATGTTTTTCATGCCGGCGAAAAACAAAAAATGTTCTAAACACTAGTATAAAAAAATGGCTCCACATAATTGGAATGATTTTTTAAGCACCCTAGCACTTTTCACATTTTTCTTGATTAACATTATTGTCAATAATGACAACAAATTATGGTTGTTTAATTCAAGCAAAGCTAATAGTGTACTGCTTTACTTCATTGTCTACAGTTGACAATAATATTTGGAAGTATTTGGAAGAAGATTGGAATTGGATTGAAGATGAAACATTTTGAACTTGTTTACTAGAACATGGTGACATTTCGTTCTACACGAGCAGTGTTTGTATGTTTGCGGGAATACAAATTTCGGTTTTTGTATGTTGTTGTGTTGTTTACCACCCTGTTTTTCTACAAAGTGTAGTGGAGTGTTCCAGTGGCTAAGCACATCCCATGCAGTGCCATGATTTACCGACAAATCACAAAAACGGCAGTACGCAGCAGGGCCAAGCTTCGCCAGCGGTGTGTTACGCAATATTCTGCGGTTACGATCCCGCAGCGCGCACAGCGTACAGTGTCCCGCCGCTACCAAACGTTCCGGAATGCCGTTTAAGCCTGTCTCCCTTCGAACCCTCCCCCCGAACCTGGGAATGATCCTTGGGTCACACTTCAAAAGGATCCACACATGGACAAGCACACGGAAACTATACGTGCTGCATTCCGGCCCTTTCAAGGATTGGAAAATGCGAAACTACACACAATGCGGAGTGAGCGAGCGACTTTCTTCAATGCCAATAAATGTCTTCCGACGAAGACCCGTCGTCGTCGTCGTCGTCGACGTCGTCGTTTGGTTTCGCCGCGGGATATTGCAGGACTTTCGCATTTCTTCCCTTCATTCTTTTACGTTCCATTTCAAGGGCACAATTTTTGGCATGCAAAAACGCGAAGGGAAGATGTCGAGCTGGGTCGCTCGCTTTGGTGTTTGTTTCAAACACGAAGGAATCCAATAACCTCCGATTTTCCGATTTCATCAGCCGCCCGGCACAGGCCGAAGGATAAGCAATATTCCGCCGTTTCTTGTTTTTTTTTAATTCTTTTTTGGTATTTGCAGTAGTGGTTTCGACAGTTTCCCCCGCCACTCGGATGCCGGCGTTTTTCTCGGATTGAATAATTCAGCTATAGAGTGTGTTTCTTTTTTTGTATCCCCGCCGCTCCGTTCATTCTTTTGTTGCGTTTCGAGGTTTTATGCTGCCTTGATACTTTTGGGTGAACATTTTTCCGTTCAGTCGCACAAGTTTATTTTTAGTTCTACAGTTCTACCCGGCCGCTGGTGCTGTTTTTGCATTAATGTTAAATACATCTGGACGCGTGTGTATTGACTGCGAGAATTGAATTTTTCATTGGTGTACCATAAACTTGCTTTGATATGCCTTGTTATAATCGTACCCATCGCAAACGTTGGCGGCTGGCGTCGTGAAGAGGTTATGCAAAGTTTGTTTTTAGTTGTGTTGCTTTTGAAAACAACTCTCTATTGAAAGATTCATGTTTTTTTTTGTTCGCGAATATTTACAAGTTTTGTGAATGTTTTGTGGAACAATGACATTGTGGAACGGCTCCATTTATGTAATGTCGGTTGAATAATGTATTACTTAACATTTTTCACTAATTATGCATATATATTACAAAGTTTTGTAAGGCTACTCACCATAGTTTATCCAAATAACGAAGAAGAACAACATCAATGAAACTCTGCTATTCCACATCCTGCTGGTATGTGCCATGGTTTAGATTCCGTCACTGCTTTTTAGCTCCCTTTTTTTTAAACTCCCACACACATACACACACTCACGCACCCTCGCCCACACTAATTGCCAGCCCTTTCAGCTCAGACTGCACCCGTACACGTTCGCACACACGACGGACACGGACACCTGCAAAACTATCGTCGAGGCAATCGGACACATACGTCACATCAAAGGGGGTTCGCTACGAGGGCCACACACTTTTTTTCTCCTCAATCAATTGCACTCACTCCAGTCGCCTGCTTCGATCGGCCTGATCGGACCCGATTATGCCAATGCTGCTTCTGCTTCTGCAGCAGCAGCTGCTGCTGATGATGACGGTGATGAGGGACATTGTGTGGTCAGGTGTTCCGCAGCAATCGCCATTCGCACGAAAACTACCATTTTACAAGTGGGACACTCTCTCACAAACACCTCAACACTCGATGCTGGTGTAGATCTATTTTCGCCAAATACCTGTTTCCTGCGGACGAATGAACGAACGGTCAGTTTCGGGGAAATCAGTTGAAAAGCGACCTGATTTTAATGGGAAGTCGCCCGGCGCTGATCAGAAGCACACTATTTTCGATTCTCCTTTTTATGTACTTCCTCTTCTTTCTATGTAAATTCTTGTGTTTACTGACCCTTTTCTTTAATTTATCCTTTTCGATTTACCCTATTTTTTCCTCCAGTACCTGTAAGTAAGTTATTTCAAATTTGTTTTTCAAACTGTTTTCTGTAATAATCGTTTTTAATTATTAGTTTCTACATGGATTGGCCCATTTTTTAAACGTCAAATATATCCTTCTAAACTCTATGTCGTATTTTTAACTGCTGTAACACATTCCCGCCTAAACCGACCGTTCTGTCTGACGCGGTTAGTGGAACTTTGTGTTCCAAGAACAAGTTCCTAATCCTTCGTTGCACCGGGTATAGCTTTCCATATTCCATTCCGTTCACATTTCGGCGGTATCAACACTGTCCGGATGCTGTGCCATCACCGGCGGAAATTTTGATGGATAGAAACGAACGCAATCACCACATGGCGTTTTTTTGGCACGGACAGAGTTTCCCACTGCACGGAAATGCACTCTGTTCACTCACCAGCATGCACACACACACAAAGGGACAGACCACTTGCCTCGAATCGGTAAAAAAGAACCCGTCGTCAAAATTGCGTCCACTTGCGATGGGATTTTGTCGCGTGCTTCAAGATTTCGAGCCCAAACTCACCATACCGTACCGTTAAGGGATTTGTTGTTTCTCCTTGTCCACCACTCTCTTGCCCCGATCGTTCAGGAAGTGGCCAGGAGCGCACCAGCTCGCACACACTGGAAGGAGGAACGAGACGCCACTCGAGTGGCAACTACATAGGGCCTAGCGGCAGGCTGCGTACGGCGCTCCGAACCGCCCTTCCGCCCTCGGTATCCCGCGTCCTCGGTTGGCTTGGGGACTACTACTGGCCACACGCCGATGATGGCATTGCTTCCCTTCGATCCGAACGGCACAACGATTACTCCACAACTGAGAGCCCGTCCGTGCACTCGGCGAAAGCTTGCCCCACCGAGGACGACGACGACGACGACGACGACGAGCGCGGTTTGTGTCGAAAACGGCGGACACGCACACACGCTCACGAATTATTGGCACATCTCGAAGTAGAAAAGCCCGTTTCCCGCTGTGAGATAGGACCGAGAGGAATTGGAGAGCGCGCCACTCTGAGAGCAAGGGATGGAGGTGGGATGAAAAATCTCACTTTGCTGCTCTCTTGGCAGCATCCTGGCAAGCTTTCGTCTGTTGTTTTTAAATGTCCTTTATGACGGAAGTCGCATTCTGATAAGAGGCTCAAAATGATACAGTTTAAAAATATTGTAAAACTTGCCATAATCATAGCGAATAAATTGTTTAACAAGGATTAACGTCAAAACAGATTCAAGTCGGATTTTATTTCGGGATCAATGGCATACAATTATTGTTCCGTGTAAAAGGACTTACATTAAGTCACTCCTATCGCATAGGAGCCTTATTCTTGCTAATACCGAATAACAATCATATAAAATCATATCGAATCGAGATATAAAAACCAAGTTATCCTTTCTGCCGTATGTAGATCGTTCAATGTATTCGGATGGTGGAGTTAAAGCGTCCAGACAGACATGCTTCCGGCTATTTGAAGCACCTGTCAACTGTCAAGTGCTCTGGCGGTCTCTGGTGGGGAAAAAGTGAGCGGGCATGCGCAGCAGAACGCGCACTCCAGTCGCTATCCGTCGTATGCGGTGTGTGTTTTCTTTCGTTGTTGTTTTTTTGTTGCTCTACTTTGGCAGAAGTATTTCTCACGGTGAGGTTTTTCTCAGATCCTTAGTTTCACCGTCTAGTAAGCTCTCACAAACAGATCGTTCGTTGGGGGAGATTCTTATTTGAACGTAGATCGGAAGCTGGTTTCGGCATGCGTGGAATAGAGTTTTCTGTGATTTCCATTTCATAATAAGCAATTCCGATTTTTAAGGAAAACAAATGATGATATTTATTTATTGATATTTTCTCTGCAAGTGTTGTAGACATGGCGTTGTAAGCCATACATTGATAAGTCCTTTGCTAAACAGGTTCGAAACTTCTAAGACTGCTCCACTTCATGGAATTGTTGTTTGTACCCTGTTCATAACAGACTATCTATGGGTAAGATTTGAATTTGCCCCGTACTGTAAATGTTATAGAGAAAATTTATAAATATGTTTCAAAAAAAGGGAAACTATGATGTGTGTCTGTCAAATCAGCAAAATAAATAAGTTAAAACTAAAGTACGCGCAACAAAATTGAGCGAAAATTTCAAATTTGGTAAACAAACTATGCGTTTCTATACCTGCTTGCAACTTTGGACCGAGTGTCAGACATTCTTGTCCTGTTGCGCACAGATTCCCATTACCATAGTCACTGTCGAAGAAAATTACTGGTTTTCAGGTAATATGTTTGCAGTCAATAGGTATATTTCTTTTATAGATGAAAAGTTAGGAGAATAAGCTATCGAGTAGCACACTTCATACATTTAGAATAACTTGCAATGTTTGTACATATGTACTATGTGGTTTGTTTTAACTTTTAGTGAATCCATAACCAAAGTGTATCAGCTTTCGAATGTGACTAACTTATCAATAAAACATATTTTTTCCATCGAATCACGATCTTCCCTTGGTCCTGTGTCTTAGATTTATCTATGTTTATGGCTATATATTATATGATTATGTAGAATCAAGCATTTTGATATCTAAAACAATTATTAAATAAGAGGTACCCAAGTGATCCATGTAACGTTTCCTACTAAATAAATTCTTCGGACGATACATTCAGTGCCAAAACCGAATACGTTATCAAACATTTAACAACTCATCTCTCAAACGGAAGGGAAGACTTTGCCAACCAATCCACCGATGCCACTATCAGACCTGCTGCTGCGAAGGTGCTCGTTTTCTTTCCCGTCTGTTGAGCCTTGGAAAGCAGCGACGTTTTCTGTGGCCCGATTACCAAACAAAAACACAATCAGTGCAATGGCTTTCGACTTCAGTGCAAGACAGATAAATCAATAGTTTATAATCTTCGAACAGACCGTTTACCTGTGCCTCAATTACTTATACAAATTGCTTTCGGAATATACTACGACTCGTGATGTGTTCAATAAATGATCCTGAATACCAGGATCAACGAGGGCTCAACCTGCCGTGCATTTGACTTTTAGTTGATTGCTTAGAACGTATTTTACATTGATAACGATCAGGTTTTAGCTTATGGCTTATGGCTTATGGGGTTGAAACATAAAAACATTGTAGCATAAAAATAGTTTTGTTTTTTCAATCGCGAATTAAAATAATTCACCCTAATTTGGTACAGTGCATACAAACATGCTTGGTCAATTTAGTGGAGTGACAAAAACGTACGAATTCATTGCCAAAGGAATGGGTAGTAGCACCCGAACCCACGGCAGCAGTAAAGGTTTCTTTTTTCTATTCTGGATATCCAATTATCCACCATTCGGTGCAACAAAAACCACTCTTGGACTGGTTTAGGCAATGTACGTTTGATCCCACCCATAATCAGCCCCCTGAAGAAGGTCGCCAGCGTACCGAAAAATCCTCTTCCCCCTCATCTTTCGAATGGTCTCCAACCCCTTTCCCGACCACCAGCTCCACCGACCCAAACACCGGATGGTGATCTTGGAGCAATTAAAACTTTCTCTTTCTGCCGTAAAAGCAGAATCCTAGGAAAACAACCTCACGTTGGTGCAGCATATACCTGAGACATACGCGGCGTGTGCATGTGGGTGCATTTCGTGTGGTAAGGAAAATTTCGCACCCAACTTTCGCTTCGTTCCACGTTCACGCTCGATTGGTTTCCTGCTCGAAAACGGCACCGGGCCCGCTGAAACATCTGTTGCTATTAAAAATACTTAGCTTAGCATACTTGTCAACTTGTGCGGCGGCGGCGGAAAAGTTGCCGCCCTGAAAGTGAGTCGCCTGCTGAAAGAGCTAAAGTGTACGTACACGTGTCTGGATCGTGCCCCAAACACAGACTCTCTATCCTTCCCTTTCTCACTCTTTACCTTCTTCCTGGCGCTGTTTGCTTCGGGATACGGGTCTGATATTACATTTCCTTAAATACCTGCCATGGGTCCTGGGCTGTAGTAAAAAAGGGAACAGTGTTGCTGGGTGCCCTGCGTCGTGCTAGAGAGAAAGTTTCGCCCCAAATCCACCATTTGATGCCTGATGGAGCGGAGTTTAATGTTTGCTTTCGCACGAAATTAATATCCACTGGGGAAGCTCAGCTTCTTCTTTGCGTAGTATGACCCGCAATGAATGCCGAAATCGCTTCTGGGATGATACCCTTTTTGTTTTAAGCTTCCCGGTGCACTCGGAAACACACATACATGCCAACAATTGGCTGGATACGATGAAACACATAAACACGCACACACACACACGTAAACACGAGGTTCAAGGGACGATGGAGCACACGCTGAATAATCCTGCACCTAATGTAAAGTAGGAAAAAGCAGTCAACGATTGGAATTTCATTTTGCCTGCAAGTGCCTACTTAACATCTACCAGGAATGTGTCCACTGGAACGTGGGCGCACCGACGAACTGACAGTTGCACCCCCGTGCACACCCTTCCGGACGCCCGGAAGGACTGATGTACTGCATTCCCGGACCTGCAGCGTTTTATACCGAACCCCGCGTTTTCCGAGCGGAAGATGCCTGAAACGAGGTCTAGGAAAGCTAGAAACGACAGAGCGAGTAGGAGAGAAAGAAAAAGATAAGCAGGACGGGGCAACGGCTAACAGAATCGACCGGTATACCGATGGAGGGTTGCTTATCGCCAGGTAGCGAACTGTTTTTGGCCTTCACTGTTGATCTACCAAAGATGCTGCATTTGACCAATGATAACTGAATGATCATAAACTCGGTGCATGGACATTCGTCACACAGTGAGGAAGAGCGATACTCACTATTGTTAAACATGACAAGAAAAACGGTGAGTAATTTGTTAAAGGTGGCACCATTGCGTCTTATCAGTTGATAAGCTTCCATGAAGACCTTGTCTACTGAACAACCTCCCGATGCTGTTCCTCCTCGTACCAGCTTATGCGATAACGGGTAAGAATTGATGCTCGGGACGATCCTGCGTTGGAGCGTTCTTTCAACAACATCCATAAATCAATACACTTTTCTCATCGAAGAAAGCAGATTCAAAGTCTCATTTGCGTTGCTTGACGACAGTCGTTTCCCCGGCCGGGGGTAGAAAAACCGTTTCCGGGCCTGAAAGAATCGAGTGACTCACCAGGATGGGTTGAAATATTTCACGAACTCTTTGGCGGTACGAGCCAGGAACTATGCATTGTGGCAGAACCCGTAGGAGTGGCGACTCAAACTAAACTCAAACTATTATTATTTTAGGAGGATAAATTGTGTAGGGAAAAAACTCCGTCTTCCGGATATGGTGGAAATTTGTCGACCGCATCGGCCACGGAAGTGCCAATGGGATTCGTGGATGCACTTGCTCTCTGTTTTATTTTTGTTGGTCTCCAGTGCAGCGGAGAGAGAGAGAGAGAGAGAGAGAGAGAGAGAGAGAGAGAGAGAGAGAGAGAGAGAGAGAGAGGGTTCCACATGTGTTTACATCCGTTCTGCGATAAAATTCTCCCACTGACTTTGTGTGTAAGATCGACAGACTGGAACCGAGAATGTGTGAAGGAGTTTTTGCGGTTGTAAAAAGAATTGAACTATAGTGGTTTTATATGCCATAACAGAAAATGATATGTTAAACCATGATTTAGACTTCATAAGGATTTCGATACAAGGCTTTTGTAGGAACAAAATATATGTTTACGTTAAAATACCATTTACACCCATTTTAATATAAACTCTCACAAATGCTAAAACGAAGGATAGACATATAAGTTTATTCAATTAAATTGAACCCTTTGGAGAGATTAATCGTATGAATCAAATTTTTTTAAAACAACTTAAAACAATTTACACCCTTGCACAGAAGAAGGCGTTCGAGTTTCGAAACGTTTTTACTTACAATTGACTTGTTCTTAACATGGAATCCTTTTTCCATGAACGTTGATACTGCAGCATAGTATGCAAATGACGCCAAAATGATGGAATGCTTCCGCTGCATCAACAAGACCGAGAAAAATGGCATATACAACGCCAGGCGGGAGAGAGCATTCTTCCTTTCAACGGCATAAATAAAATGTACCCAGGAACCGCAAACACACGGAAGGGGAAAGAAAAAGCATTCCAGGAATGAAGCATTGCATAAAAACGCAATTGGAACAAATTGCTGAACGTTCATGATGTGTTGCAGATAAAACAAAACACTGGGGAAAAAAAGAAAGAAATGCGAACAGATATAAGAAGATTACGCCAGGGTCCTGGCTTGGGCTTGGCTATGCACGGTGCGGTCTCGAGAGCTGGAAGCTGTGCTCCCACAGCAGGAATGCAATCAGACACAGTGCTCATCAGAGTGGGGGGAGAAATCAAAGAGTATCCCGAATGGATGTGCGCTGCTGACGAGGACGATTGATGCCTGACATATCCGGGAATTCACGTCACCCGGAGTGGAGTGCCACCACTGGAAGTTTTTCTTGTTCGCTGGCAACTTATCGTGTTTCGTGCGGGAGGGAACTTCCATCGGGTGGAGGGCCTTGGGGTTTGGAGTCCTTGGCCAAAGTGGTTGGTGACGAAATAGTTTGTTTACTTTGTATAATACAATCATTGAAGAAAATCTAGTTTCATTGAAGT
>JAOEFI010000006.1:1568874-1617527 GCA_034621735.1 Anopheles plumbeus | reverse complement strand
GGGAAATTTATCAACTTAAACGTACCGAAGTGTCCTACGAATGCCGAACCCATGCACCATACCCGGAACATAAATCGAATCAAGTTCGTAATTCGAATTCGCATCGATGACTTCCGGCCCCAAAAGAACCGTTCCGTAGTAGAAAGTCTGCATGTTCTTTCGGTCTCACGCCATATATTCTGTCCCTGCGTGGTCAAAGTTACGCCATCCTGTGAGCACCGTAAGGAAAATTAATTAACTCCTTAAGTCTACACGTACCGTGAAGAAACCACGGCGTGTTCATTTCGAGGGAGGAAGACAAACCAAGGGCCACCCTCATTTGAGCAGTTAAATTTTTGGCAAATAATTCCTCACCGTTGCTATCGAAAGGGCCAACGGGGCGCCGGCGGTTGCATTGTTTGCGTAACCAAATACAGTTGAATTAGCAAAGAGAAAAGTTTGCTCGGTCGCCGAACGTTTTATATCTGTCACAGAATTCGTTCGCTTCCAGCAGCAATCAGCAAACGAATAAATAAAGTTCCACCGGGCCACTACCGCTCCACCGACCGTTTCTTATGGCAACCCGTCGTCGTCGTCGCCACCCTTCACACGTTTTCGTAAGATGCTCGTAAAAGTGGGCAACAAATAGATTTATCGATTTCCACGCGGGGCGATTTTCTCAGTTCGTGCGGGAAGAGCTGTATCACGAAAATCCCAGTGACTGTCGCTAGACTGGTTTGATGAGTCGAGCAACCAGTAAAAAAGGATATAGAAAAATAAACATCAAACAAGTATCCACGCACGATCGACTTCTGGGAGAGGGCTGGAGGGAGTAGCTGTGGTTCTCGAACATGTAAAATTGATTCCAATCGTTCGGTCACGAATTTAAAATAAACCTGAAAACGCCAGCAAAATGTCATCGGAGAACCGATTGCTGGCGGATGGGAAATGTGGGCGAGTAGGAAAAAATACAGCGAACCATTTCGAGAATTGGCTCAGTGGTTAGGGCCCAGTTCTCGCTTGAAACTCACGCGAGTCGTACAGCTAAGTATTGTGGAAAAAGATTATTGAAATACAATTTGTTAACACTCGGCAAACGGTCGGCATGGGTCGCCTGCTGAAACGGACATGCTGGGTGGTTAGGTGGTGCCTGTTTGCTCCGCTCTGCTGGAACACCATCGACGGAGCATATGCAGCGAAAAGCTCCACACCGACGCCCTACGATCCGCTCAACTACTGCGACGAAGATTACTGTCCTGCGGGCAAGCGCAACATCGGATGCGGCTGCAACTTTGAGGCGCCATTCGGTGCCGGATGCATCGGTAAAAGCGCCACGCTCCATCGCCTGTCCGACCGGGAGCGGCACCTAATACTGCACGAACACAATCTCCGGAGAAATCAGCTGGCCTGTGGTAATCTGAATCGCTTCCCGCCGGCCTCGAGGATGGTGCAGGTGGTAAGAAGCTGGACACTTTGGGTTCTCTTCGGTAGGATATAGCCTTGGGTTTCATCTGGCTAAGAGCTTTAGGAAGGAAACAGGGACGACTGTCGCACAAAA
The DNA here is from genome assembly GCA_034621735.1 of Anopheles plumbeus. Lineage (NCBI taxonomy): Eukaryota > Metazoa > Arthropoda > Insecta > Diptera > Culicidae > Anopheles > Anopheles plumbeus. Next base: position 1,615,990 of record JAOEFI010000006.1, on the reverse strand, counting down.
TGTGTACCTAGCTAGTGGGAACGCCAAGACACGACCAAGACTAAGACACTGGTGCTCAATCCGTTGCTGATGTGACAATCGTTTCGGCTAGAATTAACCCCCTGGGGTGCTCTCATCGTATGGCAAAGTTTCCAGTTCTAGCCAATTGCTAGCAACGACTGTTTGGATACAGCTGCAAAACTGCCATGTGCTGCAAATAATTCTAGAATTATAGTTCTCCTAGAGCACATTAAATCAATTTAGTGTTGTGAAACAAATGATCATAATCCGCACCACTCAACCAATAGCAGTGTATCAAAAGTGAACTAAATTACTCCACAGAGGTTAGTTAACGGGTATTCAGGAAAATTTAATGATCTGGTCAATTTTGTATTCATGACTCCGGCTACAGAAAACCTGCCTGCAGAAAAAACACTTGATCCTTTCATATTAGAATTCACTCTAGCATTATCTTCTAGTTTGCAATACTATATGTACCTAGTTCTACCTACGATCCAAACACGAACCAACGTTACTAAAAGGTCTCCTAGTCCGTTATTCCCCGCCTCCAACGGATACTTTGCTATATTTCCTTTCTTACTCCTCAACTGCAGCATTGGAACGAGGAGCTGCAGTTGTTAGCCGAGTGCAACGTGAAAAACTGCACGTACGGGCACGACCAGTGCCGCAGTACAGAGCGGTTCCGCTACGCCGGTCAGAACATCGCCAAGCGTACCGTCTGTGGCAGGGAGCTCCAGTTTGGCGATGTGCTCAACGGCTCACTGAACGCCTGGTTCGACGAGTACCGCGATACACTGCCCACACATTTGACCAAATATCCATACCACGAACCGCAGTAAGTGCCCCGAAGTTGGTGGGACTGAACTTTCCTTATTAATTCGCTCCGGTGTCCCCCGCTCGCATGCACAGCAAACCGATCGGCCACTTCACGCTGATGGTGAACGACAACGTGTACTTCCTAGGGTGCGCCCTGATGTCGTACGCCGTCCGGATCGATGTCTACTTCCGCGAAACTGGTGAGAACTGCATGGCGTACTATTTCGCGTGTAATTATTCGTTCATCAACCTGAAGGACAAGGCCACGTACAGCGAGGCGAAGAAGGCGGCTAGCGGGTGTCGGTCCCGCAAGAACAAACGGTACCGCTGCCTGTGCGGCGAGCGGGAACCCTACAACACGCTGATGGATTGGGATGAGCGGTTAATGTAGCGGACGAAATCTCCGAAGTCCGAAAAGGAGACTGTGACACCACACGCCGGTTTGTAGCACAATCATTCACCTTCCGGAGACGCTTCCACCCACTGGTGTCATCTAAGCGGTGCTTAATATTGTTGGTTTTTAACGGTTTTGACATCATCCACGACAAATGGTAGTAGTTTGATTACGACGAACCTCTGCAAGTTCGTATGTACCTTCACAACGAGGCGCACAATAAACATCATTACTAAACCATTTTATCTAACCGAAACTGAAAAATGAAACTGTCGCAAAAACGGGGTTTCTCTATGGAAGCGATGCTGATATGACTCACATACCAAAACAACGCCAAACATGTTTTCAATTGAATTTACTGTTTCCCATCCTTTCGCTGAACAAGGACATGGAGAATGGATAAAAACGTCCATTGAAAGGATAGCATTTCATTTCATATCAAACTGCGACCCTGATCCAACATGCTGTTCCTTAAAATTGCAATGCACTGAAATGGCCTTACTGGTTACGTTCCGCGCCAGTTCCTATTAGAAACGCAACACGTAATGCGTAATGGAAATGCAACCAGTTTCAGAGAACGTTACAGCATGCTACAGGAGCTAATTTTGCTGGATTCATATTTTGCATTACGAAACCGCACATACATATTTTATCGGCAGCCGCGAAGCCACGTGATGCCACCCTACAGTTTTACTGAAGACGAACCGCCACCGAGATTACTTCAACCCCACGCATCCAACAACCGCTCCCTCAAACATCCAACAACTGATTGCTCTCTTTGCCTGCGTTGGTGGTCGTTCGGTCGAATGCCTGAAGGCACCCTTCATTCAGCCAGCTAACTTCAACCGAAACAACTTTCGCAAAACGATCCCTAGCAGCCAACCGCAGCAGCGAAGGAGGGCCACTTAATACCCATCGTTTGCAGCTGAGTGCTAATTCTACGACACCGCTTTTCGCACGTACTCCTGGGTCAATAAAATCTATGCTATCAACACCGAGCTCAATTAGCCGCCACAGTACAGTAATGTGCAAAAATCCCGTACACCAAAAACCTGAAGCTGCGAGGGCACCGTGGATTAATGTTTACTAAATAATATCATTGAATAATATTACATACTCGGAGACGAATGCTTTACGCATAGGGATGTGAAGCGGATACGAAACGTAAACAATTTGTCTAGTTTGCCTTCTTTATATGCGGATGAAACGAACGCAGCATCCAACCAAAGGGGATTACAAAAGGGATTGTTTCCGTCTAGGACGTGACTGTTATCGTTGAGGCAGATTTTGGGCAAGATTACTCGCATTAATCGATTCTTCTCCTTCATCGCCATTCATTCTTTCATCGTCATTCATCCTTTCTTCGCCACTCGAAGAAACGTCCTTCCACGGAAATCGGTTGTTGAGTGGAATTAAATTAGCTATGCTAAACCATTGCTGTAACCCTGGCAATGTGCTTCAATCACATGATTTCTAAACCACCTCTTTAATTGAGTGTAATCTACGAAAGAGCTGTAGTTACGGATTACCACCACTATGCTTTCAATTATTTTTTTTTTTTTTGATGAATGGTGAATTTTTCTTTCGACGAACAAAGCTACCAGTCAACATTTAACTCTGTCGTAATTATAAAAGTCCCACGAATCCAAGAAAGTTGTCAATAGGAAAATCCTTTTCATTTACGCTTTCAACAACTTTATGTTCATCAAAATGTAACCAGCTGGGTTTAATGAATCAATTGATAATTTCTTTTATCAGCAAGCAATGAAGTTACTATCAGAAACACAAAAGGATTACTTTACCTCGATCGTTTTCTGTCTGCAATGGTCCAACGTTGCCGAAAAACCGTTTGTCCAGAATCTGCAGCAACTGTAGCGCTGTTGAGTGCACCTCTACCCGAGGACATCCGGTCATCAGGAGCGTCACGTTGATCACGGATGTGTAATGGTCGCACGGATATTCGCTGGAAAGAGAAAATTTAGAAAAATATTACCATTTACTTTGGCAGTCCGTGAATTGGACCTAAAATATTTGCCTCGCAAACACAAAATGTTAACTGATAGAAAAAAGAGGCGTCGAATAAAATTAAAAATCATTTGTGTGCATATAAAACTTTCCCAAGCTTCGAACAGATAATACCCCCTTTCCAACGGGTTCTGGTGAAAAGCGGGTCAAACATGAATACGTTAAACCACCCGCAGGGTTTCATGCAGTAACATTGACGATCGGTATTATTATCACTTAGTTCTTTGTTGCTCTTAGCAACCAAAAATACAATAATACGAAACACAGAAAGAGAAAGAGAGGGAAAACAGAAAAGGGATAAACAGGAAATTTCCGCGATTTTGATCTAAAAAAAAGGCAAGTTGAACACAAAAACGGAGGACCTACACAAACCGCGCCGAGCATCGATATTATCGCTGCGGGCGAAAACTTCGATTGCCCTTGGTGACGGCTCAGGGAATCACCATAAATGTGTGACGATGTAAAACCCTGTGTTTTCCTGTGTAATATTGTTCCCCAGATTCATTGTGCGGATGCATTTCAGTAGAAGCAATGGCGAAAAAAAAACGTTTCATTGCCATCAATGTGGGGGGGTAACCTTTTCGCAAAATGGTTGGGCTTTTCTCCAATTCTTTTTCGCCCGCCGCACCCCCTTTGAAAACGCAAGTTCTATCCTTCCACCTACAGTAGAGACGTGCGGGGGGTACTCTCGAGCAGACGCAGAGATTGAGGCGCTCCCTCGACCAGCCCAGCAGGCAGACGGTTGATGGATCGTAAAGTGGAATAGGTTAGCTAGCCCATCTGCACGAAATTTGCAAACTCACGACGGTCGTAAAACCGGAAATTGATAAGGAACTTGAGAGCACATAAAACGCGCTGGGTCGCGCCCGTCGCTGGCCCTTAGGTAGCACCGGTTCGACTTGTTCCACGCGCGACTATGTCAGAATTCTAGCTAGTATGTTTATCTTGTCTTTTAGCTAGCATCATTTTCTTGGCAAAAGGTTCACCCAGTATCACTCCTCCAAAGACAGAGGTTCTGTTTCCTCATACCATTCTCAACGGTGAGAGATGATGCAGTGTGACTATTTGTGCTCGCCCTAAGAAACGGGAATCGTTCAACAAAATTCAGCCAAATGGAATGGTCCAACAATACCAATGGAATGGTCCAGGTCCAACCACGCTCGAAGAAAATTTCTTTTTCGCAAGAAGAAATCATTTGAAAAACAAACTTCTACAATCCTTCCAACGCGATTTATTTTCGCAATTCTATTGTCGTACATCTTCCAACCGTTTTTTGCACCAATAATATTCAAATAGCTCCAATCTTGACGGTACCAAAATATCATCTTTAAATATAACAATGGTGTCGTTAAGATATTTCCGAAAACAAACAAACAAATTCCTAGACCAGTCGTTTACTTCAAATGAAGATGACAACGTTATTTCGTTAGCTTATTGATTCTGTGAAATTAAACATGTATTATGCAACAAAACAAAACGCAATTCTCATCAACAAGTGTTCCCAACGTTCCATTGCCGCGTGTACCGCTGAATGATGATTGAAAAAGCATACCCTGCAACACTATAATAACAGACGCTATCGTAAAGCAGTTTCGGCGCCCGACGGCGGTTACGAATGGTGGGCGACGAAGGAAATGCTTTACGAGAATCATAAACATTAAAGTGGCGCTACACAATGGCGGCCAACAGGGCTACGGCAGGGATGCGGCAGTATCAGGTTACTGAAGGTGTTTTTCTTTGTCCTCCCGAGTGACAACGCAGCACCACCACCAGCAGCAGCAGCATCAGCAGCCGTACAAATGGAGCTATATCGTTGGCTTTTTTTATGCTCCCATTAGCAAACAATTTTCCGCCGGCTATTGTGCACGGTAAGGTATCGGGGAAAATGATCATGGGGTAGCGATACCAAATAAAGCTGTAGAGGTTAATTCTGCTTATTGGAAATGGTGCAATGAATCCCCTTTTGTGATAGGGCTTATTTTGTGCCTTAAACAATTTGCATGTTTACGTCAAACAGGGAACGTCCAATGGAACTTTAAATACCCTGACGCAACAACGAACCAGAGCTTTAAAAGGGTTTTCTCGGTAGTGAATGCTAGAGCTCACCACAACATAAATAAGGTTTCACCGGTATCCCGAAAATCGATATTTTAAATTGCCTGAAATTTCAAATTCTAAACCGAATCGAAGGAAAACTAACCCCTTGGGGAGCGAATACACAGCGATAACGATAAAAACAGAACAGCCGTGCACTCAAGATGAGAACAAGCTTACCGTGCACTGAAGATGACGGCCAGCGCCAGGAAGCAGGCGTCCGCTTCGCGCGGAGAAGCCGTGTAGCAACGATCGATGACCCATTCAAGCAGCTGGCCTATGTCCGGATTCGACTCGAGCAGCAGGACGACGGTTTCCTTTGCTAGTTCATAAATCTGTAACAGAAGAAGACGATAAGAATGGAGAAAAAACGCTCCTTCTGCTTCTGCTAAGTGGAAGAAAATCTAAGTGAAGTGTAACATGTGGCGCGAGAAACATCTCCCTATCAACGGACATCCTTACCCACGACGGCAGCGTTTGTTCGAAACGATAGAAATTAATCCTTTTTCCTATCCATTTACGCTATACATTGAAGCAAAAGCACCAGCTGCAAGTGTTTACAAATTAATTTCCCCTTCCCCCTGAATCCTGAACCAAGAAAAATGTGTTAACATTACTCTGTAAATTGTGTAACCATGATAATAAATATAAGAAAGACCATACGTAAAATCGTATGAACTCTTTTACATTGAGGAAAACTCCATTAAGGATAAAAACTGACCGAACTTGTTAGAACAGATGTTTTTTTTTTTTGTTCAACATGGGGATAATATTTACCAAGTATATTTATACAGGATAAGCGAGGTTGCTTTTGCTGTTACAAATATGTTTCTTTCTGGTTTGCCACCGGAATGCTTCCTGATACAACATACATAAACTGAACGTACCACAAAACACAAAACCACTGAGAAGTTTATACAAACATCAATCAAGCTTTTTTGGCTGGAAACAGAACCAAAAACCGTAAGATTCGTTCCGTTCGACCATGAATGACCTTGTCGTCATACACATCCATTTATCGTCGAATGCTTTCCGGTGTATCCGACGTATGGCAACCCTCGTCAACACAACACCCAACAATATCCACCCGATGCATGCAACCACAACTGAGATTACAACGTTTTCGACCCAAGGACCCAGACCGATCATGCTCGCTCGATCGTGGCGTGATTCACTGCGAACGAACAACACGCGGGTGAGGCTTGCGTACTCACCTTTTCATTCTTGGACGTCATTAGCATGTCCAGCCAACTGTAAATGGCTCCATCCTCCACCAGGTGACCAGGATCGAAGCAGGGCCCGCAGCAAAGTACGGCTGAAATGGCCTGCAATGAAAGAGAACATTAGGAAACACACATAATAAAAACGCGCCCAGCCTACATAGGACGACCTAGTAAAAAATAATATGTTAAGAAAGAAGAGACGGCAAGGAGGGAAAAGTGCCGATGGTGGCGTATGTACGTGACGTAGTGCGGGAAAAGTGTAGAGCACCTGCTTCGACAGGCCATTGTACCATGCTCAGTATGTACTCGTATTTTGCAGAATGTATTATTAAATGCGTACTACCAACGGTACGATGCCCTACGATACAGCTTCCTACGATGTGTCTTTTTTATCTTTTGCAGTAAACTTTCATCCGTAAACAAAGGTACGCACGTGCGCAAAAAATCACGGATTGCATTGAAAAGGAAGGATCACGTACTTCGTGGCAGCGAACACTGAAGACCCATAAACGAGAATTCTCTTGTAATTACGGGAAAGAATCACGCGCCATTTATGCTTTGTTAATGTTTGTTCTGTAACTTTCATCCGTGGAGTGGAATATAATGGAAATCGATTTAGTAAAAACATTCCAGTGTAAATAGGAAAATGGTCCATTTTTGGGCATGTAATAATTCAGACTTATTGTACACTGAACCTAATACACAGGAAACATTTGGACATTGCGTTTGGACATGAGTATGGTGAGCCTTCATAGCAAAAACATTCTTTAAAAAATGGTGAAACTAGGGTTGGTGCATATAAAACAAAACGCTCACCTGTAGTGCACTGAATTGCAGTTTTTCCTCCTCGGCCGCTAACGTCGCACCGGCGGCAGTTGTCGCAGACCCTACGCCGGCCGCCGTGCTGCTACTGGAGCTTCCCCACACGCTCGCCCCGATGCTGGATGCACCGATGCCGATGCCACTGACTCCACTGCCGGTACCACTGCCAGTCCCACCGGCCACACCATGGTGGCTCCCGTGTGTCCCGTGCAGGTGTCCGTGCGACGCAAATGGGAGCGCGTAAGCCGAGCCGCTCCACGTGACGAACAGATTGACCAGATTGCGCTTGAGATCGCGCGACAGCAGCGTGGCGCAAGACTCCAGCGAGAAGTTCTTTATCATCTTGCGGATGAAGTCACAGAAGTGCGTCTTCACCTCCCGCATGCTGCTGCTGTCTTTGTCCGTTTCCGTCTCCAGGTACAGCCGGGCGCCGTCAATGTACTCTACGAAGGTCGGATGCAGTGACATTGTTTCCCGCTCCAGCACGAACGGGCTGATGCCGAACGTGCCACTCTCGGCTATCTTCTCCAGCACCCGTACAAGCTGCAGCCGCAGGGCATCCCTCCGTCGGCGGCGCCTCATGTTCTCCTGCTTGCGATCGATCGCTTCGCGAATGTAGACCACCAGCTCCTCCATCAAGTCCCTGTGTACGGGGGGGAGTGAAAAAAAGGTGAGAACAATAGAACCCTTTCATACCCAAATCCAATCGAACCAACGGTGCATTCTTTCGCGCTTGCTACACGTGAAAGGATGCAATGGGAGGCGCTGGTGTGAGCATAGAATATCGGACCGCGTGGTTGCCCTTACTTCAGTGCGTCATGGTTGATCATTCCCAGTGCATTGATGGCTGCATCCCGTATGTCGACGACTTCGCAGCGCAGCAACGGTATCACCAACTTGTACAGGGCCACCGGGGATGCCGCCGTACCGCTGGACTTATCGCTTCGGTCCGCTGACAGCGAATCCGGGGAGGAACTGCAAGGGCAAGCGACGGACACGATGGGTTGGCGAGGCAGACAGAGAGAAGGAGAACGAGAGGGAGAACGAGAGGGAAAGAGAGTAACAGTAAAAGCCACGGCTTCTATTAGTACCATATAATAACAACCATTGTACATGCTACAAGCTCCTAAGGAAAAATCGAATAAAGTATAAACACGCAATGTTAACCAAACAGATAGTTTTGAGTACAAATGGCATTAGTGGATGGTGATGACGTTGACATGAACCTCAGCAATTCGGCAGGAAAAAAGCTGAACGAACTTTCCGCATCCAGCGGCGATTGTGAACTGTAGTATACTGTTTCAGCTAGCAACTAATTGTTTATGTAACTAACACCGATAAAACAGCATCCATCGAACGATAGCTAGGGCGAACAAGAAATTTAACATTCTACGGTACGTACGAAAAGGTGTATACACTCATTCGGGCATGCGTTGGTATGGAAAATGTTAGTAAGAAACACATTCTAAAGAAGTACGTTTTTTTAACCCGTTTGAGCCCACAGGATGGTATGTTTTTTTTCGGGGGAATTTGCCAATATTTTTCAAGTTATATGACAACATTTGCATTGTCATTTTAAACCGAAGCAGTGCCGCTACTAAATTTACCGATTGGTTAGATTAAATACCTAATATAAAGATTTAGTTAGTTCGATGCCCATAAACAATTTCAATGCATGTCGATTGCAATATAAACAATTATTTGCACCCAGATGGAAGGGAATGAACTGAAGAATACCTATTGGCGAACAATATTTGTCTTGCCTCGCCTTTACCCATGTACCTATAGTATGCAATATTGACAATCTTTCATTACTTTACTAATTTAGGGCTACGGAGAACCCGAGAAATTATATAAAAATATATTTCTCGCAGTTTAATCATGTACCAAGAATGATACATTCTGTTAGCAATCAATTGATTTTCAAAAGCATGGGACAAGGATCAAGGATCAAAAATAGGTCATTTTCGATATCATACGTATATGTATTTCTATCAAAAGGACACCATCGTTTCCTCTAAGTATTACGTGTTTTATCTATTCAAAAATATCGACGACTGGAATTTAGCTGTACAGTTTAGACAAATAACTAAAATAACATTACTAATTTGATCACACTAGGAATTTTCCAAGGAACTAGCAAGAAATATACTATGATTTGTTTCTTTTCTACGATAGTTTCCGCATACAGTGGAAATCACGCTGACCGGTATGATGATGGTAAGGAGTATAGATGGTATCACTAAACACAATGCTGATGCCAATAATGAAACTGGACTTTGAGCCAAAATGATAAATGGAACGTCGAAGTCGCACAGTTTCTTCAAAGAAGTAGTTCAAATGATGCAGCGAAAGAATCAAGCAGCTATAACATCGCTGGCTAAATGCAATTACACGCAAACGTACAATCTATGCTAGTAAACCACATTTAAAAAGAAAGAATGAAAATAAACAAATTGTTCGTTTGTCTTAAACCAAAAGGTACTCTCTATCGTTGAAACAGAATCATTGTGAACTATATGAACGCAAATGTGAGAGACATTAGCTCTACTAACGGGCTCATTAGAACTGTGTAGGAAACTCAAAATGAAAATCGGTGCTGCGATTACGAAAAGTAAGGGTAATAACACAAATGGGAAACGTAAGATAGAATGAATGAAAACAACCGAGTTCGTAAAAACGTAAAACCAAAATAAACGTTACCCTTGTCTCTTATGTCTGGCATCTTTGCGCCCATAGGATAGAGGTAGGGTGAAGCGTGTTACGATTCCTTCCGGTCCAAACACGGATGACGGTATATTGTCCAACGAGTCGGATAGCGAGCGGGAATCCGACTGATCATGCAGACTGACCATTTGCGTATGTATATTTGCGTGTGTTTGTGGTTTTGTTTGGTTGTGTGTGTACGTATTCCATTGGTAGGGAGTAATTGCACCACCCGGAGCATTGTTTGGTGCGTCGCAAACGTTGGTCATATGGACAAGGATGAAGTTATTCGTTGGTCACGTAACATATCATAATGCAATTGCAACGGAACGGTACATTATTGCAGCACCGGGTGCAGGAATGTCCCAACCCATAGTCCAAAGAATATACATTTACCGCAACAAATCAATGGCAACAGTCAAACAACAACGCAGTCATAGGAATTAGTTTAAGTATTGGTGGCAACAATAGAAACAGGTGATGTGGTTTGTGGCAGAGTCGTGTGTAGTAAGTAGTTGGTGATGGTGTTGGTTGAAGTTGGTTCGACGAAAAGACGGTTGTTGTTCGGTTAACAGGATGTGGCGCGATGGCGTTGAAGAGAAGAAGAACATGAAAGAAAAACATACTTTAAGTGTGGCAATCATTCACTGTTCACTACCGCGTTCGGGGTTCCCCGGTGTTCCGTTCGGGCCACCGACTGAACTCCGCTTGGGATCTGAAAAAGGGGAAAAAGTGGCAAATTCGATTCCCAGCACCAACATCATTTCACTACTGGTGCCCTTTCCACTACGCCCTCCGTGGGAGTGTACCACAAAAAAACCACACAGCCTTGACCATGATGGAAATGAAGGGAAGAGGGTAGTGGGGTAGTGGGGTGATGGAAAATCAACACATTGATGGTAATGAATGTGCAGAGGCGGCGGGCACTCGGTGGTAGGAAAAGATTAAGCTTGCCGCCAAATCTTATCGACTTTCGAATGCTAGTCCGCCAACGTGTAGCGCATGATTCATGAAAGTGAACCACAGCCTTGCACGTGTGGAATCGCCTACCAAGACCATTCGACACCACTCCTCGCTGGGGCGACGAACAAAAGTCACACAAACGACAAATCACATTGTATGCTGCGGTCTCAGGAGCACGACGGCGGCTGCATGCATTTCAATGATGCACACAGAACGAATCGTCCCTTCCCCCACCCGCAAGCAGATGAAGGCGAGAACGTGATATATACAAAATGTGCTGCTATCCGTGCATGTTCCACATACACACACACACACACACGCCCACACAATGAAATGAGTTTTCTTTGCCTTCGCATTTTCCCATACCACCTTCTCTAGCCCACGCCCGGAGGATGATTTAACGATTTCATTCTAAACATGATGGTATTAAAGCTGCGTTGCAATGGACCCATTGAATAAACAGGAAGCAAACGGAAAAAGTAATAAAATCGAACCAATCGAAGGAGGTTAACTTACGTCAAACCAAATTAGGTACAAATGTGTTCAGCGTATAAACGAGGTTTTGGAACCAATGGAGGAATCACCAAAACGATAAAAAAAGACAAACCTAAGGGATTCAAGGCACAAAACAAAGGCTTAAGAACATATGGAAAGTCCAAATCACACAATCGACGAATATATGAATTGATTATAAACAACCCCCAAACACAATCACTACCCTAAATATATAAGTGGATATGTTAGGTTTATACTAAAATCAAAAAGTTTCAGCATCATTTCGTGGTTTCTTAGTGTAACAGCTTAGTAGGCACGACGAAATCTAATGTTTTGTCCAAGTTAAAATCAACTACCTTGGTACAATATGAACTTAAAATTATTCTAACTCACACAAACAGGTCCTCTCGCACATACAGGCAAGAAATTAAGTTTCAAACGCACGGAGAAGAATACAGAAAACTAAGTGATCGATAGATTGGTGATTGGGAAAATGACTAGGAAAAGGGAATGATAAATGTGTTTTTCTATTGTACTATTTTATACAAGAGACGCCATTGTTATTTTACACCGAGGACATACAATACGAGGAGAGAGAAAAATGGACACGGTAATTGCGACAGAGGGAGGAAAACGATAGATCCCATATATAAGTGGAACAAAAAAAATGTGGACATGAATATGCTACTGTTTCGTATGTGCCCGGTACTGCCGGGCTGGGCTTTGCAGAATGTGGGCGCTCACCTGAGACTAAGATCAGGCGAAGCACATCGCACGGCCACGCTGGGCATCTGCGGAATGAGTCGCATCGCAAGGGCAACCTGGTTTTTCCACAGGTGCGCTAGCGAGTCACGTTGAGCCTCCGAGGGTGGTTTTTTCGTAGGCGCGGAGCTCCGTAGCAGCGATGCACGGTTGTCGCTGACGGGACTGAAATAACAGGATAGGATAGTTCGGAAAGACAATGATGAGAAACAACTCCGGCGCAGGCAGTAGCTACTCTACGTACGTCGGGTCTATCACGTTGAACAAGCTGGTTACGCGCTGGTAGCAGATTGGCCAGGCCTGAGCCACCACCGACGGGCAGTACTGCAGGACGCGCGTTCGCTCCATGAACCCGAACAGGCACACGCTCCACGGATCGTACGCCTGGCCGAGGGCAGACTGTGAGAGACAGAGTGTCAGCGTGGACGCTTTGGTCGACTCTTCGACGTGTCCGGTCGTCCAAACGCCACTGTTGCGATCGACGATCCACTGCAGGTCGATCACGTTCGCGTTCAGCATCGCCGTACGATCGGTTTGCGGGAGCATATGCAAGCACTTCTCCAACACCTGTAACGCAGAGATTTAATCGATCATAGGCATGTAAGTACGAATTGCATATAAAAAAAAATGGGACACAGCGGCCTCGCAACTTACCTGTGGACAGCATCGGTCGATAACGTCGATGAGGGGTGGTTCGGTTTCCGGAATGCCCAGTAGTTTTTTCAACATTTTAACCTGGAAAGCAAGCAAGCACACATGATTAAAAATTGTTCGTCCCAGTGTATGACATGTACAGAAATCCCAATATTTGTTTGCTTCGCCATAACTGATTCTAAAAAGATTTCAAAAAGTTCAAAATTGATTTTGATTTAACGAAGACTAGCAAAGACGCACGTCTCTGCCATCGTTGAACGTCAATACCAATTAGGTAAAGGTGGAAAAATACCCAAATTTTTTTATATCCTCAAATAAAAAAACGAAGATATGTTTGCCTATTCACAAAATCAGTGCTCAGTGAACTATGTTGAGCAACACACTTGCCTACGTTTCGCTACAAAGCTGAGCGAAAAATCCCACGTTGCAAAGTTCATAAAACATACGTGAAACATTTCAAATGAAATATAGCACGGGGCCGGTTTTTGTCAATAACCCAAAAGCAGGACGATATAATTGGCCAATTGTTTTACTAAAACCTTACTGAGCTTGTAAAGCATGCCTGTGCAAAATTTTGAATGTGTCGTCGAATGAATGACTCGTCTTTTTACATATTAGATTGATAAGAATAGATTAGTTCGGAGTGCGTCAATTTACTTGCCTCCTTCAGAATGCTGACGGCAAACTTGCGAGGCTGTGATCTGCAGTTGCACAGCATAACCAGCGCCAACCCTTCCACCATGTGCATCGTCGTCGCTAGCGGCTGTTCGTGCCCTTTTTTAGCACTCCCGGCGCCCCCGATGCTGCCACCGACCATCGAATCCGTTGCCGTTGCGGATGCCGTTCCTACGCCGGTGGTGGTGCTGCCTGCTATGCCACTGCTGCCAGTAGTGCCCACTCCGATGAGACCCGCCGTAATCGTCGTCGTTTGCGTAATGGAAGAAATGCCCGAACTGCCGCTGGAGTTCGAGTTGATCGTTGCCGCATTCAGTGATGCATTGATCGCTACCGTCTGCGTAAGGTTTGGCTTGACCAAGCCCGATTCCTGCTGTACCGGACCACGGACCAAATGGATGCCCGGCCCACCACTGACACCGACTCCAGCAGCACCGATTCCCGCGCCTACTTTGGTGTTGAGCGTGTTGTTGTTGCTGCTACTGTTGCTGCCAGTGCCAAGCGAATTGCGCCATACTGTCAGGAATGCATACAACATCCGTAGTCCATTGTCCAGCAACTGGGGGAAGGTATCTACCACATCTCTGGCGAGAAACTGACTGAAACCTTGAATAACGTCCTGACGCCACTCGGGGAAGTCGTACACCAGCGTCTGCAGCGATTGGTGCGCTAAACCCCGCAGTTCCTCGTCCATGTGGATCGTCAGCCGGGACAACATGTCGACCAGCTCGTGCCCGGTCATGTTGTCCGGCGTCAGCCGAGGTACCGCGGCGATGCACGTCCGGAACAGATCGATCCGCGGCTTCCGCTCACCCGTCAGCATCTCGTCCAGCTCCTTGTTCTGGTTCTGGATGACCGTCATCATCAGCGGTCGCCCGCAGTGGATGTCCAGCGCCCGCAGAATATCGACGAAAACGCGCCGCACGTGCGGAAAGTAATTCGACATCCCGATACTGCGTGCCGTGTCCTCGGTGAGCATCTTGTTGAGGTACGTCTTCTTCACCCGCAGTGTATTGCCGGATGGAAGGACGCCTACCGTACGCGGCATCGGCGGTTCGCCATCCTTCTGCTGCAGCGAGTCAGCCACCACCATGAACGCACGCAGCCCGATGCTCATTCGCTCGGGCGTCATGATGATTTTGATCGGACGGCCCACGCACAGCAGCTCGAACACTATTTCGCGCATCGCAAAATCGAGACGCTCCTGCGCGATGAATTGTATGATTTTTACGAAGATGTTCAGTGGCGTGTCTCGCGGGACGACCGCCTTCGAGCCGCGCGGGAACAGCGAGTTCACGATGCTCTGCAGGCGCGAGTGTGTGGCGGAGTTGGACTCGCACTTGATGCGGATGATGTATACCCACAGCAGGCGGTAGAGCGACTCTAGCGCCACGCGGCTCATCTTCGGATCCTTGTTCTTCAGGTTGCTCAGACACATCGCCAGGAAGCAGTGCCAGTTACTCAGGAAGAAGGACTTCTGCGAGACGCACAGCAAACACGTCACAAGCGGGAAGAGGGCCAGCTTGTGCTTCGACTTCGTGCACGCGTCCAGCGTCTGCGAATACAGCAGGTCGATGAAGTTCTTCACGCAAGGCACATTCACCTCGTTCTTCACCGTGGCCGCCACCGGGACGAGAATCTCCACGAACAGGCCCGCCATCGCGTGCTTGATGTCCTTGTCCTTCACCTCCAGGAAGTACTGGGCGCACTCGTGCATGAACTGGAACGACGCCTCGAACTCCTCGATCGGGGCCATCTTCACGCGGAAGAACTTCATGCCCATCAGTAGGCTGATAATACTGTGCGTCGTGAACGGACTGGGCTCCTTGCTCCGGAGCTCCTTTAGCTCAGTCATGAACCGTTTGCGAACGGACGAAAAACGACTCTGGGCCAGCACGCCCACCACCTCCGCGTACAGATCGGCGATGCGGTAGTTATCGTTCGCGTTCGGTGCCGTCTGGGCGCCCTCCTTGTATTTGAACTGCCGGAAAGCGAGGTTTTCGATCTGCTTCGTAATATCGTCGTGTCCCGGATGGAACGGAAACTGACGCAGGATCTCGATAAGTGCCAGGCAAAAAATGAATTCCACCGCCGCCTCCCGACGCAGCAGTTGATACTCCAGATCCAGGCCGGACTTGGCCGCTGCCGGATGGTGCGAGGCAGAGCCGGTTGGTGCCGCAGTGTGAAGGTCTCGCTTGATGTTCTTGTCGCAGATCTGATGCTTGTGCCACGCCAGCAATGCTTTCAACAGCGACGGCAGGCAATGCTCGGCCACCGACCCTAGTGCCTGCAGCAACTGATCGAACTGGTAGTCCTCACCGCGTTGGAGCAGTTTCGGGAGATTCTTGTCCGAACCGTCCAACATCACGCTCTCGATTTTCTTCTCGGCCTGGATGGTGAAATCGGTGAACAGCGTGCGCATCACGATCTCGCCCGGGCGCAACGTGCCGTCCGAAGCCGCCATCATGTCGATGGTCGTGGCCGCCACGCAGCCACTGTTTGCCGAGATAATGGCCGATCGGTTGTGCGTATTCCAGGGCAGTAGAGCCAGCCGCACCGCGGTAGCGTTCGGGACACACAGGGGTGACTTGGAGGCTTCCGACGACTCGACGTTGGCCGGATGCTCTATCACCGTGATAGTGTCACCATCGTCTAGCAGCGGGTGCGCTGCACCAGTGCCTCCACCAGAACCGCCTCCACTGCTGGGAACTCCGGGCAACCCGGGAACCGGAGCCAGTTGTGCGAGCTGCACCTGCGATCCATTCTTTGAACTACGATCGATGCCAAGTTTTGGAGTGTTTCGTACGCTATCGGACTGACCGGTTGTACTTCCGCACGTGTGTGCTCCGGCCCCTGCGGACTCGAGTTGGTTTGTGCTACTCTGGTGGTGAGTAATTCCTATTCCATTCAAGGACTCACTGTTGTGCTGAGATTCTGTAAGTAAAGCCAATTGGGGGCATGTTAGCGAAATTGTTTGAATTGTTTTTTAGGTACTAAATAATAAATTTAAGCGATAAACACTTGAGGTATGTTCTTTTGAGACCTATTACAGGAATAAAAGGCCAAACCCTACTAGAAAAAGAATAAAAGCTAGAAGGTAATCTAAGAAGAAAACGTCCATGAGTTCGACCTTTGTCCTTCCTAGGGCAATCCTCAACACGTGCGATCCTCACAAAACAACGATGTTTGCAAGTTTATTAGTCGATCAAGGCCTAGTATGTAGTATAAATACCGAAAAGAATGGATGGCCATATAAACCATAATTAAATTATTTTCGGCCAAGTAAATGGTACTTCTCCAGTGCGTTTAGTTACTTCTTTGCTAGGTCACAATCACCTTGGAACAGTCCTTCACCTTTCACACGTTGAACTATATCCTAACTATTCATAGCCGCATTATGGATAGCTTTCTGTGTTACAAAAGAAACGGCAGTAGACATTCTACAACCTGCAAGACCAACCACAACATACTACCGACTCGTTTCGATCGGTACTACTGGACCGATACTGGACGGGCTACTGAATTGCCCTACTGGAGCAATTTTTTACAACTAGAACCCACATGCCAGCTGCATCGTTACTGACCAGGGGAATATAGTGAGCCCCCACAAGCTATGGACAGTAATGTTGGTATTGTGTGCGACAAAACAACGACCGATAAACGGACGTAAAGAAAGTACCAACGCTACACCACGTGACTGTGCAGTTCTAAAATCCTCAATCCCCTTGCGAGCCAAAATGGGGCCAATGTCTCCTGCGCCTCACACGAGGTGTCAGTCACATGTTCGATAATAGTTTTACATTCCTTGACAGGAATGATGGTGTGAGCCGAATGCCTCATGAAGCCTGATTGAGAAAAGAGCACCAGGCAACAGCTGATCTAGTGTTTTTATCTATTTAGCTGCTCCAGATTTATGGTAAAAAAATGTGTTAATGAAAATGGAACTAGGAAACAACATGAAATCGTATAAACGTTCTGCAGTAAATATTGCATATATTAAGGGACGGATCATCTATACCTTTACCAGAAATCTAAGCCCTCTTAATTATCAATTCAAAACAGAAACATTTTTACGGTAAAAAGAAACCTATGTACATAATGAAATCTTGAATTTCGTATCGGCAAACGGCATTAACCAATGAAAATTTAAAAACAAAAACAATTAAACGATAAACAACCGATGATTTTCAGTACCATTCCCAAAAGGACATTTGCCGGTACACGGAGAGAAAAAATGATAAAATAATCAACCTTTACCGAGAAAAATACCGCTCGTGTGATACTTTAAAAATAGCCCGCCATCGCTTAAGGAATATGACGTAGGACACGCTGTTTAGCGAGTTACGGTTTAATCCAGCGCCATTCTTTTTGCTTCTGCTATGCGATTCGAGATAACTGTACATTTTTTTTCGACTATCAAAATCGTTTTCCTGGTACGACGAATCAAAATATCCGGACTATTTTAAACTCCAGCTTGAAGTAGAAAAACGGAATCGGAAACAGAACTTGCTCAGCCTTCCGAAAACTTTTCGTTTTCCTTCCTTCCCTCCTAACAAAAAGTATGAACGACTTTCTTTCCGTGTCGATTGGCGACGGTACTCACGTGTCGGGGACAGTAGTGCAAAGGCATGCCCAAACCGGGTCACTATTCTAAGCAGTTTGGCATGGAGACTGCCGCGTTCGTACATAAACGTGATGAGTTCTTTTATCTCGCTGACTCACACTCCGAACCCCGCCAGATGGATCGTGCACACAGGAACTGGCGAAACCAAAGAAAAAAACGGAACTAGCCTCAAGGGCGATGACATCTTACTGACCACCGGGCGTAACAAAGAGCGCAAACCTGGTGCCAAAGCTGTGCTGGCGCATACTTCCTGCCCGCTGATCCGACGGTGAGGATGTCTCCGACTGCCCCTAGGAGGTGCGCACACATCTGCGAGGCAGTTGGGTGGAAAAAAAACTTGAATGGCACCACATGGCACAGCGAGTCGGGTGTTTTCACTTTCCGGTTGCTTTCTGTGGAACGAAGTGGGCAAGCATCCGCGTGGTCAGGTGTAACACTACGTTTAGGGTGCCATTTTTAGCACAATACCGCGATGCCCAGTTGGGTGTGTGTGTGCGTGTATCGGTGGTTTTTTATATATAACTAATCATAAACTCCACCGGGCCGATTCCTTTTGCATCCGCTTCCGCGAATGTAACGATGAACGATCCTCCTCTCACATGATCAATTCGGGTGGAAGCAGGAGTCGGTTTAAGGCCACCACCACACACCGAAATCAACGGCAAACACGGCTACCGACAGTAAGTAAACGTGCGACACACATCACGCGCTGGCACACACGGCGATGATGATAAACACTCCCGACACGGCCAAGGTTGCTAATAGGTCCGGACAACGAACGACCTGCCGGACGCATACGTTTGAATGGGCCACATATGACCATAATTAGAGGGAATACACTTAAACAAACACCACTGGCTAGACCAATAATAACCCGCAGCACCAGCGGCCACTACGTTACGTTGATCGGGTGGGAAAAGGTCGCTGCTTGCCAAAAAACCAATTTTCGTGTGACCATTTTGGCTACCATTCTAGTGTTTGCACCGTTTCTGCCAGTCGTCAGGAGCACTTAGTACACCCACAGTGAAAATGGAACCAACGGCAGGTGGTAGTTTTCTGTGCGCTGTGTCGAGATAGTGTCGGAGAAGGAAAAAGGGCTGTTATCGTTATCTAGCCTCACAGGTGACGCTTGGTGGCTGATGAGCACCCGTCACTGCTTCTGGGTCTTTAAACAGCTATGGATCTTTTCACTTTCGATCTGTCGAGGGAACTGATAACGACGTATGCAATTGCATTAAAACTAACGCCACTGATGCGGAGAGAAGGGTTGCACATGCAGCACCAACCGCATCTCTTTGTTCTTATCGATTTTCCTCTTGCGATCAGTTCCACATTCCTGTACTCTAATTAATCTTCACAAGATGTAGCTTAGATGTAGGTGTAGAATTAAATATATGCGCACAGTGAAGTATAACTGTCCACAAACAAAACCGATGGAAGATGATGTCAGTTATCAGCTACTACATGGCCTAACTTTCCACAAGACACAAAGGTTTGCAAAGATTTGAGCAACAAAACTGTCGATCGCGCACCGGATTTATCCCGAGCTCGTCCGATCTCTCTTCGGTATCGATCGGAACAAAACACGCATTGAATCCAACATATTCCAACTCACATCGCACAAGCGCGCTTACGGCGTACACGGGGCCCACCTAATTCCCGGCAGTGTACTGCGCGCCCATGTGAGTGTCAACACTGGATGCGAAGAAAAATAATCTTTTCGCTGGTCCCCCGCCGCATATAGCACATCACCATCCATCCCTCCCTCCCACCTGCGTCACTCCCGGCGACGTTGGTCACCTTCCGACAAATCTGTCCTGCTGCTGCCTGTTCTGACGTCGGACAAAAGCTACACAGGTTCGGACACCCGAAGGCCCGGCCGACCGTGGCAGTGCTTCATCGTACAAACATCAGCGTACACATTACAGGGCGCGCGACGTCCTACCGTTGGCGGGATTCGCGCGCCCGCTACCAGATGGTAAAATGTTGTTGTTATCTTTCTGGCCAGAACGGTCCAACAGTGAAAGGCGGGAGAGAGAAACCCGGCGAAGGTGATGATACAAGTGTACTATCACCACCGTCTGATACGTGCGCAGTGAAGAGTGAAGTGACGAAAATGTGTAGTCTTTTTTCTATTTTATCTTACACTCATTCTGCGTTTATTTTGCTCCAATGGCCCAACGCTAAACCATGTAAAGTTGTCAGTAAAATCTGGCAGCGGAGCTTCCTACGGCTTCAGGAAGCCCTGCGCCGATGAGTCAACCGAAAACAAATATTGATAGTTCATTTCTCGTTTGCATGGGATCCGGGACGTCTGTGGCCAATTAGCACATGATCTCAGAACGAGTAAATTTTATTCTTTTTCTCCCTTGGTCGACAAATCATGCCATCCAGGGCAGATTTGAATTGCTCGCTACGCACGGACAACCCTACTAGTAGTTGCAGAATTTGGCAGACTTTCCAGTAGTTGCCGTTGTCCTTGGAGTTATTATAAGGGAGTGAATGTATTATCATAGTAAAAATTGCTAGACAGAAAAAAGTTTGATTGGTAAATTGACTTCGTGAAAATGCAAGTCAAGATTTTCCCAACATTCTTCTCTATGCCAAAGAAACAATTTGGTTAATGGGTATGTGGTTTCTGCCGTTTGACGTAGTAACAACTATTGGACACCTGTGGAATAGCTATAACGTCGAACTCTAGGAGCTGTTGGCGTCGTGTAGCGCATTAGACGCCTGTCCAGGTACCTGGAGGTCACGTCATGAGAATGACTCCCTACGACCTAGCCGGTGAAGTCTTCTTAGGCCGTCCCCTAGGACAAAGGACGCAAGGTAGGCCTAAAATGAAATTGAAAGATAGCGTGGAAGGATCCGCCAGAATAGCCGGGATTTGCAGTGGGACAAATTTGCGACCCTGACTTGTAGCGTCCTCTAAGTAGGAAAGAGGAGTTGCTGGTTTTTAGATCGTTGTAAATCTGGAAGCAAACGAAAGAGCTACGAATACTCCGCAGAAAAAGATCTACGGCGAAGGGAACAATCATTTCTATGCTGCAAAAAAAAACGTTTGTAATAAACAAGATTCGATGCAGCTTGTTTGTAAACAGAGGCAACCCGATGACGCTTCTAGGGAACGACGATATTGTAAGTCATTTCTTGGCATATTGGTTTCGTGTACAGAGGAGAAAAGTACCGAGAAAGCGTACTAAGCCAGACAACCCATTCCACTGCTGCATTTGTTACGTAAATATCATTCACAGAACGCGTTCGACGGACCGAAACAGAACCATCGTGGACATTGCTTTCAAGTAAACATTCGTCTACAAACTAACGGGATCCTACGCAGTGTTACTAATAATATTACTGCCATGCATTTTTCATTACGATTATGCGACGCGAATCACGCGTGACAATCAAACGAAAAATGCTTCACGGAGACTCGGACAAAACAATCCGAAGAGTAGGTTCATGGAATCATTTAAACATGGAAAACATACCAGTGCTGGTTAATGCCAAATTTGTGCTGCTCCCGGACGGGTTCTCTTCGCCATTGTCGAGCGTGTCCGTATCGTCATTGCCATCGAGACGCTGCATTGTGTACGACATTAGGTCGGCCGCCCGCCGTCCAATCTGGAGCCGATGTGCATGCAACCACCGCCCGCGCGTAGAAAACAATCATAAAGGGCTGAAACACTATTTCACACTTTTCACTTTTCACTATTGATCGAACGATGGTTATTCTCGGCAGTGGTGCTGTTTGTACTCTTTACCTTTTTCTCGATTCACTTTGTATAGCTGTCAACTGTCAGCATCGAAGTGCGCTGTCAGGCCCGACTTTGCAACGTCAGAAATTTACGGAAATCAGCAAAATGAGCACCCTGTTTCTATGGCATCACATTCAACAGCTGATCGTTGTTTACATTCTTCAAAATCCTTTTTATCTGTGCTGTCTACTGCAGTTGAAAGGTTCGCCTATTACGAATGGCTTGTAAGAAAACGCGAATCAAAACTTTTGTCGATTACCGGTCCAAAAACCGCTGCAAATCCATTTACCGGCATTTCTGATAATCAGCTGTTTATGTAAACAATCAGAGCTCACAGCGCGCTCTCACGCACACATACACCCGCTGCTCTGCTAACCGCACTCAGTTTCTGCGTGCTTGTCATTTTCCGGCGATACGTCATCGCCAGTGCAAGTATTCCTACACCAAAACTTTGGCGAACGTTCGTTTTCAGGATTATTATTTTCTAAAGACAAAACCGGCTGGCTATGAAAATTGATATCCATCCCCTGACGCAGGATCCCACGTCGGCATGGAAGGAAATCTCGAAATCGCAGAGAGTGATTAAAATCAACACAAAACCACCCGCTGCCGACGTCCCAGCGAACAAGGTGCGCGTTGTATGCATGTCCGACACGCATTCACTGACGCACCACATCAAGTTCGACATTCCGGATGGTGATATTTTCATCCATGCGGGAGATTTTACGCGCTGCGGTAAACTGGACGAAGTGATCGATTTCAACGAATGGCTAAGTATGTGTACAAATAAGACTCATCGCGCCAGCTGCTGGATTAACAGTAAAATTCACCAATTCTGCATTCTACAGAGAAGTTACCTCATAAACACAAATTGGTCATAGCGGGAAATCACGAGCTCAGCTTTGACAACACCTTTACGCACCCATTCCAAAATGCGAGCGTTTGCTGCAAGAAAACAGGGACCACTTTGCTGGACGAAATACCCACACTGGGGAACTCCAAAGAAAGTCTCGTCGAAGCAGTCAAAACAGAGAATATCCGACAGTACTTGAGCAGCTGTGTTTACCTGCAGGACGAAAGTGTCGAACTCTACGGCCTAAAGATTTACGGGACTCCCTGGCAGCCAGAATTCTGTAAGTGGGCCTTCAACGTAAAACGTGGGCAGCCATGTCTTGAAAAGTGGGAACAGATCCCGGAGCATGTCGATATTCTCATCACGCACACGCCGCCCGTTGGCCATGGAGATTTGTGCTGTTCCGGGGTGCGGGCCGGATGCGTCGAGCTGCTCACGACGGTGCAGCAACGGGTGATGCCAAAGTATCACGTTTTTGGGCACGTGCACGAGGGCTACGGCATCACCTCGGATGGTAGAATCATTTTTGTGAACGCTTCTACATGCGATATTAACTACATGCCCAATAATCATCCTATCGTTTTCGACGTCACACTCCCGAAAGGTCGAACCAAAGAGGAGTAAAAGGCTCTACAACGTTCCTCGTTTTCGGCCACCACACGTGCCATACTATTCTACCATACTTAGATGCACTAAGCTCTCTTGTAGTTTGCGCACTTACAAACCCAGAAAACATGGCATATTGATCGAGGTTTTAAACGTGGTCGATCGTCAACGCTAAGAGGGGATCACAACATTGACGTTCTGGGTCCGAAAACCAAAGGAAAACATCCAAATGCAAGGACGCAAGAGTATTATCTAGACGAGACATCATTTACCCTATCTACCGTCAGCATAGCCGTTGTATTGCGTACGCTCTTCGTGCTGGAAATAGTACTCATACCGAGACATGAATGACAATGTAGTCCTTTTAAGGCCCTTATAGTTCTGAGGCCTTATCATCGTCTAGCTGTACATTGTGAAGTAGTAGGAACTAGTAACCCAAACGAGTATTCTAGCAAAAGTTCTTTTGAATGTGCCCAATTTTTACGGAGTCAAAAAATACTACTATAACGAAAGGCATAGTGGCGTTGAAATTATATGCACACCTGCTACATGCTTATCATTGGGAATTAGTAGTTTCATTTAGTACACGCTTTAAAAGCTTCCGTATAAAAATGATAACATTATGCGATCTGGAGACCATGGGAAATTCATTAAACCCGTATAAAAAATTTGCTCAAAGACGTTTTCATGACTGCTAATAGGATTATTGTCAAGATTATGATTCATAAAAGCGCAGAACTTCAGCTGAGCATGTTAGTTCAGTTGTTCGATTTTAACTATTTATTGCACAGTAGTAATGGTGTTTGTTTTCTCAATAAAAGCTTTATTCATTGAGTCTAAAAAAGGAGTAGTACGGTTTGGCACGTATGTTTACTTAAAGAAAGTTGCTCAACTGCTTGTTGAGTTATTGAGGCATACCATACATAATAACTAGGGCTTTGCCGGGGTAAGCGTTAAGTTATATTTTTCACTGCAACTATTCTATAAGTTTTTCTATAAATGGACGGTTTTTAATCAACTCAAAATATACTTACCGCAATACAGCGCAACACGAATGCTCCCGCTAAATATCAACGAACAATTGATTATTCTTTCTTTTACGATAAATAAAACTTCATCATCTTTTTGTGGTAGCTAATGTCAGTACTAGCTTGCATCTTTTTTTATCAAATCATTAAAAACTAAACATAAATTGTACCATAACATAAAGTGTTTAATTCAATATTCAATATGGAAACAACTGGCGAAAAATGGGAGCAAACCTCTAACATTCATTACACTGGAAAAGAAAAGACAAAATTGCCAATTCAGGCGAATTTAGATCTGTTCGATATAGTATTGCAAACTGGTGTTTTGTTTTCGTTTCTCGAATTTGATCTATTTCAATCTTAACAAGTTTACAAATCCGATTCCGTTTGGATTCCTGAACTTCAGTACGGTCAGTGTGTGGTGTTGTGTATTTGTGTTTGTGTTGAGCTATCAAACTGGTCTACGGGGTTTTGCTTATCCTATGTTTATCGTTCCTTATCTAGTTTCCTCGAAACGTTGTACCTAGTCTAGCATCATGCCAAGCAGCTCGAAACTGCGCCATTTGTTCGATGCACTGATAATGTTCATACAGTTTGCAATTCACAATGCAATTCGTTCTCTCTCGTTGCGCCGCGATGCTACGCAAAAATTTTTCTAAGCGCCTAGAAACGTTGGGATAAGTTACGGCTATTCGGCAAAAGATATAACTCGAAGTTGCTCCGGAATCAAAATATCTTTAGGCAAAAATATTATAAAATTATTTCATTTACGACTGCATGCGATTTTTCTACCTCCGGAGCTATCGAACAGTGCTTGCCTCATTTTTCGAACTATTTAGCCAATTCATGCAGGGCGATTGTGTGTGTTCGCCTGCCCTCATCTCCCTTAGGAATCCCTCTTGGAAATTTAGTATTCTTCGGCAGGAGAGTTCCTCTTATGCTAATTGGGGTGCCTCATCAGGGGCGTGCGCCATTTAATGCGCGCCTAGTGGGGATGGCGATGGTTTGTGGATAGACTTTTTCGGCAGGCCTTGCCAGGGTGCCGTGCAAAACCTAGTTGCTGTGCAGCCGTAATGTGTGTCCTGCCAGATAGTTTCTAGCTCCATTCGGTGCGGGAATAACTTGTTAAAGTGTAACGTCGAGTAGAAAGGTTTGGTGCAGACAGTGTGTGTGTCTGAAGTAACCCCGGCAGCTTCTTAGTAAGGAACATTCGAAAACAGATACGACACACTTTCTCCATTGTGTGTCCGGCGGACGGCCTCGGCGAACATCATCGAAACGTCAATGCACTATACCGGCGGGAGGGGCAAGAGCACACGCAGTGGAAGTATTTAGTATTTTTGTAAGTAATCCTAAGAAGTAGGAGGCGACATTCTGGATTCCCGAATCAACTCTTACCTGAATCTTCGGACAGTCCTTCATGTGGCCGTCCTGCGGAATCGTGTTCGTGACGACGACCGCCTCGAAGCAAGCGCTGTTTATCCGCGAGATGGCCGGCCCGCTGAAGATGCCGTGCGTTAAGATGGCGTAGACCTTCGTAGCGCCAGCCTCGACCAGCTTGTCCGCCGCGTGGCATATCGTGCCACAGGTGTCGGCCATGTCATCCACCAGGATCGCCACCCGGTCCTTCACGTCACCGACCAGCACCATCGAGGCCACCTCGTTCGCCTTCTTGCGCTCCTTGTGGATCAGCGCAAACTCGACGTTCAGCCGGTCGGCGATCGAGGTGACACGCTTGGCGCCACCGGCGTCGGGTGACACGATGATCGAATTGCGCCACTCCGCAATGTTCTCGCGGATCCACTTGAGTACCGCTGGTTCCGCGTACAGATTATCCACCGGGATGTCGAAGAAACCCTACGGGGTAAAACGAGTTTCAATCATAGTCTAATGGCGGAATATTACGGAACTACGGAGCATATATGTTATAGCATATTCCAGTATTATTTTTGTTTCATTAAACATTTCTGCTACCCATAACCAAGGAAGTGGACCAATATAAACGTACCTGAATCTGCGATGCGTGTAGGTCCATCGTAATGATATGATCCGCGCCGGCCACCGAAAGCATATTGGCTACCAGTTTGGCCGAGATGGGTGCTCGGCTCTGTTTTCCGCGGGGTTTCCAAGCAACAGACGAATCCGAAGGGGCAACGCAGGCGACGTCGTCCGATGGCAGGTGGAAATGGTGAAAAAAAAAAATCAAACATTAGTCAATCGATACCAGCTGGGGAATGGAACTCATCTTCATCTAAGTGATGTCTAAAGACTAAAAAACAGAATCCCAAACAGAAACAACCCACGGCAGCTGAGCATAAATTTAATTTGATTTGTTTTCTCCCCGGATTAGTGAATGTCGCATTCAGTAATGACACACGCCTAAACCACACACGAGCCCCGCAGCAGCCGCGGATCATGCACCGGAAGAGAGTATTATATTATGATGCTAATGTCCCACTTTGTTAGTAGAATATCCCGGAGACAGGTTCGTGCTTCTTTTTTTCTTCTTCGCACTAACGATGATTTACACCATCCACACACAACTCCCGTAGGAGCCTCGCACAGGCAAAAAGCGCTAGGAAAGAACGTCGTGGTGAGTTAAAATGTGCTGGTGCAACAAAGAACGCACAATTCAAATCCGAAACCGGTGCAAACGAGTAACGAGTGATCTACCAAAAAAAAATCACAATGAAGTTCAAACGGTATATGCTAAAAGTAATGTGAAAGGGAAGGCTTTTCGTTAAAATATAGCTACAAAATATAAAAAAAGAAGAAAAAGTTCAATAAATTCACACAATTTATAATCTCTCTAAGGGTCTAAGTGTGTGATGTAGAATTATCTGAATGATAAGTGATAACATCACTCAAATGAAGTTTCAGAATGTTCACGAACGGTGTACAGATATACAATATGTTTAAACAACCACGACACACCCAAGTTTAGTGCCCGCAAAGAAGGGAAAATTGTTGATTTGATGGCGTTAACATGTGCAGCCTCTCGTCACCAACTACCAAAACCACAACTAATGATGCACTGCAAACACACTATTTTACATCGCCACATCCAGACACACGACACACGGCACACAGTGGTATATTGTTTGCGCTTGTTGCATATACTAGATTTCTATTGAATAGAGTGCTTTTTTTTTGGTTTTTGTTTTGTTCTTTCCTGTCCTTTCTTTGAGATTTTTTGTTAAGCAAAATTATGCCTTAGGAAGGGACACTCTCGCTAATGGTTTTTCCCCTGTTTTACCGGCTACTCACTAGATAGGCCTCTGGTATGTGATCCTAAGATAGGTTGATAAATGATTAATACACAACAAAAATGGGAAGGATGGGGAAAAGAAGAGAAAGAAAGAATGTAAGATAACGTTTAGACAAAATCGAACAAAAAAATATACATAGGTTAAGTTACTAGAGCATATGTACGAATGACCATTCTTGGGATCACTAGTCAACTATCGGCAAGCAGCAAGTCGATGTTTGTGTGTGCATGTGTGTTTGTGTGTGCTTATATCTGTGACGACACTTTGATAAAAGAACTTATTTTCCCTCAGCATAATTGAAAAAAATCTAAACGATGGACCAACAAATGTAGTGGCCATGTGCCCGAGCACGTGTGTCTGTATGTGTGTTTCGACAGAATTAGGAACCAATTCAAAAATGGTACCATCATCTTTAAATTACAAAAAAAACAAAAACGCAAAACAGATGTATAAATATGATTTTCGGATCCTTTGGGAGCATTTTAACACAAAAATCAATCTACGGAATACTAAAAAAAACGTGTACATACGACAAAAACAACATAAAACGATAAATGCTGTACAGCCACGTCCATTACTTAGTATTAAATAGATTTATGATAATATAAAGCACACACTCGCCCAGATTCACATACATTCCCGCATACGACACAAATGAATGCACAGTGAAAAGCATAACGGAGCATATACATAATTATCCACCCCGTCGCCCAGAGGGCTTTTTTTTTGCTTTAACTCGATTTACGAAGTGTACTCGTTAGGTCAACAAACGGAAAGAATGATAATTCTCTTTAAAACCGACAGAAATTCAAGGATTGCCAATTGGTTCATGTGGAAATAGTATTCGTTGCGTGTGTAGTTTCAACAATTATGCTCATCACCGTGCCACGATGTCCGCAGTTACAATGGGGGAAACAGGAGTTTGGTACGCACTACTCCTCTTAAAGAAGAGGAGTTGATTGGCGGTAATGCAAAGGCGGTTAGTTCCAATCTAATACTCATCGCAATTAAAGATCGAAAAATGGGTAGCAGTAATTAATTCAACTCTGGTGTCGCCATCAACGACGGATTGCACTTCCAGTACAAAGCGGTTAAGAAAATTAGTTTCAACTCTGCATGGTCCTTCGCAACAGTACAGTGTGGAAGATGAGTCTCTGAAAAATAACCCCGCGTACGATAATGAGGTACAACCGAGATACAATGGAAGGACAAGAACAAATGAAGAAGAAAAACATTTGAAAGAAAAAATGAATAGCAGCCAAGTTACCGCCACTTGACATAATCTTGAAAGATAAAATATAGAATCATGAAACAGAACGGTTCAGCTACCCTACCCGGAACTTCCATTCATTGGTTTTCATGAGCTCGGCCAGCTTATCGTCGCCTGTCTGTGTTGTGTGGAGTGGTTGTAGTTGTGGACAAGACCATAACACGGTCAATACACAAGCAGGGGAGAAGGGAAAAAAGAATATTATTTTAGACACTTATTGTATTTGAGTGTTGTAAGAAAGGGTTCTTCTACGATGAAAGGATTCATATCAATGATATAGATGATTTGTACACGTGTTTCGCACATCTGTCGAAGGCATCCACGGGAGTTCGTTGTTAAGATGGATTGGAGGGCTTGGCCTGCAAATCATTTTCTCGATCGACCTGTAGTCGATCCTCTCACAGTACAAATATGTTTGTAAACTTTCTTGCCACGCTAGGCTCCTCCGTGTTGTGACGCATGGCATATGACGCAGGAATCTCGCTCTCATTCTCGGCAACACACCCCTAGTATCAACGGATGCACGGCGATAGAACGAAGGTTATAATTGCCAATAGCAACAAAACAAACCTCATGCAGTTCGCGTTCTGATGAACCATCGGACGAACTCACTTTGAACCAATCAGCTAAAATTGTTTTCCTGCCCTATAGCTGAGGCTACTGATAACCTTTCCGAAACGGGTGGAAGGAAACAAGCGCTCATTTTTCATCGATGGATGATCGGAAGTTACCATGCTCTAATTCTTCTGTAATCTGCAGTAGCCTTTTTGCGGGAAGGAAAAGTTTCCAGACTAGGGACTTGAAGGGTACTGAAATCGGTTTTCTTTTCCTTATTTTAATGTAGTTAATCGACCCCTTGAGGGGTCCGGGAGGGGTGGGGGAGGTGGGTGGGGGTGGGAGACATTGACATATGTACTGCATCGTCGACACGTTGATGGCAACAAAAAAAATCGAAAAGTAACAGGCGAAACATATTTCCACATTACCATACCGACCTTTGCAGTACTAAAGTTGTAAAGAGACGAGATTTAAACGGTCCAGAGAAAAGAAGAATTTTATCCACAAATGAGCGTCGATGGCTCGTCACAAAAAAAAACCAAAACCATCCTATTCATTCTATAAATTAATACAAAAAGCAGTCGTTCGCAAAAGTACAATAAAAAAAACCAATTGATACACTTAATAGAATCGAAGTACTTGGATGGGCAAGTCCTTTTGTTTGAGAAAAGCCGGATACCATTTGGAAGAACGGGTTGAAACACAGTACGGAGATCCCTACGCACAGAAGCGGCACAGTTGCTCCGGGAAGCTTCTTAAGTGAGTGGCCTCTTTTCCTGACACGCCTCTTCTCACAATTACCTTATCTTTCTTATCCTGTCGTGCGTACGGAAAGCACGGTATAACAGCGGTCACACGTGAGGCAGATGCAATTTTGCAAGCATTGATCATAATCAGCAGTTCCATCAGGTTATCGTTGATTTCACCCGAGCCTGACTGCACGATGTACACATCTTCGCCACGGACGGATTCGCCGATTTCCACACTAAAAGGAATTGAAAAAATAGATATCAGAAAAAAAAATAGGAAATTAAGTATTTACAACCAAAAACATGTATTCAAATAAATTATGAACTAAGCATGTTTTCGACAATGCTGTATTTTGATATCAACTACAATGTGGGACAAAAAATAGTGTATGTATCTTTACAATATACACCTGAAAGGCAAGGTTGGAGAATATTACATTTGAAGTGAAATACATCATTACTGTAAATCCTTATCATGCATTAAAAACGATCGCGATAGACAACCGATCTGGTCCATCGTATGGTCCAACAAACAAGTAATGGTATCGCCCAAACTAACCTAACAAAATAAGAGTCACTAGAATCTCTGCAGAATCAACCCTCCAAATAGTTCATCTATAACATCGACTGTATTCGGTTGGAATGTTCGTCTTCGTGCATGCATTAAGTCGAAAGTCATAAGCCTAACAAATCGGCTAGGCTAACGTGCTTCCCAACAAACTCTGGAGATCACCTGCACCTTCACCAGCACTCTACCCTGCACGCTACCAGATGTCACTAGCATTCCTTCACCAATACATATTTACCAGCAAACTTGCAAACCAAACGCCATGTGTGCGTGCAGCGATGGCAAACTCATGAACATCGTTTGCGCGAGCATGCGAGATAATATACCGATAGACCGATCGTAATTTCTTTCCCATTGCTAATCCAAAGAGATGGCAAATTAATCCAACGGACAGATAAGAGTCGAGAGACTGTTCAGGCTTTTTTCTATGCCCAAATACTATAATTGATCTCCCGATTTATATAAACCAAAGAACAACAAATCGGAAGGCGCATCCAGAAACCAAAAGGAAAAACTCTCGATTGATAAGGATCAGCTGTTTACGCCAAGTCAAACAGCCAAAGTTAGCCAGATGAGTAAACAGGCCAAAGTCCCCTGTACAACCGTACTACAGCGACCGCATACTACCGCGTCAACGGACCATGCACAAACAAATAGTTTGGTCGATTACCGACTGAATGCTGCTTCCCCTCGCCAATTAGCGAAGGACACATGGCAACCGAATCCCCGTTTTTATTTAGGCTGCTTATACACAGGGAGGGTGGTAGTGTGATGATGGCAACTGGCGGAGGATTGACACAAATTGAGCTCAATAAATTCACAACTAAATTTTACCTCGTCTTTTAGGTGACCTTACGACACGAAAACCGAGCTGGGACAGCTACGATAAAACTCTAGAAACAATCACCCCATGAAGAAGTTCAGCGTGCTCCACGCTGGATATTATGGTTTGTGTATGTGTTTACGCATGAACAATTAAGCCGGCATCTAGCCGGCTGGTACTCTGACAGTTCTTCACGTGCAAAGAGATACCAAAAGAAGGCAAACGAATGCCGCCACCACCACCGTTACATCATCGTTTTTTGTATTTTCCATGATAGTTTTGTACAATGAATTTCTATCCAACGAAAATTGCTATCGTTGTAGACAGTCAATGGTATCAGCCGAGAAAACCGGTTCCGGCCTCCGGTGAACATGCCACTGTCAACTGGTAACCAGCATCTCTTCGTACGGGTCTAACTCAATCAAAATCCTCTACAAGGTGGAGGTAAGATAAAAATTCGGAGTCCGTAAGTAGAGGGAATCGGAAGCATTGCGTCGTGATGGTAGACTCTAAACCCAGCCCCGCACTTCCACCAATAGCAGCATTAGTCGGCTGCTCGTCAAGGTTACTCTCAATGCTTAATTGGTGTATTCCACCCGACGGCATAGGACGAAGGCGGAAGGTAGTACGCAGGACCATCTACTTATTTTTAACTGGTTCCTTGCTTCGGTGGCCCACCAATCCAATGCCCTGTGCTGGCAGCCCATTTGGTCTTTGCATCCTGAAATGCACACAATCCCACTAGATACGCTCACACCTACTTCTGTATTTTCTCCCATCTCAGTAGTGCCATTTAGGTGCTCACATCATTCTTGGGGGAATAAGCGCCTTGTTATTCACGACTTTTTCTCAATCATTTCATTCCTGCACTCGCGGTCACGTTTACAAAAAGATTACTTCATCATCCTCTTCCTACCCCGCGCATACACAGCCAGCACGACGCGCATCACGATTGTCACACTTACCAGGTCTCCAAATTGCTGAACTTTTTCGTTACCACCTTGCCCAGATCAATACCGAGCCGGTCGACGATGCGGGACGCGAGGTCCGGATGGGACGAGCCGGAAAACACCTTGATATTCGGCATCCTGGACTGGAGCAATTGGCGCGGATCAACGCTGGGGATGGCGATGGTATCGGTGGAATTATTGCTGCTGCTACCGCTGCTATCAATGATGGTGTTTGCACTGTTGTTAATGTCGCTGCTGCTGATGCTCTGGACCGTCGATGGCACACTATGCACGAGATTACTGCTGCTGCTGCTGCCGCTAGCGTAGCTGATAACTGATGCCTTCTCCAAGTTGCTCCGGACAAGCGTTCTGGCGCGAATCGGATGAGCTGATCGGACTGGCATCACACAATCTATGGTGTCAAATTAAATACACGTACGGAGCGCGACAGCATCAAAGAGGAAAGAAAAACCCCGCTGCACTATTCCACCCTCCAGTCTGCTGCTATTCCTGTTCGTGCCTTGATTGACGTTTCAAACGTCTAATGCTTTCTGGCTACGTGTGTGTTGTTTTTCTTCATTTTCTCACAGGTTTATAGGTATAGGATGTAGGTCCTATGCCAAGTTGAACTGTGTTCCATTATTCCTACTCAGAAGCGTACTGGGTCCCATTAAACCACTTGTTCGTTAAACCATTATGACGTCCTGACAGGATATTTCACTGCTCAAAATCATACCTGTTTGCTTCGATGCATTCTTCGGTATGCGAAAAGACTGGGTTTTGTTCCACACTTTGCCAATTCATTGCGTCATTACATCTCTAAAAAAGTATATTAAGGAGTTAATTTCCACGTGGCTCAACCGTAGAACAGACGTGCGAGTTGGAATTGGGTATTAATGTGATTTAGTTTTACCGTTTGCATTGATTCACATAAAATACAAAAAGCATGCAGGTTTATTTCTCCATTCGAAACGAGTCATTCGTGTTTCAAACCGTCTCTTCACGTATTGCTGTTTGTGTCGTCCACGCGACTAGACAACCTCGACAGCCTGATTCGAATTTCAAACCGATTCCGAGAACGCTTTCAAAACCTGGTCATCTTGCACTGTCATTCTATGCCACACAAACGCACACAATCGTGCACATACGCAACGCAGAGCCCGTTATTGTTGCAAAGCATTACGACGGGGATACCAGAGCAGCAATTGTAGAATCTCCTCGGATGACGATGTTGGATCAATCATATTTCCTTTGTTGATAATTCGCACTGAGGATTGCAAATCAGACACACACGGTACCGCATCCGATCATAGCAAGCACCGGGTAGGTAGCGAAATACAAAATTTGGTGGAAGCCAGCAGTCATTACCCAGCCTGATGGAGGAAAGGATTTTGCAAACATACCAGAGAAATGTCCCTACTACTTAAACAATCCAACAACAAAGTGAACTTTACCTTTGCGGTTTAAAAACCAGGGTGCATGCTCCTATTTATGTTAGCTTGATGGCCATGTAAGTATTGGCCTGCCGGAGCCACAAACTGCCGTCAAACGATGCGCGTAAATAATATGGTGTGTTTGTGTTCAGTTCCATAAACAATTCTGGTCGCCATTCTTCACGAAGCAATTCTTCTGTACTACTAGCCGCTTCTTGCTAGTAACAAACAATTACACCTGGTTCCTTCTTCTAATTGCAGCATCCTGCCGGCAGGATAACTTTGGCTATCATAGCAAATCGCGAATAACTTACAATTCACGTAAGTTACTCACCCACTGTAAACCAATAATACTTCACTGCCAGACAACGGAAAAAATGGCGAACATGGCAGTATCCCGTATCAAACGAGAATTTAAGGAAGTGCTAAAAAGTGAAGAGGTAAGTGAACAATTTGCTTTTGCTGACGGCAAACGAATGAAGAATCTCTATCCCATTTTGCTAGAGAATAAGGTTGCATAATATGCTCTGCAAAAAAGCGCATTTTGGTTGTCGAAATATTAGAACACAGGTAGTAATGGATTTCACCGCCGAAGAATCGCAAAGTGATGTTGCCCACCACATACCTGCTGC
Organism: Anopheles plumbeus; assembly: GCA_034621735.1. Taxonomy (NCBI): domain Eukaryota; kingdom Metazoa; phylum Arthropoda; class Insecta; order Diptera; family Culicidae; genus Anopheles; species Anopheles plumbeus. Next base: position 1,581,240 of record JAOEFI010000006.1, on the reverse strand, counting down.
GTTGGATTGCTTAACACTCTTATTGCTCATACTGCTTCCTCTGAGTAAAAATCACTGCAGTCAAACGCGCACTTAAAAATTTGCAGCTTAATCTAGCCTCGTTTCTCTTCCATTATACAAGACACTGGCCAATCAGCAGTCACATCTTCATCACCTTGAACCGCTGCTTGTTTTCTAACTCGTATTTAATTATTCGATTAAAGCCACTCAGAACTAGGTCTGCCTGTAATCAGGTCGCTGTTGCTAGTGAATCTGAAATTTAGCACGTCAAGCAACTAGCTGCCTTTTTATTCATAACATGATTTGTCCTACTATAAACGCATGGCACTACATATAAAAAGTATCGCATGTTCATATTTAAATTGAAAATCATTGGTTGGAGACCTCTGTATACTAGTGTGTTATAAATTTCGACCTATATTTATTTTTTTTAAATTTATTCCGTATAATACAGATTGTGCAATGTTCGATCAAGCTGGATATGGTAAATGACAACTTTACGGAACTTCGAGGAGAAATTGCCGGCCCACCGGATACGCCCTACGAGGGAGGAAAGTTCGTTTTGGAAATAAAGGTCCCAGAAACCTATCCGTTTAATCCACCTAAGGTAATACTTGTCACTCTGGGTGAGTACTGTAAGAAGTTACAATAAAAAGCACACTTTTTTTGTTTGTATGTTTCAGGTTAAATTCATGACAAAAATATGGCATCCAAACATTTCCTCCGTAACCGGTGCGATCTGTCTCGATATTCTTAAAGACAACTGGGCGGCAGCGATGACGCTGCGTACGGTCCTACTATCCTTGCAGGCGCTGCTGGCAGCGGCCGAGCCTGACGACCCGCAAGATGCGGTCGTGGCGACACAGTACAAGGACAACCACGAAATGTTCATTCTGACGGCGAAACACTGGACCAACGTTTATGCGGGCGGACCATTCGCGAACGTCGACTTTGATCAGAAAGTTCACCGGTTGCGAGATATGGGCATTCCGGAGTACGATGCGCGTGCTGCCCTTTCGCGTCACAACTGGCATCTGGAGCGTGCCTCCGAGCAGCTGTTCAGTTAGTCGAACGAAGCCCGGTCTAGCCCTGTCCGTTTTTTAATCTTTTGTGTTTTTCTGTCACACTGTAGTAATCGATCTAATCCGTACGATACACGTGGAAAACGTAATTCGTTGAATTTTGATGTTTTGTTACGCACTTTAGTTTTAGCCCATGAAAAACCCCTAGCTCCAAAGGTCCTGTAATAGAAGCATCGAAATATTTGAGAATATATTTTTCCACCATAACGGCTAAATGTCTGCAGTTTTATCGTTGTGTCGTTTGAAAACGGATAGGTTTGCGATAGCGTTTTAATATTTATCCCACTCGTCTAACAAAAACCTGTAAAATAAAAGTGAAAGAAGCTTTGTCACAAGACTCTATAGACTTCGTAGTTAAGCACTCCCGCACTCAAAAGACATCAAAGTGAATAAGCAGACCCCGGTGATCAATCACAGCAATGCGGGTATCATCAATTAGCTTTCGAAGGGCAGAAGTGTACTTTGTGCATTCGTTGCAGGCCGTTTTGAAAAAGCTGCTGCGCAGGCACGTGGGAGCTCAATGTGGCGAACAACAAGAAAACTTCAGCCAAATGCAACGCTTCCTAGGAGCCATTGTCGAAATGTATAGAAACATATTGAACATGTTTGGTGGAAGAAGAAAAATGATAAAAAGGAAAATACATTTGATATACACTAAACTTCTTGTGTTTGTACCATGTCATTCAATTTTGTTCAAATATTGCTTATACTTAATCATGAATATAGATAAAACACTAAATAATTATTATAGAGAGCATTATAGATAGCTTAAAACAATTGCTTTATCCAGAAAATAACCACGCAACAACGAGCAAGTTGGGGTCAAGTACTATTTATTGGAGATTATTGATTTAAACGTAGTTTAATTAAATATAAACTATGGTGCAAGGGAAAAATCATTCCATGTTAATCCAACACAAACATGAAGTCTTGCGGTGAGCTCAACTTCTTGCTTCTTCTTAATTTACTTTTCCTATGTTATTCTATTTGAATTTATAACAGCGTTGAACAGGTATGAACCTGTGGCGAATTTTAGAAAAAGAATGTTGGAACTGAACTTTTGATTTTTTTTTATTAGAACTGTATGTTACCAAATCAGAATGAACGAGCCGATAAAACCACGAGATCCACGCACTAGCCGTCAGGGAATTTATCCAACCAGGCTCTTCCAACATTATTCCAACATTGGAGAGGACTCGAGCTCGTGAAATCTGCTTAGGACATCCAGATGGGCAGTTGTTTTCTCAAGAAGTACTAGACACATTTACTGAAAACGTTAACAAACTTATGAAATATTCAAAGTTTGTCATAAATTATAAATTTGGTAAGGGTTACAAAAAGAAAGGATAGGTTAACTGCAGCATAATTGTTTTGGCATTAACCAAACGGAAAAGCGTGATGGGCCATGTGGTTTGTTAATATCAACACACAAATCCGAACCTAAAACAAATCAATAGATATCGCCATGATATTGCTCTAGCGTTTTGAAGACTTTTCTGGTGCTTTTTCACGCAAGTCGATCGACAGTCATCATTTCGCTCCATTTGTTTTCGCTTTCAGATTGGCGAGATTTTTCTGCTTGATCGACTCGCGCCATTCCGTTTCGAGCTTGATATAAGTGCCACCCTGCTGGTACGTCTGGTACTGCAGGTTTTGCTCGCCTCCGGTTCGCTTCCCTACCATCGCTATTATCTGCTTCATCGCCCGCTCCTCAAACTCCCGCTGGTTGTCCTGGTTGCTCCGAGCGGACATATCGCCCGCCCAGTGTCGCCCGTACGACAGTCTCGGCTTGCGTTTGACGTCTTTTTGCAGTTGCTGGAACGACGGCGGACTGCTGTACTCGGACTCTTCGCCGTCCGAGCTGCTGCTCGTGCTGCGGCTCTGGTTCGTGCCGGATTTGTCGTACTCGTCCGAGTCGGAGTCGCTTTCCGTGTCCATCAACGACTGGGACATTTGGCGGTTCGAGCGATGATGATGGTTAACCATTGCGTCGCCGTCCACGTGGAACATCGGAAGCAACCCCTGGCGGGAACGGTGCGGTAGGATTCCGATTCCGTTCCACCAAGGATCGGTTGACGCATTCGGGGGCTTGAACGGGGAAGCCTCGTACAGGCATCCGCCCTCGGACGCATGTAGAGCAAGCTGCAGCACCGCACGATCCCGATCCGTGTCCACCTGAACTGTGTGCTCCCGAAATTGGCAACCCTGAGTATATGGAATAAATTGTTAGTGTGACTGAATCATGCCGTTAACCGGTACATACTAACTCTATCAAACAGGATCTCACTGTTTGTATCTAAAATAGTTATGTACAAAACTGGATCTACTTTTACTTCTTTTCTAAGCGTTTGTCGATTAAACAAAGATCCACATTCGATTAAAAGATAAACGGATGATAAATAGATTACATTCGATTAAAAGAGATTTGTTAACTTACCGACGGTCCTGGCAACGTTTCGTATCTGTAAGCTTGTTTACCACAACAAGGATAACGTCCGGCCGGTCCCGCCACCCGGCCTTCCGCCGCTGGACCTAGAAATTGTGGCTGTTCCGGATGATACTGACACCACATCATCTGACTCACAGGGAAGTGAGTGTCGCAGATTGAGCAGTAGAGAAAATGGCAGTGACCCCAGAGTCGCCAATAGACCTTGCGCCAGGAGCGCAGCTCCTTGTGTAAACTCGATACGTAATTAGAGATGTTCCAAGCAGGATCCTTAACATGCGCACTGATTAGCTGGCCCCAGCGGTTGAGCCGGATGTTCTGCGGGAGACAGTGTATGTACGTGCTGACTGTTTGCGTCAGGAATTTACCACACTTCAGACACCGAAACATCCCCGCCAGCGTAGCGTAATGTCCCCGGAGGGCTTGTGGTTCAATTTCGCAAAGGCTTTGTATGAGCTTGGTCCACAGACGTGGCGCGATGCGATCCTTCTTGTCTTTCACCATCTCTAGCTCCAGGTTGGTGAACATGGCCGCCAGCCGCGTGATGATGCTATCGTTCAAGCAGGCCAGATTTGCGGAAGCCTTCACGACTTCGTTAAGTCGAGCGTGGCAGAACGACAAGCAATCGAGCAGTAGCGGTTCCATCTGCAGGAAGCTGGCCGAGACCAGTATCGGTATCACGTTCGTGGGATCCAGCGTCGGCCAATCGTCTTGCGACATCGATTCCTTTTTAACCCATTTCATGAGCCACTCGAAAATCTGCAGGTCGCAGTGCACCGAGATATCCATATCCTCCAGCCGCTGGCCGGCAGTTACGTCCGCAAAGTAGCCCATTTTAGTTATCAGCAACTTCTGGGGGCAAGAGAAGTCCCTCGATGACCCCTTTACTTCATCGCAGACATGTATGATTACTTCCGGCCTCAAAGAAGAAGATAAAAATCGTGTGAAGAAACAAGAAATATCTAGGAGCAGTGCTTTGCGAATCCTTACTCGGCTCGACTGTCAGGAATAGCGATCTGTGCTATCGAGGACTTCCTTCGAACGCCCGTCTTTGTGGAGCTGCTCGCGATTAGGAAATTTTGCGAAACATCTCCAACGGCAGAAAGTGTTGACTTTTTCCCACTGCTACCGCTCTGGGTGTCCGGAGACGAAGCGCCACTTGCAGCCGACTTACTTCCTCCGGCACACCCGACACCTATCGAAGCAGCATTCACCGTTTGCACTCCGAGCGGAATGGGGCCGTTTATTTTCAGTCCAATGCCACCCTTGTGATGGTATCCGGATGCACTGGACGGGCAGATGAATGGCAGCACCGAGTCCAGTATACCCTCGTTGAGAACTTCGTCCAGTTTTTCGTTCAGTATGGTTTCAAGGCGATTTTTTGGGGTTTCGACGATTTCGGGCTTGCTTTTCTGTGACTTTTGTGATGCTGCCCGCTTCTTCGGCGGTAGCTTTTTATCCAAAGGTGACCGTGTGCTCGTGGTCGTCGTTGAGGCATCGTCCACTTTAGAATCCTTCTTTCCACCCGCCGATATAGATGCCGCATGCCTGGCCGGGGAAATGCTCGAGGATGCTTCGGTGGATTTTACTCCCGCCCCTTCATTTCGGTTTTGCTGGATACTGTTCACCAGCTCATTTCGGGACAATTGGTTGTAGTCGAAGGTGGAGGGATTCTTTTTGGTGCTGTTAAAAGAATCATTCACTTGGCATGTCACATTGAGAAATTCAAGAAAATCATGCATTGAAATGGTCTCCGTCATTTCAGGTGCAGTGGGTTCCGACATGTTGATTTCTTTTCTTTTTGTTTCACTTTTTCCACCACTTCCAACCTTTAATAGGAAAACTACAAAATATACTAATTATCGTTGGTGAAAAAACCAGCAACTTTCCAAAATGAGCGGGACTGGAAGAAACGATTGCAATTTAGAATCTGAAAAATCTATTTACATCTAGTTGCTTATAGCAACGCTGTGCAGTTCAGACCACTGGTTTGAATTTAGTGCAAGTGTGAACAATATGTGTACAAAAGAATAGAAACCGTGCAGGCTTTACTGCTTGTGTTAATTTAAATTTAAATAGCATAGTTTCTTTGGATCATACCATTTGGATTACTTTTTGCATGAAACATTTGTTTTTAGATTGGTTTGAAAAAGCAAAAAGTGATTAAAATAAACATATTTAAAAAAAAAGAAAGTTCACTAGGCATACGAAATATGAATTCGACTTTTTTGTGTTGGTAGGCGCATATTTTGACAGCCGTCACTCTGGCATCGGAAGGACGTGACGTCACGAGACTCTTTTCCACACGTTTCGTAGTGAGCGATAGCCGTGAATTTTAGCACAGAATGGTAAATATACGAAACATCTAGTGAAAATAGGCATTGCCTTGACAATGGCACACTGAAAAACAAACACAACCATCAATGCTCATGAATGCGGGTGAAATGCGTTAGCCGCGAGTGTTATATTTGCCTCGAATTGTTGATCAAGCTTAAGTCCGTCCATAGCATCGGGAGATGCTACGCTCGACAGCAGTTTGACAGCCGAACACCGCAGCTAGTCCATTTCGCCCATGGATATTTAACAAATGCGAAAGGTTATGTTTCGCCTGGCTGAGGTCCAGGAGGCGAGGGTGTAATGTGAATGCTTTCTCCACTGTGTCATGCTCGAGAACTCCTTTCTAGGAATGAAAATGTAACGTATTGTGTTTATTGAACCATCTCGTAGGGTCGTGTACGTACCAAGACGATCAAGAAGGCCTCGAAGGTTATCATCGAGAAGTACTACACTCGGTTGACCATGGATTTCCACACAAACAAGCGTATTGTGGAAGAAGTGGCCATCATTCCGACGAAACCGTTGCGAAACAAGATCGCTGGGTAAGTTCGAGAGAGTAGCCTGCATGTGGATTAGACCTAATAATACCTCTATCCGATCCATTTCTAGTTTTGTGACCCATCTAATGAAACGTCTGCGTCATTCGCAAGTGCGTGGTATTTCCATCAAGCTGCAGGAAGAGGAACGCGAGCGTCGCGATAATTATGTACCGGATGTGTCTGCGCTGGAACAGGATATCATCGAGGTTGACCCAGAGACGAAGGAGATGTTGAAGCATCTGGACTTCAGCAATATCGTCGTCCAACTGACCAACCCGACCGCTCCGGGATACGGCAACAGACGCAACTAGGGCTGCTTAGGCTAGAGCTGTATCGTGTAAGAATGCAGTACTGATACTTTTGCATACAGTACTTTCATGTGCACTGCCGTGCTGGAGAACAACCCAGGGCAAAGAAATCCCAAAAGTAATAACAAAGAAACAGTGCGTTTGTAAAGGAAACAGATCTCGTTTTGGTGATGTTTAAGCGGCCGTGTTTGTAATGATGACATAATCCGTGACTGGTGAAGTGGGGAACCTTACAATTTAACAGTAGTGGGTTCGATTCGCATGTATGACAGGATTCCGTTGTATTCGTTTTAACTTTTCGCCTAAGCCAAAAATCACTCTGTTCAGTCCAAAAAGGATATCAAAATGCAGACTACGGCGAGGAAAGTGTATAGGGATGCTGCTCTTTAGCATTAGTTTATGGTTCCCTCCTTCGGATAAATCGATTTAGCGAACATGACATGCATGTCGTATGTGTGGATTTGTACGTTTTCTAAATCAGGTAATAACATGATAGTCGAATTACGATGAAAAAGCATGTGTTTGGCAGAAACAAAAAAACCTTGGCACGAATCATTGGTTTGGACAAGATTAGAGAAATTCAAAACCAATTGTAAAAAATATTGACAAATGGTCTGATTCAAAATAATGTTAGACTAATTTTTAAAAGAGATTAATTTATTTGCCGCTAAAGAGCAAATTCGGATGCTTCGTTCTAGGTTAGCATTCGACCATCTGCCATATGGTTGGCTCGAATAAGTCTAACGGTTATAAAAAAGCCAGTTGCCTTCTGTAACGGAATGATGCAGAACCCCGACCAACTCGATACTTTTCGTATCTGCGACTAAAACATGGACGACGCAACGATACTTGGTAACAATATGGTATTAGCTAAAGTCATTCAGTCGGAATTGCTACCGGTTCTATAGAAAGCTTCCCGAAAGCCCCATGTTGAACTTTGGACCTCAAAGAGAAGATCTTTCGAATGAATCTTGAGGATTAACGGTCACAGCTACTTTTCTACTTGGTGGCGTAAGTAACACCTCCTGTTTGGAGCATCATCGGAAGAAGGCAGTATCTTGTGTTCGGATTCCACTGACCCGTGGGGACACCCAAGCTGACGAGGTTCCTCCTGCCGTGCGGACAGAGCGTTCGTCGGACATGTATAAGCTTCCTTTTATGGGCCTGCGACGTTCAAGCCAAATAGAGGCCTTCAGAGATTAAATTTGCTGGGCCTCAAATGCTACCTCGTAGTAGTATAATTACTTTGTTGATTGTTATTACATATAATATAATAACATTTTGATATCGCTTCTCGGCCAGGCACATTTTGCGAAAATCAATCATAACTGTGGTTTTGAATAGACGGAAAAACATGGTCTGGCAGCACTGCGACAGCGATCTTGCGTTTTTTAGAAAGAGAGAGACAGAAAACCGTGATAGTGTGAGTAATCGCGGATTGTATCACCACCACCAACTACCCTCGGCGTTGAACGGAGCTCGCAGCACTGAAACGTTCAGTCTAGAAATTGAACTCGATAGAATCGAACGTTTTACAGTCGTAAGTCGATAGAGTGACTTGTTTTTAAGAAAAGTGATCTTCTGTGTTTCTCTTTCACGGATATATAAGAGAAGAACTGCGGTCTGATTGAAAATTCGTTGGGTTAGTTATATTTTAACACACTTTTATTCGCATTAGTCACGCATTTTCGCCGCAACCCTCTCTGTCGAGATAAAATGGGGATGTGTGGGAACTTTTTCTTCTCCCAGTTGGCGTTGGAATGTTTGGTTAGGCATTGAACAGAGTATTTAGAATATATTTTTCGTCATTCGAGATGACGCAGGCATTGTCGCATCGTCTCCTTTGTGCAAGTCCGGAAACGGTTGTCCTATTTTCAAAACCGTTCGCCACCGCAGTTTAGCAAATATTTCTAGCAACCGCTGGTTACTAAACCCGTCGACTTTAAGGTGTGTTTGAAGAACATGCAGCTCTATTTCTGCGCCGTACGAATGTGTGTGAGCGAAATTCAGGCGCTCTTCCTGTGGTGTACATCGTCCAGAAACATTGGCTGTGCATGAGTGAGCGAGTAGCAAAAAGCTTCGCGTAATGCGGTAAAAAGAGAAAGCTGCATCGGTAGTGGAGAAGAGTGTGCGTCGTCGAGTATGTTCAGTTCTCGTGGTTAGAAAGAATGGAAAGCAACGACGCACCCAAGGGGCGGACAATGTGAAACGTGGAGCAGCGAACAGTGTTACCTCTTGAGTACATCAAGTCTCCAGCGAAGTTGTGAAAAGTGTAAACCTGCCTCGCACTGGCCATCGCTGCTAGGTCAGCTTCCGTATGTGCTATCTTGTTGTTATATTTTTAGGCAGCCTAAGCGCGTGCTTTTGATCCACATTGTGAGCTTTCAGGATGTTGCAATTCATAATAGAGCATGATAGTAACGTTTACAATTTGAATATCAAACTCTCTGCCCTGGCACATTCAAAATGGAAATGTGCAATGAAAATGGAATTGGCATGAGCAGGACTGTCGGTGGTTGTGTGCGTACGTTCCGTTTTGCGTACGTATGTCATTTCCGCGTTCACAGTTCAGCCGGCGGATGCCATGGTGTTAGTAAAACTGTCGCATATTTCCACAGTTAACCAATCAACTTTGCTCCACCTAGATGGGGGAGAAAGTTTCCGAATCCGATTCCATAAACAATTTCAGCTCGAGTAGTATCACAAAATGCTGTTTTAATACGATTTTTTAAACAATTCGGTCATCGACAATAACGATTGTTTGGTTCACCATCTTCGGCAAACTATTCGAACAAGTATGGTTCGCTTCAGTACGTGACACGGGTTCTGGAAGCGTCGTTTACGTTGGATACACGGACGGATGGGGAATATTGTGATATTGGAGTCTGGCGACAGGATCGTTCGTACGTGCGTGCGCTGTGTGTGAACCGGTCCGGTATGATTCATCGGCATTTTGGTTTGAACCATGATGATGGCACGCATGTGGCTATGTAGTAGTGGACCAAACCAGTGCATATGTGTGCGTGCGTACAATGGTGGGCTCCATCGCATATTGTGTTGCGCGTGTGTTCTTACAAGCCGGATAAACACGTCGTCCTCGCCATCGCCGTCTTCGGTGCCTGCTGCTTCGACGGGCGTTGCATATGGCACACTGCCTCGTGTTCGACTGTGGCTGCCTCCATGGGTTTTATTAACAGACTCAGAAAAATATTTATTTGTTGAAACTGTTATCTTATAGCATTATTGAATTAAACAAAAATCGCAGCAAAATACACATTGCCCTGCCGTTGCGATGGCGTGTTGATTGACAGATGCCTCGGTTTGTTTTTGACAGAAATGCTGATCAAAACACTGTTAAAAGGTAAAGTTCTTAGGGCATATGGCCATTGCAGCCGATCCTATAACCAAAGAGGTGTAGATCATTGGATTAGTTTACGAAGGCTAAGGAAGCTGGATTCAATAGCCATACCGACATAAATCCTCGCATAAGAAGAAAAAGGTAAAGTTCACTGACCTGCAGATGAGAAGCGCAGTGCGTCTCAACATGATTTTCCATTGCTACGAACATCTGCCTCTTGGTTGTGTTGAACCATTGCCAAAAAGTTGCCAAAAGCGTCGAGAATTCCTCCGCTGCGACCAGAAGTATCGATTTTCTTGTTTCTGGTTCCAGCCGTTCCGGCTGGCAAATCCATTAATGGACGGTCAAGTTCAATGATTTCTTTTTTGCAGTACAACGAAGATTGATCGATGTGCTAATCAATGAATTATTCGATTCGCTAATTCGAAGTCGGCAGCGTTTGATTGACATTCGTAAAGCCCGTGATGGAGTTCTGGAAGGGAAGCATTTGATGCTGGAATGTGCATGCAACATAAACGTAATTTCTTCACTAGAAATCTGTTCAATTCTATTCCATACTGGAGAAAAATTTCTACAATTACTCTAGCAAATCATGGAGTATCCCAAGGTGCCATCCCGGATCAATACCTAGGGAATTGATTCTTCGCTCAAACCAAATCAACCTTCGATCGTGCTTTTTCAGCAAACGCACACGATTCCTATCAGCACACAACTTTCCTATGGGACGACGAAGAACACTAAGGGCTGAGGGGATTGGGAGATGATCTTTGATTGATTCCCTCATGTTTTCCGTCGATCGTAATTGGTTCAGCGAGCGAGATTAAATCAAAATCGGAAAAGAAAACTAATCAAACGATTTAATTTAGAGGAAATAAGCTGTAATTTGTACTTGGGTTTTACGCACTCAGCTACCTTCTTCTTCTTCCTCTTTACTGGCCGGCTCATGGTTGAGCACGTCGTCGTGCCGACATTGGTTAGCAATAATTTTTCAGGATTTTTGGATTTCCATGATATCCGATTCACCAGCTCAGCTAGCTCGTGGTTCATTCTTCTCCTTCACACGTCCTGCTCGTTTACACCGCCAAAGATCGACAAAGGGCACACGCCGCTCGAAGACTCCTAGTGCTTTTTCGTCCCCCGTAAGGAAAGTCCAGGACTCATGCGCGTAGAGGACGATCGGTCTGATCAGAGTGCGGTGTATTGCGCACTTCGTTCGGGGGAGAAGCTTTCTGGACCACAGGAGTTTGTGGGGTCCATAGTAGGTACGATTTCCCTGATCAATGCATCTCCGGATTTCGCAGGTTGCGATGTTGTCCGAAGTTATGACTGTGCCAAGGTAGCAGAACTCTTCTACTACCTCTCGAAGTCGTCGAGTCCACTGATACACTCCTCCCCAGTCAGGCTCTGGCACGATCAGAGCCACCGACAAGCAGATACTTCGTCTTCAACGCATTGATCCTTAGTCTACTAGTACGCATCGCACTCCGCCACAGTGGTCCTAAATGAGTCGATGTCACCAGCGAAGCCGAGGAGTTAGAGCGAACGGGTGAAAATCCTGACGCGAATATCGAAGCCCGCGCTTCTCATGACACCTTCCAGGGCTATGTTAAACAGCAACAGGCGAGCCCGTCACCTTGCCTGAGAGCGTGGCGAGAATCGAACGGTTCCGACAGCATGTTCGATACTCTCTTCTGGCACTGCATCCCTTTTTCCCCCATCCACCAGCTACCATTTAGAGTTATTTTTGAGCCCAAGAAAATATGATGCTGTACGTACATCGGGCTTTGTGGTTCAGTGGGTAGAGTCTACGGTTCTGAACATAGTCGACGCGAGTTCAATTCTTAGTTCACTACACTTAAATCAGTTTTCCTTACCTAACGTTACAGCCACTCGCAATGATTTCCCATATACTCCCACTCTGCTGGTCTCCCCTTGCGGCATATAGTTTATTGAGGGCATTAGTTTTACTTTTACGGCAGGTGTCCATCCACATTGACTTTCGCCAACCTCCGAATACTCCAAGCCTAAACCAACACAACCGATGGGCCGGAAATAATGACCGGAACCTGCACCTCTATCCAGTGGCAGAAGAATGAAACAAAAAGAGAAATAAAAATGGTTTAGGTAGAAATGCGGCGAATACGGACAAAGCACACACGCCCATGCCCATATAGTACATGGCTCATTATGTCGCATTCCATTGCAGTCCATTGACTGGACGTCGTTCCTAATTGTGCAAATTGGGGCGAACGTCAATATTCCACATACGTTATCCCACCACTTTTCGCTGGTTCCG
>JAOEFI010000006.1:1542839-1566358 GCA_034621735.1 Anopheles plumbeus | reverse complement strand
TCTTTGCGATTGCGATCGATGCAGAAGCTGCATCGTTGGTTATGCCCCCTCCAACATTGTGGCCTTCGGCATGATTCTGCCGTAGCTGGTGATTACGATTGGCTCCACACTGCCACTTGACAGGAAGGCGCGTTTCCTTTACTCGCAGCGATTGGATGATCTAGCATCGAAACTCTTCACACGTGTCCAGTCCTCTGGTGCAGCGTGTCGGTGTTAGTGAGCGAAAAAGGCGATGGTGAATCTCTGACCACCGGCACGGTTTACCACCGGCGACGTGACGAGGGTTACCGGCTTTCAAACAGCAAGAAACGGAAAGAAGTGAACACCGGTAAATAGCGCATTGAAATTAAACACGCACAATATAGCATTTAAACCCAGGGTGCGGAGTTTATCTGCCAACGAAGCCTTAATTCCTCGATGTTTGGTGTTTTCGGTGTTGGAAGATTATGTATATTGTCCAGCATAGGTGGTAATAGGTTGGGTGAAGATTCACAATGTCTCCGCATTAAATTTTGTAATTCTTAGATAAATGGAATCAAACCAGTTTCAGATCAATTTTGGCTATTATCAAATGTGTACAAGTTTATGTGTAAGTCGTAAAGAATGTTAATAGCGGAATAAAAAATAGGAACGTTAAGTGCAAACGGAATGAGCTCTACCGGGAAACATTGTAGGGTATGTATGCACCAGTTTGACGATGGATGCTTGCAAACGGTGGCTGTGCATGGCTTAATTAGAACCGTGCAGTTTCATTACCTGCGTTTCAGTGCATTTATAGACCGTGTCAAAGGGTGGAGACGCGCGGTACTTTATAAACGATATTTAGCCAAATGCTTGAACTCGCCACTCCAACAATAGAAAAAGGAACATTCGTTTGGTGGGAAAACGATAGAATTTTAGGCCGCATCATCACGCAACTGTTGTCAAATTCTTCCATGGTGCCGGTTCTGTAAAACACCTTAAGACAGGCGCTGATTGATAGTGGGCCAACAAAGCAGAACAAGCAAACTTCAACAAGACAAGTAGAGCAAGTTTGACGCATTCACTTTAAAGTTTTCTGTGAAGACGATTTAATAAACTAATTATAACAATTTCTAGAAGTGACAGTACTTTTCGAACCCTACTCAGAGTTCTTGTAGAGCATGGTAAACGTGGAACAACTATATTTGTTATAATAGAATAGAAATATAATAGAAATAAAAATCCTTGCACCGCAGAAAGCGTTATCATCTGTAGGGCGAATCGGGAAATGTGGCTAGCTCAAAGGATCGTGTTGGCCACTGCAAAGTTGGAACCATGATTAAAGAAACATTATTGCACGGTATAGGGAAACAGAAATGACACAGCTTCAAGATACACGCCGCCGCCGGGAATTGTCACATCTAGTGTGTGGCATTCTGAAGGAAAGAAAAGACCGGGCTCTCTCCCGTTTGGGATGGCACAACAGAAAAGGACATTTCACCCCGTTGAATCTTGTTCGGGGTACCATTCCGGTTTCTCATTAATTAGCCCAGTGCTTGTTTGTCTGCTTGGGAGAGAGAACCAAAGTATGTCCCCCTGTTCCGGCTGTTAAGTCGAGGGATGACGTTACGGGATTGCACCTTTCAAGGGTGGGAGCTGCGTTGGTGAACGGCTGCTGGGTTCCATTCTGCTAATTGCCGGGATTCTACTGTGGCTGCATGCGGTGATTACTTACGGCCTGACCACGTGCAGTGTATGGAACATGAATTTGGAAACCTAAATCTTATCATTACAAATCCATTCAAGATATTTTATGTTTACGTACAGATGCTAAAAAAAAGCTGCATTTATCAGGATAACATTCCCGCGGCAGTAGGAAACGATTGTTCCTATAGCCATCTGTTTCGCTCCAATAACGTTTCTAGCACTCGGAAAAATCGTGTCGACAAGCACCACCGTCGAGTGGCGGTTCAGACTTGGCGGCGTGATCAAGTGGAACGATTTTCCCACCTGGCCGAGCAGTGCCGATAGTGCACCGCAGCTGCAGTCTGGCAAGGCCGTTCCGAAGGGCCATTCCCATGGTTGTTTGGTTCCCTGTGTGAGCCGATTTTCTGTTCCACCGGCGTGGCATTCTGGCGTCGATTAGCATTTTGCGTTTTGTCCGTCGACGGGTGGAGCGTGTAGATGTGCGATATTGCGATCGGAGCTAAATCAATCGCTCGCAAACACAGCTACCGTGACCCCAGTCATAAACCCTTTTGCGTAGCGATGGCTCGAAGGCTCGCAGGGATAGAACCTATCCCCCGGTGGTGCAGGAAGTGCATGCGGTTCTACACATCCGAGTAATTATTAATAGCAACGACGACGACAGCGGAGGGCTCCAGTTTCCGTTTTGTTTCCGCGTCCTTCGCATGGATGCATTTGCCAAGAAACAAAAGGGTAGGGATTTGTACGGGGAAAAAACGGGGAACGGCTGGCTCAAGCACAATTGCATTCCATGAGCAGACGATGCTGTATGCCTATAAACAGGTTGGCATTATTCTCGGCTTCCGAAGCGCGCTGCAAAATCCTTTCAATCTTCACCGTACCCTTGCTTGGCTGCTGCCTGGAAGTTGGATGAGAATTAAAAGAAATATTTATTCAAAAAAACTGGCGACATCTTACCCAAACTCCTGTTGGGGTATGATGCATTGTTCAACCACTACGTTTCTGCTTCAAGTTTGTCGCAACACTTCGACACGTACGAGTGTCTCGAGTGCATGGACAAGGATTCTACAGCACTGAGGGTATCAAATATCAGCGACATTTTGGAAACGATGGAACGAAATTCACATGTCGCCCTGGTAAAAAAATGCATGCAGTTTTTCGAAAATGTCTCTTAGAAAAACTAGTGAAATGTGCTTCCAGAGCGCATTTACCATGCAGCTTTCTGTAACATTCTGAACTCAGGTGAAGGTGCCAGTGAAATCTTGCACATCCAAAAGACGAAAGACTATCAACATTTGTCATCGAAATACGTTGATGATCGATGAATGGGTTCTGCTTTACTGCTTCATTAGAATCAATCAAACGTATTATATTTAGTTCATGCCTGCCAGAGCCCCTAGGCTTGACACCGCTCGAAGGGCTTTTCAATCGTGTAAATACATTCCCGACGCCATTTTCCAAAATAGGGCGAACTGATACCACCAGCCACTCCCCTCCCCCACACCACCATATAAGCCACTTGAGCAACGGTTGGACGAGCATCCCTTGCCGCCTCCTACTTTTCCCTCTGGAATGCTGGCCTTCGGCAACCCCTATCCCGCTGCAGAGCGTTCCCGTGTCGTGCCGTGTCCCATGAAGGGATCTCGGAGACTCGTCAGGAGACAAATAAGCTTGTCACTTCGCATAAGTGCAATGAAATCTACACCAAGCCATGGATTTGCAGAGCTCCCTCCTCCCCAGGGCCGGGGTGCTGGCGGGTGAAAGAACTTACCCACACACTTACCGATGGAGCGTGACAATAGCCCCGCTAAACACCAGCTCGGTGTCTGGGACGGTATTCGGTAGAAGGGGGCGAGCCGTGACCGATCAACACTGCCAGGATGCATCGAGGAAGCACTTGGGCACGTTTTCCGGTGTCGGTTGTTGTTATGCTCCTGTTCAACCGACGTGGTTTTTGCACTGGGGCGGAAAGTATGTGCAAGGTTACGATTGCAGCCGGTGCGAACCGATTTGGGGTGGAATTGAAAATTTAGCCATCATACCTCATACAGTGTGTGCGCGTCTAAGGAGAAACGAATGGACTGTGTCATTCGAACGTCATTACTCGTTTAGAATGACGTGTGGGAAATGTAGTGAACACTCTTTCACCGACATTGGAAGGACAGCGAAGGATATATGCATTAAACTAGCTTAACTTGACGATAAACGTGTTTGAATTTGATCATTTTTATCGCGAATAATAGTAAACTTAACAGATTATACCTCGAATAATTTGTTAGTTCCGTTACGTGCAGTCTGTTGTTTACACGCCGAGTCACAAGTCATTGTTTACTGCGCATAGTAGAACTCGGTTGCCGATATTCATTATTCCAATTGTCGTAGTTTGTTGCTCACAAACCTACACAACTAAGAACACAACGTTTTGAGGCGGACTTGTATTTTTATATTAAACTACCTTTTGCAATGTTTATAGCTATCGTGAAAATTAAAGGCTATTGTAAAGTTAATGTAATTCGCTATTTTCTGACATTCACTTCATCATTCGTCAGTGTTGTTTAGTATACTTTTTAACAAAATCAGAGAAGGTTCAGTTATACTTATTAAAACAGAAAATGTTTGGCCGTCCAAAGAAAACACAATTCTGACACAGTTTAATGTTGATTAGTCTCGAATCGAAAGATCAAAAACGAATAAAAACAAAAATTACACACGCTGAAATTAGAAACTATGTTACGCCGAGGAGATGGGAAAAACCAATCTGAACAGTTGAACTGCAAATAGAAGCTGCGGATGGATCAGTAACTGTCGAAGTCGGTAGCGCAGTACAGTCGGAACTTGCTCGACGATGCATCGCGTGCATACAATGCAATGGACTGCTGCGGGCCACATGTCGTGGTGAAATCAATGGGACATGTGTTCGATTAATGTGGCATTTTGGGAAGATTGTTGTATGAAAAACGTTCCAAATCGCAAACATTATTGCAAAAATAGCTTGTTTTTTCTTCAGATTTACTGTTTCATTTATCGAATGGATAAACCATACTTTCTGCGTTCTGGCATTTCACGGCCAAAATTTCGCACACACCTTTGCGGTTTTTAATCGTTTCCACTTTGCGAACAACTTCGTCCCTCTCGTTCACAGAGTGGATCACGAGTAGAAAGAATGAAACATAGGAAAAAAAAGAGAAAAAGAGGGAGACACGGAGAGAGATAGAGATAGATAAAGAGAGAGAGAGAAGGAAAGCGAGAGAAAGAGAGAGAAAGCGAGAGAGAGAAAGAGAAAGCGAGAGAGAAAATAAAGAGAGAGAATGGATGGGAGAGAGTGTCTCCGCGGTGAATAAGAGTTAAGAAACGAGCCTAAAAAATACAGCGAATGCAAAAAAGGGGAAATGCGGGAAAAAAAGGTCCTCAGCAACACACCGTGGCAGCCGCGAAACTGTGGAAAAGGTGGAATGTGGTCAGGGGGGTTATATGGATGGGGAGAACAATCCGGTCTTGGAACGGCGTGTAGTTGGCTATACCGTCGGTTGTGTGGACCGGCGATGTTCGGCATTTTTTGCGAATATGCTACCGCGAACAAAAGAGGGAAGGATCGAAAAAAATGAGGGAAAAACAGAGAGAGAGAGAGAGAGAGAGAGAGATAGAACAAGAGTGGAAAAGAGAGCGAGGAGCATGCAAACAGTAAAAGAAGCGAAAGCGTTAGATCAACCTGGTGGGTCATGCGATGACGAGAATGTTTTGTCGGTTGGTTGATGATAGGGTGGTAAAGGTACGCTGCTCCCGCCAGTGCCCGTGTGGTGGTAGCATAAAACAAATGCTCCCCACACAGCCCAGCTCCCCACGGAGGACCGCGCCGCCGTCGGCCGGAAGGGAACCGGCTTTTGGAACATGGCGACGTGTAGAGTTCGCCATCGTCGCTCGCAGGTTGACGCGCGCGGGTGCGTTGTTGCAGAAATAAGGGCGAGCGCGGCCTTACATGCGATCTCGGCTCGGCGTGTTGGGCCGGTTCGGCGTCAGAAGGGCATCGGCAGCCGCGGGTCGTGCATTGCAGTTGTGGCCGGTGCAGCGTCAGTTAATATGTGCAATCGGATGTGCGCGTACGTGCAACGGCTGGCACTGCTTGGGTTCTGCATCGTGGCATTCAGCGTCTTCTGGTGGTGCTTCTTCTGCAGCATCTACGTGGTGATGTTCGGTGACGCACTGACGACGGCCACCGGTGCAGCGGATCGGGGCAGCGCACAGGGCACCGGCAGGGTCGCCATCATGGCCAGCTCTGACGACGGTCACTTCGGATCATCGTGGGCCTGAACGCGAACGTGCTCGCTGAGTGTGGAACTACGGTTTTTTTTGTAGAATAAGAGTGCAACAAGTCGGCAAAATACAATACCTATTAGATGCACCATCAAACGTGTATTGTTT
The DNA here is from genome assembly GCA_034621735.1 of Anopheles plumbeus. Taxonomy (NCBI): domain Eukaryota; kingdom Metazoa; phylum Arthropoda; class Insecta; order Diptera; family Culicidae; genus Anopheles; species Anopheles plumbeus. The sequence continues at coordinate 1,560,271 of JAOEFI010000006.1, read as the reverse complement.
ACAAGTGATCAACTGTACCGTCGCTAGAACCAGTGTAGAAGCAAACACAAATAAAGTCACTGACAAGCGTGCAGAAATTAGGAAGCGTCAAACGGAACGAGATTAGCATCGCACGCCCAACGTGTCAAGTGCCGGAAAGAGTGATCAAATGTGGTGAAGTGAAGAGAACGAATCGCGCATCAACACGATTCCCGAAGGGATCATCATCATCATCATCATCGTTTTTTCCCCGTTTTTTCTGCCGAGCAGAGATCAAACGAACGAGCAAATGAAGTTATTAGAAGCAAGATAATAATCATCGTCGTGTTTCCCGCCGTCGTCAGAGCGAGTGGTATGCGTATGGACGAGTCCATGTGAGTGGTAGTATTATTCTTCTGTTCTTATATTCTCAACCAGTTATGGACCAGTTGGAATATTTTTGGGTCGAAAAATTGGTCGCTGTAGATACGAAGTTGTTTATTCCCGAACCGGTCCCAGCAACTGATCTTTATCTTTCGCTACCGGTTTATCCGTTGCACTAGACATCGCTTTATCGGGCCTCAAGGGGTTCCCGCACTGATGCTGGATAATGATTAATGCCCATCTAGTTGATGCCATTGAACTGCTTGGCTTTCTTTTGGCTTTAATTTTGTTATAATGATTACAAAACACAACATTAATTTTTTTTCATTCGCAATTATTTATTCATGCCTAAACTGTATGCTTTTAATAAGTATGGCGTTAGTATAGCCAATCAGTGATTCATTTCATGGCTCAACATGATTTCAATGGACATAGGTATCACCTAGGATTTCTGTTCCTATTTGGCGCTAAAGATGCTATCTGCCCGTTAATAGTTGAACCGAACTTGGCCAATTGCCGCGCACCTGGTCCATTCGAGATTCGAACCCATAACCGATCCTGCTCTGTCAGGTCTTTCGATGGTGCCTTCTCTCGCTGCACCATGGAACCGCATAGACAGATTACCATTGTAACGGATGGGTAGCGTTCGCAGTAGGAACGACGAAAGTTGTTGGGCTTTAATTACCTCCTCGGTTAGGTGTCTGATTACGCTATAGCTGCAAGTAGAAAATGAGAATGGCATCGTTACATCGTTGGCCAAATTTGGTTTAAAGAAGCCGAATAAGGCCATTCATAGCACGTCAAATTCTACCGTGAGTTCGATCATTGCGGTTGTGGAGGGCAGGCTGTCAAAATTGTTTCTCTTCCCAAGTGGGGTTTAAAAGGTAGACGTACTCAGGTTTTCGCACATACAGCCAGCACGGATGGTGCGATGAAGCCCATTTCAAGGTGCATCGTTACCAAGCGCACACACGCACCAGGGTATCGAATTGCTACTGGACGTATGCCAGAAGTGTATGTAATTTTAATATACTCGTCTTCTCGGTCTTTTATGCATGCATTTTTTCCATGCTTTTTATTTTACCGTTTAAACCTGCGGTGAGAAAGCGGCGATATGCCATCCTAGGTCGCTGATGGACAATTACCTGGCAGGAAGCGACTTTTGGGGAGGGGAAGAGAACGGAAGCATACTGGGGTGCAATGAAACGTCCAAGCGAGCTACAGCACCGTGTCGCACACGTTTTTTTAACAACACGCCCATTAAAAGGGATCGTTAATGTTCTACAGACGTTTCCCGTGCTAACTATAAAACTGTAAAATATACAGTGAATTATTGATTGTGCCATTCTGCCGTCCTACTTTTTTGTTTTCAAAATGATACTTTGCGGTACTGATTTATCATGACGCCTAACTTTATCTCATGTCTGTGTGGTGATATAGTACATAAGACTGTACTTAGGTTGTGTGCTTTTGTAATAATAAAAACAGAAATGAATCATGGTTTATGATTAAGTATGAACGTAAACACCCAGTGATTAATGTCCAATCGTATGTGATACCACAGTATATCATAAACATGTAATACATTGTGAAAAAATAGGTTGTACAAAAACTTGTGTCACTCTTTTACGTGAAGCACTTTTACGGAGTGAAATTTTGTTAGTTTTTGACATGTTTGGAAGACTTTTAAAATCAACAATTGTAGTAAATCAATGGCAAGAAACCCTCCTTTTTTTCGGACAGTATTTAGTACCAATATGTAGTACCAATAATATATGAAACAAAATACAATTAAAAACGTCCCTTAAGCGACCGTTAACCGTCCAATTGGTAGTTTCGAAGAGCAACTTCAGCGAACGTTATGTTAAATCTCTTTAATGACTATGGTAAGCCCCATAAAGCCAGTTTTCTCAAAAGAGAAAAAAGAGAGAGAAAGATAGAGAGAGGAAATGAGAGCGGACTCGGGTGATCATGATCGCGCTAAGATCGTCCGATCTAAGGCTGCAAGGGTCTAAGAAGCTGCGAGGCGAATTTCTAGTGGGTTCATGCCGATTATCTGGAAATTGGTGCAGGAAACAGCGGCGCGCGGAGCGCCCAATTAAAGTTTTTTTTGCGGGTGAGTGGCGCAGAGAATAATGCGTAGGAGTTCTTAAAGAGTTTCCGCATGCGTATCTGCTGCCCATGGAGCCCTCTTCCCGGTTGGGCAGCTGTAAGAGACGTACCAACCACGAGCCACAGATTTTGCAGTGGATTTTCCAATTATGTGCACGGTCGACTTTAATAAACTTTACACTCTACTGGCCATCCCACGACGAGAGCGTTTGTAGGATCATTCTTCCGATGGGTCTGCAGTTCGAGCCATTATCCACAAAAGACTCCAACTGAGCTTGAAACGATAACGACTTTCCACAGCAAAATATGCTTGCAGAAGCGCAAAAAGAACTCTGCAATAAAAATAATACAATATTTTTGTGCTTTATGTTTGGAAGCGGCTGTTTTCAGGATCAATCAATTGAAGTTACTTTAAAATTTCTAAACTGTGTTACCTATGTAAACTACGTGTGTAACCGTGGAACTTTTGATTTCTTGTGTTGTAAATTGTGCCGTGTGTTGGGGCAGTTTATGATTTTTTCTTGGCTTGCCGATAGCCAACCCATTACTAATTGAATGCCATTGAAAAGTCACATAATCAGTATCTGCTAGACTACATCATCTACCATCTACACCGGCATAAAGTCATGAATGATGAATTCCTTCCTCCGCAATTTCATGCGTTGCTGGATTTGGAAGTCTGTAAAAGCCACTTTTGAAACAGAATCCTTTCACAAGCACCACTAATGTGGGCGTACATGTATGGGTTTCTATTCATAGGAAAGAGTTTTTTTTTTGTCGAGCGGAACGTCGCATGTGAAAAGGTAAAATTACTTTGCTATCAGCAGCGGTACAAGCCACCAGATCAAGATGGTCGCCTCTAGTCGTGCTGAGGGTCCTACTAGTGCAGGAAGAGGAAGAAAGTAATTAAAATTCATGTGTTTCACCGCCGTTGTTAAAGGAGTTCTTGTTGCGAGTGGCAGATGAAAACAGCAGATTGTCAATGGGACAAGGATATCCTAGCTTGCTTTTCACTTTCCATCCCTGTGACGGTGTGCTCTTGTTGTAAGCTTTCGCAATCGTTTACTATGCGTATTTTTTTCTTTTTCTGAGGGCAGGGGTAATGTAAAACCAAAATTTTTGTAATATCCAGTGCGATGCACTGGGAGCGAACGTAACCATCTATGCTTGTATGGAGGTGCGCATAATGTTTATATTCCTAGCGTTTGTTGAGGCACCAATGAACGAACAGACGTTCCTGCAGGACGTGTTGTAAATGATCCACTGCTTGTTGCTTTTGTGAGTTCAAAGCATGTTTTGCGGTGAACATCTCTTGAATCTTAAAAGCTGTTGAGTAGTACTGCTCCATCAAACACTTCGATTGTGTTTCCAGAAACGACGGCGACTGGTACGGAAACCATTGACATTTAATAACGTATTGCCACAGCTTTTATGCATTTCAGGCGGTTTTTTTTATATTTGATCAGCTTCCTCTTACACAGGCATTAGATCAGTGCGAATTCTCATTAAAAAGGGAAAATAATGAGTTGTAAAATTCAGCTTGAACTTGTTGCACCTCGTTTGTGAGTTCGAACGTGTGCGAGTGACTTTTCTGCTGCTATTACAGTTTTAGCAAGCATCAAACATGCCTTTCCTTCGTAATTTATTTATGTTGGGGCGCGTTCTCTTGTGCATCGTGATCATTGTCGTCTACATTGGTCACATGGTTCGGCTCAAGACGCACACCACAATCCGTCCAGTTTGATGACCGTCAAGTGTTGCGGTTTTTACGACGCGAGTAGAGAAAGCCGGGTGAAGAGTAACAGGAAAGATTGTCCGGTTCGGTTCTTGCTTCGTTCGTTCACAGTTCAATCGTCCACGGTGGCTTCATCCGCTAGTGGTCAGCCTGCTCCTGCTACCATCGCCCTTCCAAGGTTCGCTTGTTCACAAGCTGTTCAAGTCCTCCCTTCGCTGCGTCCTTTTATGGGAACCGCGGCAGTTGGTTGGAACTGTCCGGGCCGAGACCACCCTGGATGAATAATTCCCCCAAGTCTCCCGATGCACCTTCCGTGTGTTTTTTCGCTCCCTGGTGGGACTTTGCATTCCTGGTGCACTCCCGATCGCGGAAGATGGTTCTGCAATGCTCCGTTTGTGTGAAGGTGGTGGAGAACTGCGAAAACACAACTACCAGTGGTCCACGGAAGGTGTTCTAGCACAAGATCTCTTTTGCCTTTTGCCTACGATACCAATGAGTGTTTGAAAATCGAGATATCAAAATATGGTAAATATGCGCCAACTCTCGCCGTCTTGTTTTCTAGCCCATTAACAGATCAAACGTTCTCATTCCAATGTTTTCACTAGTTGCACTCTGTTCCTATAGCCGTTAATAAGAAAAGGCCCAATTATATGCTTGTCACGGGTTTCCACCCTGTGAGAGCATATTCCATCAGAAAAGAATGCCCTAAATCGTTGAATACAAAGTAATTACTCGCACGATGACTTCCACACGCACACAAAAAATTGTTGGCACATTTTTTGCCGTCGTAAAACTCGCTGGAGCTGGAAGTGCGCATGTGAGAATATGTTTATGCTAGGCACCGGATGAAAGAACAATAATTATGTTTGTAATTTCCCGGTAATTATATGCTGGAGCCGAGAGACAATTCAATGTTACCCGCAGGCTTATCGTTTGATAGGGCTGTAGCGCGATATTTTTTCACGGGAACACGTACGGAAAATTAAACGTATATTATAAATAGGAAGGCCAAACGAACGGTCGATGAGTCATGTACGATGAAAATAATTAAAACAAAACTCTACGACGAATTTAAAATTAGTATAGTTTGTCTATTGCTGGGTGTAGAAATCCAATTGGTTTGTTATTCCTTGGTGGAGAAAATCTTCTCTGTTTCGAAGTTTGCAACCCTACGTTTTAACGTGTTATTCCTGGGAGAAATGCAAATGCATTCGAACCGAGACCGTTTGGATTGAGAACATAAGCATCCCTACGATACTTTGCAATATTTTGTGCCTTTAGTGAAGAGCCATATATTTGTGGTAAACAGTTTTAATTGTTCAAACATGGAAACCATTTATTTAGAATAATTATCACTGTCTTATTAAGGGTTAAAAATGCTTGCTACAGCGTACAGATATGATAATAAGTTAATAATAATAAACACTCAATGTATATGTACCGGGATCTATGTACTGACGCTTATCTAGGATATCTGCGAGGCAATGCGACCTTTAGCTCCGTTGTCGCAAGAGATTGGTAACTGGCTGCGTCACAACGTTGCTCCATACGAATGTGGCATACTAATACAGATTACTCGACCATCCCCTTGAGGAAAAAACAGTATGAATGGAGAAAGACTGCACTGATTCAGTAAGCAAGCTATCAATCAGCTGCTGTTGAATTCTTATCACTGGTTGGACCGTTCATCGGTTGAGTAGTAGCGGGTTTCGCATGAGCAACAAATTTGTTGTTCGGGTCAAACTGGAACATTGGATAGCGGGGAGTAAATGGTTCCGTGCCAAGCGACGGTGATTCATCGTCATCCTGGATGTTAACTTCGATGCCACTGGCCGATTTCTCGAATGTATGGGGAACTGTCGGAAGGGGAACAACTTTGTTGTGATCGTCTAATAGAAGTGGAATTAACTATGCGCACATTGCTTGCGGGATTACTTACACCTGAGCGATTGGACGCTGCCATGGAGTGGCTTTCGGCCGACAGTGGAAGCTGTCGAGAGGTGCGCGTCCACGATGGAAGCCCGCTGTTGTGTCCGGTCGAGGTTCAGCAGGGGAACAGTGCCAACCGTGATCGGGACCCGCACACGGGGACTGGAAGCCATCCCGAGGACCTTCGCGGTCACCTCAACGAAGTACGCAATTCGTATGAGCGTATCGTTCCGGGTCGGTGGTTCCGGCGGTACCAGAAAACGTCTTTCGCAGGCTGCCGACCCTCGGGCATCTACACCGCTACACTGGAACTTGACCAGTGTGCAGTAGACGGATTTCTCCTTTTCGAACGGACATTTGCTGCGGTACTGTACCTGCCGGCGGAGTTTCAGCTTCATCTCGCCAATGCACTTGCTGCTCTGGTTGGACACGTCCACCGTGACTAGGATGAACTGGCCCGGCACGTAGCCCGTCATCGGCAGCATCACGTTGATGGTGAGCGGCTTCGAGCGGCAGGGGCCGCAGTGGAACTGTTTGATGTGCTCCTGGGCCACGGCCATATTGAGCGGCGGAGATACACTGTTCAGGTCGAGCTGATTCACTACGGTGAAGGCAATCTTGTAGGTCAGATCGAATTTCCACGGTCGCTCGAAGACGACCCGCGCCGTGTAGCGAATATAGCCGTAGTCTCCCTCGAACGACGTCGGCAGGCTGCTCGGGAGCAGAAGCGAAAACTTATACACCCGGTGTCCTGCTGGCAGCTCAACCGGATCATCTGTAGAGGAGGAAAGGGGGGGAGTGTTGGAAAGATCGCATTTCACTGATGCGTTAGATCGTTGGATGACTCTGTAACCCGTTTCCTAGCGTACCCGTTTCGGAGCGCACGAGATCCACCGTATGAGTAAGGAAGTCCTCGCGTCCGCTATACAGCACAGTGGTCGTGGCACCGTACGTTTCCGACCATCGAACGGACCCGTGTCCGGTTATCTTCAGCAGCACTCCTGCGAGGAGCAGATTAAAATAGTTGTTGCACATTATCAACACCTATAGCCGCACTAGAGTGACAAGCCGTGGAGGGCGTGCGAATGAATACCTTTCACCTTTTTCGCCTTTGGTTGCACAATGTCCACCGTGCCGGAGAGCTTCTGGCCGGCGAAGAACACGCCATAGGAATTATCATCGAACGAGATCGTACAAGCGGGAGACGGTTCCATCGGTGAGTTGTCAGTGCGCCAGGATCGGAATTTGGTAAAGCTTGGTTCCAGTATAACGACCGGCTAAATGGGTGTTCGGTCCACGAAAGTACACCAACGACACGTATCAAGACTGACTGTCTGTGAGCATACAGAACTGCTGCTCCCTGTAGTGGCGTTTTCGAGCGTCGCAGTTTTATCGTTCGGAAGTGAAACGAGATTAGATTAGGCTAGCTTTGCGATAGGGTGAGGCCTCGCTTGAAGACGAATATTCGATAATGACGACAATATTTTGCCGCCCCTATCACCCCGGAAGGAAAACGAAGATAAGGTCCTGGATAAAATTATGCATAACTTTAGGAAAAACTAACCTATACATTGAGCAGGCTATTCGAATAGCTCAGATTGACCTTGACCCATTGGGCCACGATCGTGGAACCATTGCGCCAATGGTCAAGAGCTTCCCTCAAACTGAAAATCCAACTAAAGTATGGGGCTGTTTGCGATACCCCAAATGTAGTGTTCATCATTCGTCTATTCGCCCATTATACACTTTTATCGTGATTCGCTACTATCTGGTTCATCTTCATGTTAACATTTGCATTTGCCGTATTAAGTTAAGAAATATGCACAAGTCATCAAGTTGCGGGGGATCCTTTTCCGGGGAAAACATAACAGGATCGTAGAACAAAAATAAAAAGAAAAGAAAGGAAGAGAAAACAACGGTGCACCGAGTCGGCCCTATTGCGGGAGAGTACAATGCGTTTATCGTTGCATATTTCATGTAAAATTCCTCTGACCCCAAATATGGCACTCCGATCGATTGCCATTTACTATTTCGTTGGCAGCAGCTGAACATGGCAAAGCTCTTAAGTGCCGGTTCTGTCCAGAGCAGCCACCATCCAGCCATACCGCTGCCGGTATGTAAGCAATAGCATTCCGGGGCTACGACCGAGTCGAACAAGGTTCGCTGCCTTACGTCCGGGTCGTTCCCAGAAGCACGGAAGATGTGCATAAACACGCGTATGAACGGAAACGTTCACTTGCGCCGCTTCCACAGGCAGTGTTCTCGAACCCTTCCACAGGTACAGGCCCCGGGCTATTTGTTGGACGATACTGTCCGGATCGAGTAAGCGCGGTTTGAAACCCTTCCGTTTACCCAGTAAAGAAGTGGAGTATTGCAGGTACTGCATTTGCCGTACGATCATATTGAACAGACAAAACGAAAAGAGTGGAGCTCAATTACCTTTTATTCGCTCGAATGCTCAACTTTTTTGCAACATTACATATACATAGAAATCGTAAACACAATTCCATATGTAAGCTGCTTCCCATGGTACATGAAAAATGGTTGACGAGCACTGCTCTGCGTACCTCATGAAAACCGGGTTGTGTCAACAGGAGCATTGGTTTCATCTAAAATGTACATAATTTGAGCACTTTCAGTATCGCGTTTCACACAGTAACGATATCCCGCTTCTTGCGGCCAGATACACCAAAACCGAAAAAAACTATCGAAACGGCCCGGTGTACGCTGGTGGTCCAATGCAGTTCAGTCAGTTTCGGACCATATACCGCGAAAGGGTGTACGAAAGGGAATTCTAATTACAATAAATTAAGCACTTTTTCTACGGAAGAAGAGTTTCTCCGTGGGCTTTTCGGGCTTGCGTTTCTTTTAGATTCTCCACTAGTGCCTCTATCTACGCTAGGGACGCATGTTTCAGGTTCAAATATTGTGACATCTGATGACACACTTTGCTCTTCGAACGAACAGCAGGCTGCCAGCAACCATGGTTTAACTCACTGGTTTGAAGATTGAATAAACCGGGCAGTTGTGCAAATTTGGCTAAATTCGCACATACGGCCAATCATGTGATCAGCGCAAACGTTATTTTAACGAAGGGAAGAACAGTATCATAGGTTATCCTAGCGGAATTCGCTAAACAAATTAACCTCCTTTAGACAAAACATTTTTTGTAAAGAATGAAAGGGGAAGCTGGGTACATTTTTGTCTGTCTGGAGTTCACCAATCTTCACGAGTGATCATGATCCATACACTGCAATGTTCCTCGCTGCCATTTAGTAATCGGTTAAGCTGCACCTGCATCGGCGAACGTTCGCCGTACCAAATTTGAAGGCACAGAACCATTGCACGCCGACGGTAGCGCGGCCAATCCCGGTTGTCGTCACTGGAACGTTCTCCCATGATTATTTTTCCCTTTGTCGCCGCTTGTCTGCTTCTCCGTTGCTCTTGCCGTAGCCGAGCTGAAGTTAACATCTGTCCTCTGACGCTGTTTGGAGATTGGCGATGATCGTTCCATAGAGCGAGAGAGCACGTTTTGCCAGAACAACTTCTTACATTTGCAATTACATGGTACGGAACCGTTATTTTTGTTTGACCCGTCTGCATAACATGTTTTGAAGTTATAAGTAATGGACAACTGCCTGAATTCAGTGCCCGAAAACATGTGACGAGACTCTTACGTGGAACCGTTCCACAGGCCTTCGATCCGATCGATCAGAAAAGTCGCCAGTCAGGAGCAAGGCCCATTTGTTTAATTTATGCATTTAAAACCAAAGGAGAATAAAATGGTGGGTTTCTATAGCAAACGCATACAATATAATCTAGCGAAAACCAACCAGCAAAAGATTACTTGTATGCAGCTCTACCGATGTAAACATATTCCGAGCAGGGCGTAACTGATTTCAATTAAACGTTCCACGATTTTGATTCCGCTGCGAATCGTAAGGCCCCATTATTCATTGGCGACTTGAGCCGCGACGCCAGGCTACGCTAAAATTCGATTATGAGTTGGGCACTGTAGGATTGTCCCGTCTGGGAAGTGTGATCGGAGAAACGTCGCTTTCGAGTAGCGTTACAAAATGGATCATATTTAATCGTTTAGTTTCAGTGTGCTTTGGAATTCTACTTCATCCCACAAACTAATAAATTAACAATCCGTCTTATTTTGTACGTGATCTTGCACATTGCACGAAAGTGTAGGAAGCCAAATATTTGTCCATATTTAAGAAAAAACAAACAGCAGAATAACATTTCACATTGGATTTTACCTACATACATAATTCTGCAAATTTTGAAAGTTGGTTCAGAGTATTTATATAAGCATAGCTCCAAACAATTTTCAAAGCACGACGGTTGTCTATAGATGTGCAAAAGATTATTATTTTATCTAGTATTTACCATGAGCAACGAGAAAAACTTTCGGTTAAAGGGAAAAAGTGTGGCTTTTTCATTGCAACCATTATACGACCAACGAGGATTTCCTAATTAGGTTTCTGCCGTTGTCAGTACAAAATATACTTTTCCAGACAGCATGTGCTGTCCGGTCCGGGTTTCAACTGGATTTATTCATTTATTTTTATTTTGCACAAACGCAAAAAGTTGCAGATTTGCAGTAGCCCTCTCTCGTCGAAAAACAAATGTGAATGTTTTGTGCAGGATGGAAACTCGAAGCTTCCAGTTCACGGTGCACTTATCCTCTGTGGAAACTTCAACGCGTAATCGCCCCGAAGCAAGGGCAAACCACTGAGTGGTGGCGGTAGAATGCAGTAGTGTTGGAACAGGGCATTTGAAAACTTCACCATTCATGGTTTGTACGTCCGTACGAATCGATGGATCAAAAATGAAGGTGTCTACTGGCGGCCTGATTGCTATTATCACTCGAGCGTTTCTCACAAAAAATCACGCTCCAAGTTAGCCTAACCAAGACATTTAAAATCCTTAGTACTCATAACGCTTTTATTACATCAAGCTTCATTCACACACGATCCTGTCAGGAGAGTGTTTAGACACTTTTCCAATTTTCTTTTTTTGAGAAGTTTTCACTTTCTCCGAAACATAATATTCCACTAACCATCCATTCAATGTTCGCGCATGTTCTAGAACACCCTCTTGGCAGTTTTGCTCAGACTTAATGACATTTCACAGCAGACAGAGTGAATGCTTCAAGGACTTTTACTTAGCGAGCGTTATCTTCTGCATATCTCCATTCAGAGCGTTATAACAGGCCATCTCTAGCATACCACCAACCAGACATCTTCATATCGTCAAGAGGCGAACCAGACGAGCGCACTATTTACTTGCACTCACCGTGCACAGTGGCGGCACCGTTCTAATCATGATGAGGATGATGAAGTTGATGATAGGCCTTCTCAAGAATTCCAAACTCCCATTTGGTTGTGGTAGCTTCGCGGGTGCAATCAGCGAAAAGCTGCGCCAAGTAAGACCGCGAGCGGAAGGGCGAAAAAGAAGATCGGTAAAAGGTTGTAATTAAAAATTCCGCTCTCCTTTGATGTGTCCTTCGAGGGTTTCGGGAGACGAGAAGGATTCATCTATGGCATACTGTGTGTGTGTATCGGTGCCCTGTATTCGTCGTGTATTGAGAACGTACGTAAAACTCATCCAGTGTATGACTAACAACAGTAACAACACGCTTGCCGACCACTCCACTTTGACTAACTATCAAACGGATGATGTCAGAGTGTAGGTAAACTATACCAGCGGTACAACGTAAAATGCTTCAAAATATCTAAAAGAACTGCACTTAAAAATTCCTTCAAGCGCATGATGAATTAATGAGTAAGAATTCGCTTAAGAATCTTTTTTTTGCTTCAAAATCTAGCCTGAGCACCAACAATCTCAGAGTTGTTGAAAAATTGGAAGAATTAATTTTAAAGCACTAATATGGTAGCCGAGTTGTAATCATTTTCAGTCTTACTTTAATTTGATTTTTATTCGAAAAGCAAACAGGAATCAGACTGTGATACCTTTTGAAACACTTTCATAATTTATATTTTTCAAATAATTAAAAACTCTATGCTGTTTCCAGTGAATTTTATTAGTTTTTTCCGCATCCTACACCTCAGCTCTTACTGCCATATTCAGTGCTATCGTACTAATACATGTAACACTGGCACTAGTGTTAACGGTAAGGATTTATTTACAGGAGGATTTATTAAGGAGGACCGTTTACATCTGCTTAAACATTATTAGCAACATGCGGGCGAATTGAAGCAGTTGCAGTTGATGATGCTGTTGATGCACCATGTGTGCAATAAATATAATATCATACATAGTTTTTTCTTTAAGCTGCGAATATACCGCCGAAATACACAAATGAAAAAACCAAACACTGTGTCGAAGGAATTATCGCAAGTAAATAAAAAAAAAAAAATCGATCCATGCCAGTAGACACCTTCATTTTCGATCCATCGTCTAAAGCGTCCTTCCCATAACTCTACCACAGAAACTCCACTAGCGCTCCTGTTCAGATGCTGGTGAACAATTGCACACGGTTCGGTGCTGGAGAGTGCACGGGCCATATTCATATGTTTGCACAAATATGCTCCGGGAGACGCACTTGGCACATGTCGCCGAGGATGCGGTTCTATCGTACGATGGGCGCGCCAACAACGACATTGACGCGACGTTCCGCAATCTCTGGGCTCCATTGACGCTACGCCGTATCACTGTTTGACCATGCAAATGAACTCATTTGCGAAGTGTTTGAGCAATTTTTTCCTGCCCCTTCATTCGCCCATGGGTACAGCACGGCGCCCGACTAAGGCGATGGTGCTAAAAGCCTTGCTACTAGCACGCAGAGGACGATGAACTTGTTGCGGACGATTCCGAAAACGCTGCATATGGTCTCGGGTATGTGGAGAACGGGTCCGAATGAATGGAAACACGGCTACGTCAATTGCCGTTATGCTAAACGAGAAACACTCGGCAAGTCTAGTCTGAACAAATACAGTAGGGAGTGGATCTTGAGATTGATTTAAAACGAGAACTGTTTGCTTATGATGGTGCTCAGCAGGTGTGCGTGTGTGTTTTGTTTTTCACTTGGGTCTTGCGAAGAACGATTGATAAGCTTAAATGTTGCAAACAATTTCGATTGGAATGGAACCACAGCCGAAGTGATAGAAATGGGAAACTGGACACATTTTAGAACCTTTTTGGTAATTCTCAACAGTTCTTGGCATTGATGGCCCCAATACGGCTTCTATTCAACCGGTTTTCAGCGTCGTCATTTTGAACCCAAAATCGCCCAGCATGCTAATCTACTGGAGAAGTCAAACAGTTTAGTGATTAAGGCACAACTGACACCTCAGTCAGCAAGCTCAGCCAAATGGGTTTTAAAAAAATTACATCTTGCAACAGTAAGGCTTCCCCGTTTCGGCATTAACTTTCAGGCTAGCATTAGGTGTCATGTTTGTTTTTCTTTCACATCACCATCCTCCGGTATGCACTAATTGATTTGACGATGTCTGACCTCTTCCAGGCCAGTGTCACGAACATGACCGAGTACTTTGTTTCTAAACTCACTCGCAAAGAGCGTTTAGTATTTTGTTTCAATAAAGGCAGAAAACCAATGCTAGCTTTGCCGGCTTTCGCAATCCTTTTACATTACCAGGCAGTATAGCTTTACGTTGCTGGTGCTGAGTTGATCGATATGCTTGCATTTCAGTTTCAAGACAGTTCAGTATATTTCCAACGCAACCTAACCACGAGGGCAGTTTTTTTGTGTCACGCTTCGCAACATTGGTTCGATATGTTTTTGGTCTGTATTCATTTCGTTTCGTTTGGACTTTTTCCATTTTCGGATCGAATATGCCAACCATGGTGTGTGACAGCCCGCTGATCAAAACCACAGCCTTTCGAATTTTTCACCCTAACCTGATCGTCCTGCAGCGGTATGCGTGGTCTTCATGATTAACCAGCATTGACGCAAAACCGGATATTCGGGTTGGTCGGGTAATAAGATACTCCAAAGGACACGAGACAGACAACTTGAAGTAGTAGTATTGACTGCTTCAGAGGGACGACCATTGTTGAGTGGGAGACTGTACGAATAAATTAAACAAATAAGCTTTCAGGTAGATTGATTGATTGAGTATGCAATCGAAGTAAATAAAAAATCCTAAACACGATGAATCATTGGACAATTGTTTTTTTTTAATCCAAGACGGAAAAAAAACTATGCGTTTCTAAAATAAATCCAAGTGCAATAAGATTTATATAGTTTGTGTAGTTACTGTATTTGTTTCAAAGGGATGGAATGTATAATTGTTTCATTGTTTCCATTCTTCTTTTGCAGTGCTCTAGGTAACTCCTATCGCTCAGCATCTACGATGAATGATGTATACATTGTCAAGGATTACTGGTGAGAAAAATGTCTCCAAGGATAGCGGCAGCAGCAGCAGCAGAAATAGCAAATTCATCCGCACCTTTATTGCTCCGAGCGACGACAGTCTCACTTCAACGAGCAGCACTGAGGGCACGTCTAGTGAGGCGTATAGCGACCGAGATCGAAACTCCGGATCCTTTCTAGCTGTCGAAGGAGGACCCGATAAGGTCCAAAATTCGCCCTTAGCCTGGAGCATAGAAATGAACGATCTTTCGATGATAGATGAAGAGATGCAGGTGATAGACACGATCGATCAGAGCTACTGGAACGGAAAGTTTGTGCCGCCCCCGCCAAGGCCACCGTTTCTTGAGGAATCGATTGCACCGGACGGGCTAACGACGTGTGACCTGTGCTCCTGGGCTTGGCAGGACAAGGGCACACTGTCCCTGGATGGAGCGATAAGTATGTGAAATTAAGTAATTCATATCCAAGCACTAGACACTCCTTAACAGCGTTGACTCTGGACATTCTAGAAGAAATATTTTCGTCATCCGACACGAAGGAATTTAATTGGACATTCGCGCTGATTGTGGTTTCACTGACTTCCGCATTGCTTGGTGCCATAATAATGATAGTTTTCCTTAGATGTAAAAGGTAACACACATTGGTTGAGCAAGCGAAACCCCATGTCTACAACACATTTGCATCTGATCTCTTCCAGAATTCGAACGAACCAGAACGGGCTCCGGACGCTGTGTTTCGATTCAAGTAGTACAAAGGATACCAGTGGACTGAACTTTGACAACCAGACGTCAAAAAACTCAACCAACGGGTCGTGTAGCCCGCGCAGTACAAACTCCGGTCTGTGGACGTGGTTCAGCAGCCGTAAGAACCTTTCGACGCCAGACCAGCTGGTGAACTCGCACACGCTGCCCGTGGAGAACCACTATACGCACATGGATGACAATAACTACAATCCGGTGCAGATAGATGAGGCTTCGTACGCCGAAGTGGGCAACGAGATTGGGCCGTCAGAAACTACCTCGTACAAATCGGGCTCTGTGCACCATGTGAGTAAGTTTACAGTCACGTGTATTGTCCTGCAGAACTTTTGATCCTCTCCTGTGCTATGTGTGTTGAAAAACTGAATGTTTCGATTCTATAAAGAAAAACCAAAGGCGAAGGAGTTCTGTGTGCTTTAGTTCATTTAGCCATACAGAGCGTTACGCAGGTAATGGAGAGACTCTTTTTTTCCAGGGTACAGACAACGACATTCTGATAATGAACTGCCCCCTCCCGGCCATCCCGACAGGGTCGCATAGTGCAAGCGGGGGAGCTAGCGGTTCAGGGAGCGCGTACTACTCGGGACTGCTGAACAATGCCAATATGGCCGCAGGGGACGACGAAGACGAACGACCGTACGAAATCGTCGATCTCAAGGAAATGTCCTCACCTCACAAAAACCACAACGTCCAAAGCCACTTTCTGAACGAAACAAACAACTTGCTCACGATCGAAAAACACTCGGAAGCCCTACCGGAGGGGACGATCTCTGCGTCTGACTACGTTTGATAGTGCTATCTGCAGAACAATGACAAGCACTTCAAACCTTATTCAAAGCTTATTCGTAATCTGTATTCTTATTTGTAATCGGAAAAATTGTTTGCGTTAAATAATTTATTTATTTCTGTTCCATGTGCGATTGTCAAATTTTCCGTTAAAGAAAACCCACTTTTTTTTTCTTGCACGGCCTGGCCGGGTAAAATATGAAGAAAAACAAGGAAAAGTTTGATCGAACTGCATACCGGTTTACAGACAATTTACTATCTCAATCTCAGAGAACGTACAGGATATTATTCTACTACATGCTTCAGAAAAAAACAAATATTAGCATCAGGCCTAGAAGAAATATACTGAAAAATTCATAGGAAAAAATATCATTTTTCGTAGAACAAGTATACAAGTAGGTGTGTCAATCTCGGGTATGCCATCATCACGTTAACCCAATCGAATTTATTACTGCACATTCCAAATCGTAGTGAGAAAAAAACAAATCCGCGTTTGATGTGTGTTCGTGTGCCTATTTATAAGTGTGCGTTTTTTAATCCCGAAAGTAGCCTTAGAACTAGAGATAACATTACGAATCCATGACAGGGTAAAACGAATCAAATCATATTAGTATAAAACGACCATTCCATGAGCCGCCCCCGAAAAGTACCTTTACTCCATAAGATTCTCGTGTACAAGAACTAGTCGTAAGTGTTAGTGCAGTATCGTTTCCTCGGAAAAATCTGCATGCAAAATGGAAACGACGAACACGACTTTATGATATTCTCCGATAATTTCGGCCATGTGGAACCGTCGGAACGTGATCAGAAGCAAAAGGGAAAAATAGTGCCGAAAAGAAGAGCCGCCAAGGCTCTTCGGTTTACACAGACTCTACATAACAGTGAATACTTTTTGAAAATTTTCAATACCGTAGAGAGTAGCTTATTTAGAAGGAAATAAAAATCACATCTTGAATAAAAATAATAACATTGCGTTCCATAACGGAACCATTGAGTTCCGACTCTGCTTTTTTAGTACGAAAATTAATACCGAAATTCATTTACAATTTTATGTAAACACTGTATAAACTTACATTCCCACTCCTCTTTGGTCAAGCGAAAAATTTCCTTTCTATGGATATGAAAGTGATCGTACAATAGTTTCATCTTCATTGGCGCTACAACTACCATCAGTAAGAGGGTACCTTCTCATAAATCATTTTCAAACAAATTATGAGTCCATCCTAATAAGCCTGATCTTTCCTGTTGAAAAAATCCGTTGGCATCGTCCCATTGGAACTCAAACTAATAACCTCGACGAGGTCGGCCAGGTGTCGCGGAAGCACGGTGACGTCGGGTTCTATCTGACTCAAGTGCTAACGGGCCACGGCTTCTTCAGGGAGTACCTGCACGTGAAGGAATTCAC
>JAOEFI010000006.1:1497930-1539900 GCA_034621735.1 Anopheles plumbeus | reverse complement strand
GGGGGGGGGGGGGGGGGGGGGGGGGGTAGGACAAAACGGCAGAGTAGGGAGTAGGATTTATGTTTAATTTCTATAGTATTTAGTATTTGTAAGAGTAAATAAATCTGAACCCTGGTTTTATAAAAAAAAAAAAAAAACTTCGGCCAGGTGTTTGAATGGTGCAGCATGCGAATATCCGGAAAATAACTTATCAATCTCTTTTTCGACGTCTCTCGTGACAACGATGCACTAACTGTCTGAGTGACTTTGAAAGAAACTTCATGACATTAGCTCTATGTCCGCGAACGACTAAGGAGTTCACTATCTTTTACGAATGAATTGTCAAGTTGAAAAAAATATCAATTCCTATCAAACGGCTTGAAAGGGTCATGAAAGCAGTTAGTCAACAAATTTTAAGAATATTTTAACAGTTGGTTGCTCGAGGAAAACAATGTTGACGAATCCTGCGAATCCTGCATCTGAACTGGTTGTAGCTTGCAGAGTTCCGGGCCGTTTTTTTTTAGGTAGGCATCGTGGTTGGTCGATATTAATAATAATATTTCTTTTTTATTTATCATAAAATTGTATCATACAATATAGTTGTAAAAACGTAGATCTTATGCGCGCCCGGCCGCCAGTAGGCATCGATGTGCAGCTGTGCATTCGCTCGCGCGCTCGTTGTGAACGAACGCATCATGATATTTTAAAGATAAAACTCCAGTGTGGCTCTTGAGATTGTTATTTTGGTAGTTTTGTTGGTTTTTTTCAGTAAACTTTATTCTCTTCTTTTCAAGCGGTTTATAGCTGCAATGCGTTTGTCGTTCTCTTCACTAGCTATTAGTTAGTTTGTTGGCGTTGTGTTTGTTTTTGTTTTGCACTTGCTATTCGTTTTGTTCCCGGTGACATGGGACGAGTATTCATATTTCTTCAGAGCAGCAACAGCGTACAGGCAATTAGTAACCGAGCGAATATTTTCCAAACAAACGCCATCGTTAAGATTTATCAACTACCGTAAAGAGATTTTCATAGGTTTGAGTTTTGTAGATTGAACAGTGTTAATTCTTAGACTCGTAGAATTGATCGGAGCTCGAATTTTCATCAATCGTCTGCTGCGTTTTCCAGCATCAGCGTTGTTTCGTTGCGAAAGTAGAGTAGACACTTTCCTGGGAGAGGCGAACGATGAACACAAATATACACAATGAAACGGAAACAGAAAATGGGGAAGAGAAACAAAACGGTTCGAGAAAGAAAGGAACGGGAAAAGGGAGGGACAGTTCAATTCGGCCAACCACAACACGTACGGACGAACGGGGTGAAAGCAACGTAACTAAACGAAACCATGGGAGAAAAGTGGAAACCAATTGGCACCGTGTTGTGTTCAGAGTGTGGTCCCATAGTTGCGGGGCGGTGTTCTACAGCCCGCCGACCGCGTATTCAATGTTTGGCGACGCTGCTGCTTTCGATCGGACCGATTAGTAGCTGCCGGCACCGCGCGCCGACCCCGCGCACTAGTAGGCCAACTCTGGAAGCCGAAGACGCTGTGGCTACATTTAGGACGACTCGTTGACAGTTCGGGTGGTCTCCTGAACCAGATAGACCTGCGATCCGGGAACGGACGAAGTGGTGACGAACGTGCGGTGCTTGGCGCGAACCAGAGTCAGGTTGCTTTCGGCCACGTCGGCACGGTCTTCGGCGGCCTCGAGTTCCCGCTGGAAACGGCGAACCTTGGTGACAGACTGCTGCGAGGATTGCTCCTGTGTAGAAGGAAACAGAGACATGGGTTTGGCACAGTTAGAAGGTGTCGGGCAGCTCCACACGCCCTAGCTGTGGATAGCACTGACCTGTTCTGTAAGCTGACGCTTGTAGGCAGCGATCTTCTGGTTGGCCTTCTCGAGGTAGTCCTGCAGCAGCTGAATGTTCTTCTGGTCCTCCTCGACCTGAATGTACACCTCCTTGACGGAGCGCTCCTTCTTGCGCAGGATCTTGATCGTTTCAGAGTGCTTCCGTCTTTCCTCGTCCAGCTCAACCTCAATGTCGCGCAGGCGGGCCTCCAGTTTGTTGATGATGCGTCTGCTACCGGCCACGGCATTGACCTCTACTTCCTCCAGGCGCACAGACAGTTGCTAAAGAGTAACAGGGTGACATGTAAGGCTTACATGTAAGTACCAGGCGTTTACGTTCGCCGTGCCCCGCACGGAACCTGCCACATACCTTTACTTCAACCTCTAGCGACTTCTTGATAGCCTCGATCTTGACGATTCTTTCCTGTTCTTCGTGCAGCAGCTCGACGGTGTGCTTGAGCTCGACCTGCGGAGAGAAAGGAAATGGGATCGATAGTTGCGCGTACTCGATGTGACAAAGCAATGATCAAGGACTATTCGCACCTGGATCTTCTGGTAGCGTTCATCGCTGACACGCAGTTCACGGGTGACTTCTTCGTAGTCGACGGCCAGGGTTTGCAGTTCGTTCTCGAGCTTCGCCTTCAGCGAGGCGTAGTTGGCGTTAACCACGCTCAGCTCGTTGATGCGCGTGGTGGCCTCCTCGAGAGACACCTCCACCTGGCGCTTGGTGCGCAGCGACGAGTCGTAGTTGATGCGGATCTCCTCCAGCTCGCCGGTCAGCGACTGAATGCGGCGCTGAGCAATGCCGTACTGGTCGACGGTCGTGTGCAGCTGGCGCTGGATCTCCTCGTAGTGCGCCTGCATCTCGGTCAGCTGTAGCGACTGCTTCTTGATGGTCTTTTGCAGCTCGATGTTGGTGTGGTTGGCCACGTCCAGCGACATCTCCAGTTCAGTGATCTGGATCTGCAGCTTCTTCTTGATGCGCATCACCTCGCTCTTCAGCTTCGTTTCCGCCTCGACGACGCGCGCATTCAGGTGCTCGATTTCGATGCTGGTCTGCTTGCTACGGACGAAACGAAAATCGGAGAGCAAAGTGTCAAAGTCAGCAGATAACAGGTGCTCGCGAGATAGTGTGAACCACAAAGCGCCATTGTGTGATTCATCAATGTGCATCGAGTAGCTTACGATGCTCTCAGCCAACGGTGTTAATGTTGCACGTCGAGGTAGTGCTTCTGTGACTGGTGAGCTACCATAAGCTATAAATAAGATGGAAGGCAACGATACTACTCATTCGCCGACGCGGACCCACTGCACCGATGACTTCCCCAAATATCAGAGGATGTTATGACTCATCGTGGGATACAATGCCGACAGAGGCTCGGATTCGTTCATAGTCAAAACATTAGACACGAGTTCTGATTCATGGGAAGGCATATCACGTCAATCTACTGAGGCTGAAAAGATGCCCTAACTGTTCTGGAATCGGAACTTTAGAATCAACTACAAGTGTGTTCCTAATTTACTTTGGCTTATTGGTCATGTAAATCATTCGTAAACATCTTGCAGTTGAGGGTATGGAAAAATAAAATATTCAAACTATCATTATGAACAAACGCAGTTACATTTGTAGTTTGAAAGAATGCCAAACGAGAGTTTGATGTCATTCGTATGTATGCGGCAAGGTGCCAAGTCCTCTCCCAAAAGATTATTATTAGCTACTTCAACTTCAATTTGTATGATTTTGTTTCCGCACATTACGATGATAGTACAGTTTTTGAAATCAATCTGTCTTCGTCTGTCATTAATATTCGTAATATGGTTCCACTGAAATACCACCCCTATCAAGTTTTTTTTATACCAAATATAATTATTGTAGGATGAAGAATCGCGATAGAGTAGAACGAAGTTAAATAAAATGCTGTTTAATCCTAGTCCATTTCTAAAAGCACATTAGTTAACTATGTTCCATACATTTTCATATCATCTGAAATAGTTTGAGTCATCGTTACGCGCATAGAAGCCTCGGTTGTACCTTGCGAAAATGTTCCGCTGCTCGTGTCACTTTTCTCTACACTAAACACCGTTAAAAAACGACGGTGCGTTATGTAATAAATTAAGCTAGACAGGACAACGGATGGGTGAGCGAAATTGCAAAAATGTGCAACACAAACAAAGAAAATATGGATCCGACGCGTAACCTGAGACAGTTCAAGGTAAACCGAAGAATATATATTCGGTACCGGGGAGGGGGGAAAACGAGCTAACAAAATATATCCCTGAAATAACGATGCCTTCATGCTGTCGGCGTGAAGACAGGCAAAAATAGGGGAGGAAAATATATCCCTGTCGGAATGTACCGACATCTCTGGCGCAGGTCGCCTTCATGTGATCACCTTCGCGTCCGGCAGAAATGGTGTGTCCTTGTCTAACTTTGCGCGAACATTTTGCCATTCGACTCCGCACCTCCACTGCGAAGTGGCACAGCGGTGAGCAAAATGAAAAATGGGAAGAAAACAAATTTACGCTCCTGTCTCTTTTGCGTGATATTTTTATAAGCTTGTTTCAATTTTCGAATTTCGATAGCCTTGGTGTCCTTGCTTTTACCACCGTAGCGCAGGGGTTGACGGATAAGTGACAAAATGGCAAACCGTGAAAATGTTCTTCAACCGCAAGAAAGCTAGTGAAAGGGTCAGAATAGATCTGCCAAAATATAAAGGCCGACCGACAGTGTAGGACAATTAAAGGACTGGTTGTGATTTTTTTTGCATAACTGCAATAATGTAATGTCGTATGCGGCCGCTGTGATCCGACCCGACGGGACGGTGGAAGGCGACGATGAATTTGCAGCACCCCACAGGAGTTGGGGACGGGATTATCGCAGTGTAGAAGAACGGGAGTACAAGATGCAGAAAACGATAGATTACCTTTATCTGGTTGGGCGTTCGTTTCAGACCGCCAAGTATCACGGTCCAATCATGGGAAGGCACTATATTTTCGCATGAACCGCACTATGTACGACATCCTTTCTCGGTATAGTTGCCAAGGAAGCCGTCACGAGTGGCAGAGTGAGAGATTGGGGTGAGGAAGGGACAAATAGTGCGTGTGTGTGCGTGTGAAAGCACAACCGTGAACGATAGGCGTTTGAGCAGAAAAAAATCATTCAGTCCATTGTCCGTTGACGTAACAGTGTGGCAACTGTGATCGATCACTTATGATCAAACCTAGTGGGAGTCTTGATACTCCCAAGATGTTGTATCACTTTGCTATCATTGACTAGATTGATAACTTATATAAAACTAGTAGAGCATGTGTGTGTGCGGGCATTTCGACTTTGGGGCTTTGTCTCCACACGAGCCTGATGAAGCCAGATGTTGGAGGGACGGATGTAGGGGGTGCTGGAGAAGAAGCGGATGCGTGGTTCACCTGGTATCGTGCAGGAACTCCTGCGTCTTGGAGGCAAAGTTCTTGATCTCGCGACGAACATTGTCGACCGAAGTGTGGACGGCTTTGTACTGGCTGCTGGCTTCCTCGGCGGCCTGGCCAACGTCGACGGTGCTGGTGGACCGCTTGATGATATAGCGCACCTCACTGTTTGCCCGACTGCCCACCTGATGGCGCGCCACGGACGAGCTGAACCGGCTATTGAACTGGCTCTGGCTGCGCTCCTCGGACTCGCGGGTCCGGCGCGTTTCGTTCAGCAGGATGTTCTTGATCTGGTCGGCCGACTTGCCCTTGATCGCCTTCTTCAGCTCGGGCGACAGCTCGTCGCTCGACTTCAGATCGCCGTAGAAGTGGGTGCGCTTCATCAGTGCCATCCTGGTGCGTCGTTCGTCCGCGGTGTTCTGGGCGTTCCGTTCGGCAACCTTGCGCTGGTAACGTTCGATCACACTGTCCGCGGGTACGTGCTTCTTGAGCCTAGCTGCGTCGGCAGTCGCGGTCACACTGAGCACCGAGCGCTTTATATCGAATCGGTAGTCGGGGAGGAACCATTCCGCCGCGTCGACCGCGCGCTCTGACAGCTGTACGACCTCCCGGTTGCTGTACGGTCGGAAGTGGAAGTAGCCCGTGTGATAGCGGTTCAGGCCGCGCTCCTCCGAGTACGGCAGATAAGGGCACCGCGGATCGGGCAGCGGCACCTCGCGGCCGTCGTCGCCACTCGCACTCTTCGCATCGAGAAAGTCGATCATGGGCTGGTAGTAGTGCATCGCGTGCCCATAGTTGCCTTCGTAGACACGGGTGGGGATGAGTCGCGCACGCCGCTCGCACCGGTTGTCCAACGCAAACAGTGGTGCCATCTCGGTCTCGGGATCTGCTCAGCTTCGCCGACGATCGAGGGGGACAGAGCGCGAGATCGAACAGATATAGCAGCTCGCACAGCCCGTGCCAGCAGAACTTACCAGCCGAGTTTCCCGATGACCTTAGCTCTTACCCACACACACACGCACACCCCACGAGTGGCCTGCTAGTGGCTTGTTTGCGCGTAATTGGGTTGCCCGTTTTCCTTCGCCTACTTGCCCAAAACTCCTTGGCTTTCACTCAATCTCCCTCTGCCACACGTTGCTCGCTCGGATCCGCTGTCTCTCAGAATTTGTGGTTTCTCTCAGTGCCAACGGAAATCTTCTTTGACTACAACACGGACGCACATTAAAAAAAAAACAAGCAGAATCGAAACCACGATGAGCATCGGCGTGACGAAAGCAACGAAAACAACATGGACACCATTCAAAAATAGAACAACATGATAGTATGTATTTTTAGGCCATGATAAAGAACAATGCAACGTTCTGTTGTTGATTGTGATTAGGACGGCATAGAATTTTCTTTTCTTTTCAGTGTCTTGAACCATTTTCAAAAGTGTGATTTTTTCTCGTCAGGTGACAAATCAGCGAATAATTTCGCTCTTTTCATCGCAACGGGCATATTTTTATCGCGAACACGTTTTTTTTCGTGCCGACAAAGCATCCCTAATGCTCGGGCACAATGCCTGCCGAACTAGAGCATAACTATGCGCAATAGAGTGTCTAAAGGATATCCTTTAATTTGGGGGCCCTAACAATTAACAAAAAAACACTATTTTGGTCATTTCTCAAAGAAACATATAATTATGAAAAGATTTCACACAGTTCTGTCGATAAAAGAACTTGGCATGCGCGATAGATGAGAAGGGGATTTACTGTTAATATTATTATTTACTGCGATTCGTACTGCATGAATTGCATATGACTGCACAAATGTACATATCAAGCGGATTGTCCGAATTGTTCGATTTCAAAATGTTCTTTGGATGAAACTTGTAATTTAAAAGCTTACGAACTGCAGCATGTGAACTGCTGCTTTTAGTATCAGTTAGTGTTTTGTTCAAAACTGCTTTCACTGCTGTAATCGATTATTGATTTTTGTGTTACACAAATGTACATACTGACGGGGAATGAGTGCTCAGTTTATAACAGAAAACATCTGTTCCAATTAATTAATCTATGTAAGCGCTGCATATTGGTTTTGCTGCTTTCGATGACGTCAATGTCATGTTCGGGGGCACCAATTCACACCGATGTCGCAAAGTTCGTTTGACGCCAGCGTCGTTAAATAAGATCGAATGTTGGGCGCGCTCTTTAAGACAGCAACCGATTGATCACTCTTGTCACGATTAATCATTCGTGTCGACATGGTTTATGTTCCCGCGATTCCCTGTTTGCGTTAATCTTTATATATGTATCCTCCAGAGGAGTAGTGGGTACAAGCTGTAAATACATGGAGTGGTAAATGAGGCTTAAAATTCGCAAACTTCAAAAGGTGTTACACATAAAACGTTGCAAAACACTGCGATTGGCCACCACGTTCACGGACACGATTAGTGTGCAAATTGCTAGCGAATCGAGATTGTAGATCGATTTTCTCGGTCGCTGCTCGGTAGATCACTCCCTAAACACTGTCCTGATCTTCACCTTGGTCGGTCATCGACTGACGCGAGCCAGCACAGAAGGGAAAGGCAACACCGTCGAAAACAATCAATCGCCTTCAATTGAAAGGGATCGGCCACCAACGGGGTATCATCGATTACCGTCACTTGGCACATGCATCCCACCGCGACGATTTGTGCCCATAATGTACACACCACACGAGTGAAGGCAGTCGAACGTCGCATAGAACCACCGGAAGTGAACTTTTCGTTCTCTCACAAGCACCGATAGAGACAAATCAGTTACGCCATCTAAGGACGCGTCGGTAATCGGGGTGGGTGAAACATTGAATACGTGCGCTGCTGCAGGGGATATTTTCGACGCAAATTCGTGCAGCTCGTAGCATCCCACGAGAAGGTAAGACGAGAAGGGAGTGCGGCTGAGGGTACCCGATACTCGATTGACTTTCACTTTCGTTTGCGGTCAACAAACTGAAGTGTATTCGTTCTAGAAGGAAGCGCCTCGGTGCGTATTCCTCATTTAGCAAAGGAGGCGCAAAGATCGTTCTGTTCCTTTGTTGTATTCTATTCTATTCTTTAAACAACTAAAATGTATGAAGAACTGAAGATTTGTAGACCATAAACAGACATGTTCGTAAAACCTGCGCCAATAATGGAGGCGCCTGGTGTGTCATAAGATTATAAAATAATTTTTGAATAGGTCTGTTCATAGTCGTCTCTTCGCAACCGTTGACCAGCAGCCTCAGCAATTTACTTGCCCAGCCTACTTTGGCCTACTTGCTTGGACGCCGTCATTTGTACCCGGTATTGTTCATGGTGCGTTTCATAACCGGCATTAGAATACCGACAATTATGCTAGCATCAGTGGCATCTTTTGTCATTGTACAAGACTGGTGCGAATGGTATTTTACTCACCGAATGGATTCGATCTCCTCGTCCTTCTCCAACATACGGCGCTCGGTGTCGTGGCGGAACTGTCCGTACTCGCCCGAGAGTGCCTGAGAACGCTTCTCCTCAGCTTTACGTCCCTGGAAGATTAAGAGGAGCGCAGATTTGATGTGCGATCCCACAACAAGCAGGCGGTGTATCCGCCAGCACCGGTACTTACGGCTTCGGCCTCCTTGTAGGCAGCGGTCAGCTCCTCGCGCTCGTTCTCCAGGCGACGCAGCTCGACTTCATACTCGTGAAGACGGCGCGTCAGCTCGGTGACGGTGCTGCGCGACTCGTGCAGGTCGGTCTGAAGCTTGTTGTTGTCCCGTCCGAGCTGGCTGTTCTGCTCGCGGGTCTTGTCCAGCTCCTGCGACAGACGCTGGTAGTCGGTCGTCCGCTGGCGCAGGTCGCGCTGCGACTGGTCGTACAACGCGATCGTCTCCTCCAGGCGGGTCTTGATATCGATGTTGGTCTTCTCGAGGATCTCGATGCGCTTCGTGTACTCGCGAATGCCATTGTTGGCCCGCTCAAGGTCGATGATCAACACCTCGATTTCGCTCTGCATGCGGCTCTTCTCCTTCTCCAGCTTGCTCAGCCGGGCCTGCAGCGACTCGATGTGCTCCTCCGTTTCGGTAATACGCACCGTGTACTTGCGGCGGATCTCCTCCACCTCCTCGACGCGGGCCATGCACTCAGCCTCGAACTTCGACTTGAACATGCCGGCCTCGCCGTTTGACTTGACCAGCTGACGCTCCAAATCCAGGCGGGCCTCGGACTCCTCCTCCAGCTGCAGCCGGATCGACTCGAGCTCCGTCTCGACCTGGTGCAGGCTGGACTCGAGCATCGAGCGGCGGCGGTCATCCTCCTCCAGGCGGCGTCTGGCCTCCTCGAGCTGCGAGTTCAGCTGGGTCTTCGAGTACGAGATGCTCTCGACGCTCAGCTTCAGATCCTGGACGCTCTTGATCAGGTCGATGTTCTCTTGCGACAGGCGAGTCTTGTGCGAGCTGATGTCGACGATCGTGCGGTTCAGCTCCTCGATGCGGATGTTCAGCTCGGTCACCTGCACCTCGAGCTTCTCGATCGTCTTGATGCTGATGTGTTTGTCCTTCGAGACGCTCTCGACCTGAGACAGCAGCTCGTAGATTTCCGCCTGCAGCTTCGATTTCTCCTTCTCGACTCTGTGGCGAAACAAGATGGACGGGGCATTAGTTTGAGGATCAGGATCTAAACTACGCAACCCTGCATTATGGGCTCCTTGCACTAGATACCCTACGCTAAGGTGTGAAAAAACAACAGGTGATCCAAAGTGAACGGGAACAGGAATTTTCTACGCCACTGTACGGCAAGGGGCAGAGTGGAGAACGAGCTCCCCACCCCCCATGGCGACCGTGTGCTCGCCGACATATTTGGTAGCCGGACTTGAGCAGCGCTGATCGCAATCTTAAAATAGATCCCCAGCCCCGAAACCTGTCATGCCACTGGTGTCTGAACGTTTTCCAACCCGGGGCTGTACGTCCCCTACAACTTTCGCTGGCGCTCTTGCTCACCAGATCTGTTTACATACCAAGGGAATGATTGCGCCGATTCACCATCATCATCATCATCATCATCACCGTCGTCACTAACATCATCATCGTCGTCGCCAACCAGTGGCATAAGCGTCGTTTCACAAGTTACATGGCAGTTTGCGGCATGCCGAGATGAGACGAGTGAGTGAGCAAACCCATATGGAAAACTTTCATGCCGCACCGCCTGTTGGCAGTTATATGATCTCACAGCGAAATGGCCAACACCGTCGCCTCAAACGACTGGTTCGAAAGAGTGGCGTGACGTGCGCAAGAGTTGCGTTGAAAAGAGAGATAGGATGGAAAATCGTAAACGTGTCGGGAACTACCAACGGGAAGGTGTGAAGCAGAGAAAAGGTATTTAATGATGAATCGTCCTCTTACTCATCGGACCCACATAGTGGCCACTCGAGGTTCAATGGGTGGGCGTTAGTCGAAGTGAGCTCGGAGCAAGAAAAACAAAAAAGAGCAGTATGTGAGTAAGACGGCAGTTAAAAAAGTTTCACGTTCAGTCTACGCCACAGCGCCATGAAATGTATGGTGGTATGGAATCACTATTTGCCGTTCGCCAAATTACCTGCATTTTATCGACACCCTCGTGCCCATTACATTGCAGCTATTTTTATATTGTACATTGAGACCTTACTTATTGACGCAGAAAAATTCACAATGGTTACCTCTGTCTCGACTTCGTCAAAGACTCGATCTGTTCGTTGAAGTCGTTGACGATTTCCTGGTGCTTGCGCTTCAGAATGTGAGCGGTCTCCTCGGACTCCAAGTGCACATCCTCCAGCAGCTTGCGCAGTTTGGCCAGTTCGGCATCCCGCTTGCGATTGATCTCCAGCTACGGGTTCATAACAATCGACCAAATATGTTAGGGCTCTACCTGACATGCGCTTTCGGACGGGAATCTCATGTCGCTCACCTGACCCTCGGCACCGCCTTCGGCTTCCTCCAGGCGCTCGGACAGCTGAATGACCTGCACGCTGAGATCGGCCTTCTCGCGTTCAATCTGTTGGAAGTAACAGCACATTAGATTGGAGATGTTTTTTTTTTACCCCTTTTTGGAATCTAACCAGGTGGTATGATGGTTTGTGGTAGAATGGATGAAATGGGGGAGACGAGCATGCGTTTGCCATAATTTACCTGCTGTGTGAATAATTCTTCAAATAGAAGATAAATCATAGTATCTTTTAATACCTTTAATCCTTCTAAAAACATAATTTAAAAAAACCGAAAACTCTGGGTGCCGCCCAATCACGATGCCAGCAGTTTAGGGAAGTACTGATAGGATCGAACTTTGGTATAGCTTATTAGGATTTCCCCATTTTCCTAGCCTTCTACATCCAGGGCATTCAAATTCTTTACAACATGGCCTGGCCGTCCAAAATAAACCGAATAACGTTCAAATGCTTATTAGACGATTCCGAGTTTTTTTGTCATAGAATTCGAGCACATCGAAAAGTGCTATTAAAGGTGCAAAAGCAAAAGTGCTATGAAAGTTAAGCACATACACAATCGCATGGCGATTTGAAGATGGTTAGTTTATAGCCCAGCATTTATTGTGTAAACCTTCTTAACGCATTGCTACAAACGTCTAAGGAACTTATTATTATTTTGTAAATTTAATAACATTGTTGTGTCTTCCTACCCGGTATTTCTATCCGTTGGTTAGTGTGCTTCAAAACTGACGATTCCGATTTTTTTTTTCAGAACACCAATTGCATGAAAAAGCGCAACCGTTGCGCCGGTCGTAAAACCGTGCGTACGTGCATTAACGGACAGGTTGTGCGTTTTTAAAATTTTATTTTGCAAAATGAAATAAGACAGCAGAGAAAATCCGACGCAGTGCGCCTTCTGAATCTTCGTCGGAGTAGCAGTAGGAGCAGCCGAGTCAGGTAAATAGCGCCAATCGCGCGAAGGAGGTGCTCTATTTTTAGGAAAACGGTTATAGGTGTTCCGTGATGTGTACATCCATGCAGGAATTCCGAACGCAGCGAAGCCACGTCCCACGTGATGGAGCACACCGGAGCGCTACGCACACGCACACCTCGCAGTTGGGTTTGGAGCGATCGAGGAAGAAATGGGTGTTTTGAAAATTACAAGAAAATGGGAATCAAATACCGTCATTGAAGGAATATTTGTTTCTCTCGAATGCAAAACAGCGGAAAACTGATAGACGGAGGAGTAATTCCATTTAACTCGATGAAAAAGTATAGTTTCTCAGTTCCACACAGTTCCTCCGTACATTACAGTTGGCTGTAGGCAAGGAAGTTGGAGTAGAGATCGCTGCCGTCATTGGCGGAGTTATATTTTCACAGTTGGTGAAAATGTTAGCACCAACCAGCGAGGTGAAGCTGTTTCATAAAGCCGCTAGACTCGCGGCTTTCGACTTCGAGCTCGCAGTTACAGCCCCGAAGATTCGCGACGCACGGCACACGCCGTCAACTTGTTGCCCTCTGTGGAATGTGCCGAGGGGGACGCAAAATGCCTGCCTGCTAAGGTGCAGCTGCAGCTACAGATGCGCAGCGCAAGAGCATACTTGCGGCGCCCTTTGAAACGTGAGATTTCCCGACTACGCAAACGCGTTTCTCGGTGCCCACGTACGGGATTTCGGGCGAATGATCGAAGAATTGGCTTACGATTCAAGTTCTGCCATTCCAAGTTCAGTTAGCCGAAGCTCAGAGGCGTTCCGTTCGTCGGGATGGTCGGGTCTATTCTTGAAAGGCCAATATTCCCCTTTGCCGTTTTTGGGGAATAAGAGCACGCACACATCTATCGGCCGGTCGGATCCGGCACTCACACACCCACCACATGCCCACCATGAACTAATCGGCTCTAAAACCACCTTCTCCGTACGATCACCGGAGCGATAACTATTTTTAGAGCTCGAGAGAAAAACGGCTCACTATGGATGCGGTACCGTTGCAGGGGCGGCGCAAGAATCTACCGAGATTCACGGAACCTTGTCCCGGTCGAGGGAATGGCGAGGAACGACCACTGCTCGCGGGCGAAACAGTTCGACGATGATGTAATTGCTTCAATGCTCAAGGAGGACCCTTGCGAAGATTGAACTAAGCCTAAGCTGCCAATCACTGGTGGCCCCAAACTTTTCTCATAAACAGGGTGCCAAGGTTAGCGGGACTGTTGTGCGCTATTGGAAAACGAGGGTAGGGTACAGAGGGAGCAGCGGTGAGGTTGCTTGCGGATTTCGCAGGAGCTTCCAACTGACAGGCACGGCGAGCTAGTAGTAGTTCCACAATGTCCCATTATGTTACCGATGGTCATTGCCGGAAGTCGACGATGGACGTGTGGACAAGAAAGGGAACAGATCGTTTAAACGGCCGTAAGTGATCGGTGTCCATCGTGCCTATTTTTAAACTGGACCGAAAGGAGGCCCCTCGATGTTTTTCTAAGATCATGCAGATTTTTGCTTCTCATTTTGACAAAATTGAATTGACATTGTTTGGATCTGAAAGAATTTTTTCCATCAGATGCAAACTGTTTTCGAGAGTAGTTGCAATGTAACCTATCGTAATGTCGTAATGGTCGTAATCGTAATAGCCAATGTAATGTGAAAGAAGCAATGAAACATTGTGATGAGATTATTCAATCAGTTTCGCTTTTGATCGACTACGCAGCTTATTCACGCAGTTTAACTTACCCTCTGGCGAAGACCACGTTCCGACTCCAAGTCCTCTTGCAGGAGACGGATTTTGTCCTGAAAGCAGACGAGACCGTAGAGATCATAGAGTGTTGAGCAGAGATCGTAATGGGGGTAGACTTGGCACAGAAGGCGCTCAATTTCTTCGAGGTACACACTGCCAACAATCACACACGCATCAATACACCAAATCAGAGTCCAAATGATTCATAGTTTATCTCGGCCAAATTTTCATCCTTTCAAACATTCGCACAGCCCGTAAGCACTGATAATTCTTGGAAGCGTTTCACACATTTCCTCCGGCTTCATCACCTTGTTATCTACTTCTTAGCGGATGCGTCAAGCCCATACTGTTCGTGCCATACACTTAATTGAGGTGATTTATTTTCGCCGTTTTCAAAGCACTACTTATACAAGTGAGGCATTTTCCACCAAGAAACACTATCGGCACACCATTCTATCACAGCTGGATGGATGACACGGTATGGCTGATTAGATTGCTGGATTCGGGTGTCGTTGCCGCGTGCTTAAATAATGTTTAGCTATATCATACAATTTTCAAACACTTGGTCACTTTGATTGCGCTGGTGAGGTGGCAGCAGTTGCAGCAGGAGAAAGAGCAGGCAATGTGATACATAGCGGATAGCAGCAGCGGATTTGGCCCTTCTCACTTTTCACTTAGTCTCGAGAAGCGTCTCGAATAGCCTCACTTTTTCCGGTACATTCCCGGCAGCACATTTTCAGAACGGAAGCAACGGGGCATTTTGGGTTATGTGTTCTGGTCAAAAGAGACCAGTGGCCAGTGAGTGGTGAGGGCTAGTGTTGGGGCATGTATAGCGTGTTGGGCTTGTGTGGGTATCGATTAACAGCGGTGATATGTATAGCATTATGTAGCTTTTTTTTAAACTATCGACCGAATTCCAATTTCAAATGCTAAGCAGGCTTTGAAGAAAAGGTACTTTTTGTTCACTAGATTCAACAGAGTTCATAATAATTATATAATATCGTGTGCAGAGTACAACCGATACTTGACACCGTATTCTGTCCAGCGGGTCTCGGAAAAACCTAGCCGGTTTGGCCACGAGTGTAAGTGTGTAATTGTGGGCAGTTTTCACTGGTTCCCGGTACTCTCGCGCTGCGCGTAGCTTCCAGTTGTTCGCGGGCCGGAAAACTCACCTCCAGTCGGGACAGAGCGCTCAGGTCAGCACTGTACTCGATGCTGACATCGGCGGTACCACCCCCGGATGAGCGGTAGGTGTACTTGGACGTTTTGGTGGTCACGGCGGACGACGACATGTTTCTTCCCACTTCGCTACTGGCGTTGAAGGAGCACACTCACGGGAGAAAACACTTGTTAGAGGCTCGGCGGGCTGACGCTGACTCGGCTGTCACCCGGTTTGGCTTAGTAGGGCTAGCTCGGAAGCAAGCGCTGCTGTAACGGCGGTCACAACAGGAAAAATGTCCGCACACTCGATCACGGTTCGGACCACGGAGAAAAACAACGGCGAGCGACAACGTCGGGGACCGGGCAAGTCAGGCTCGGGATCAATCCACTCTGAACACCGAATGAACCAACTGTTGGGAGCACACTAGGTGCCGTGGTTTTCATAAATGTCGGAGCAAGGTTGGTGATCTACTAAGCGGCCACCGGTGTTCCCGATACTGCCTCGGTTCGCGCAAGAGCACGCTCTTCCGAGATGCGCGCGTGTGCGTGCCTGGCCTGCCCTGGCGGGCGGTCGGCTCTAGGTTCGCTTTACCTATTTCGCGTTTCCATCCGCGTCGGAAAATGGGAATGCGGTTGCGCAGAGGATCGTCTACAGCGCTCACAGCTCCCGGAATGCTCCCCCGACACGCACCGGCTTCACCAGGCGCCAGTGGTAGTGTGGCGGTGCAGCGACGCTTGTGTGCTGGTGATGGTGCACCCTATAGGGAGCATGATCAGCGCAACCACCGGCCATGAGTGAAGGAAGGCACCGACGACGACGACGACGACGACGACGACGGCAGGTCCATTTCGAAGAATGAGGATCTCCGGAGCGTCTCAAGACGGCGCACACCGCGATCCGTGTTGCGCACGCTTCGAACCGTTCCGTTTGCGTTAGTCAGGTGCGTTAAAATTAGCACGAACTCGGATTGTTTTATTGTTTTATAAATACGCGCGGTCTACTCATATTTTTTGCCCTCCCGTGTCTACGGCTGGCGTGTAGGCTTCGGGTGGCGTAAACGCCTCCGATCTGTCGCCCCGTAGAGAGCAGGATGGCGTCATTCTACACGGGAAGAATTTCCCCCCCGCTATGTTGCGGCTCCCCCGAACAACTACCACTCTATCCCACCTCTCTCACAATCTGTGCCTCTTCAGTTCAATTGGTGTTGCCCCTTTTGTTCGCCTATGTTGTGTTTCGCAGCGTTAAATATTAGAACTTTCCGTGGAACCTCCAAACGCTCATGAATGTAGTTGTGTGGCGCTTTAGAATACCGCAGCGGAGTGTATACGACGACGACCGAGAGGAAAATGTGGAAAAACTACCGACTTCTGCAAATGGCTGAAAAGCGAATTTCCACCCTGCTGATACGGCCGAGGTCCGACCGAGGCCGACCGAGGTGGAACTTGGAAATCGCAATACTCTTTGGGGGGAAGGGCGTAACAAATTACCATCAACCACCATCATCTTCATTACAATAGTTTGTGGCAGTGTGTGTTGGCCACGCAAGTGCTGCCCCAACACTTCAACAACGAGTGTGTATCGGCGTGTGGGTAAATGGCACGGCGCAGGAAGGCACCGTAAGTGGGACAACAATAATATTTGAACCATTGATGAATCGAATCATGAGGATGCTTTCCTGTTGATGTTTTCCCGGCGTCTCACGAGCGTGCCATAACGCCCCCCCCCCCCCCCTCCCCCCCCGGCAGGCTGTTTATGACCCGTGCCTTTCTGTTAATGCCTCACTTGACTGGCTAATGAGCTAGTTTATTAAATGTGCAAAGCCACACAAAGTGCCGTTGGTATGTGAGTAATTATGGTTTCCGAAAGTGTGCGTAAAAGCATTTCACACGTTCCTAGAACCGACGAGAATACTGCTAATTCTAGTCGATGAAACAGAGAAGAATGTATGATAAAAAAAACAATCACAAATCATATCGAATGTACACTTTCACTTACACACTAGATGTATTATATTGTAATAGAGTGCTCTCCATTCTTTCCTAACCCTACATGAAGCAACCTCCACTGATTCCAATAGCAAACGTAAAAATCTACAAATACAAGTGACATAATTAGTCTCAGAAAACGTCAAATCCATCGTCCCAAATCGATTGTAATTAATTTGAAACTCGGAAACAGTGCTTAAAAGCAAACAAAATGAAAAGAAAACTCTCGATAGTTGTTATTGTGTACCTGCATGGTTATATATTTGTTTGCATAATACGTACGATGACAAAAAGGAAATACCTACTCCCACTCAGTCGCTGTTTTATGTAAGGACCCGACATTCCCGGCGCGTTAAATTATGATGTGAAAATCGTACAAACACTCCACGAAATCTGCCCAAACAGGAAACTATTTTTAGCCTCACAGGTTACCATATTCACCAAAACAAACACCGCAAATGGAATGTGTTCGATGGGCATGGGTGTGTGTGTGTGTTTTCTCCCTTTCTCCATTTTCCTGCGATACGTGAGATGCGCACCGATCGGTGGTTTATGCCCCACTCCCTTCCTGCGCTGGAGTTTCCACCCGGCGCAGGA
This sequence comes from Anopheles plumbeus, assembly GCA_034621735.1. Lineage (NCBI taxonomy): Eukaryota > Metazoa > Arthropoda > Insecta > Diptera > Culicidae > Anopheles > Anopheles plumbeus. The sequence goes on along the minus strand of JAOEFI010000006.1, from coordinate 1,522,253 downwards.
TAACTAGCTAGAGCCGACGAAACATTTATTACCGTGCACTGTTTTTCACGTTTTGTTGATGCTGTTTTTAATTTTTAATTTTAAGGTAAGAATTCGCTTGATAATTCTGGTTCATCTGTGTCATCATGTTGCAACAAGAAAATGCCTACAGCCTCCCCGACTGGCTGCACGTTTTCACGATTAGCATGATAAATAAAAAATGGCACATGCGACTCACACCGGAGCACCGGGAAGAGGCTGAAGACACGGCATCCAAGAAACCCCGAGACCGGAGCACGCTTCACGCAGATTGCGAGAATGTACGCGAGAGTACCGGATCATCATCGCAGCCATCGTCATCATCGCCATCGTGCCCATCGTGCCAGACGACGGCAGGCGGCCAGAATGTGCCGCATACGCGCGCCGCATGGCGTTCGGTTGATATTTTTAGCTATTTTTCACTTTGTGATATTGGGCCGCACAGCCAGGATTCGGTCGTGAGACCGCACTACTCCGCCGCCGCCGAAAAGGTAAATCCGGCCAGAATCGGCCACCTCCCTGGTGTGTCCTCTCGCCGGTCGCTGCGGTGGAAATGGGGCCAACTTCGCAATGGGAAGAGCGAACCATTTTCCAGCCTACTCGAATTTTGCGAGATGGATCATCTCCTACTAGAAGCCCGGCAGTATGACAAATCGGGCAGGCGGCCTGCGGTGAGGCAGACACGGGGCGAGACGGTGCAGCCAACAGCCGGTGGGGGAGAGAGCAAAGGTGAGCCCTAACAAACTCACCAACGCACGCCCGCCGGCCCCTAGCCCGCCAGGGAGTAGATTCTTTCGCACTCGTGGGCATACTTGGGTTTGGGATTCTAAATATATTCTATAATTTTCCTTCCAAACCGATATTTCGGCGGGCGAGTGAAACAGTGTGCGTCTAGTGATGCGGATGTTTTTTTTCTTTTCTTTATAACACGATCAACCAACGATCGGCAGTTGGCCGTTGCGAAATGGGATAAAGTATTCAAACGCGCTCGCCTACTTTTCTTCCTTGAGCGGGATACTTTTTCTACTTCCTCATTTGTAGTGCCGGTTGCTCTCAGTGTCTCTCTCTCCCTCTCGAGTGTACGGTAATTCAGTGCTAGCTTGGATGCCTTTTTTCCTATGCTATATACTGAGCACCACAAAATATCGATTCACCCCTTCGGGTGATGGGCTGCAAATTGATTGAGCGGTGGATTTCACAGAGATTTATGGAATACGGCGTTGAATTGACAGTGAATCGAACGGAAAATAAATCTTCAAGTATCCTAGTAGCATTGATTGAAGCAGGGCGATGTGTTTTTTAATAGATGTTGGCGAAAAGACTGGCTAGATATTTTCTACTGTTAGCAGATTAAAAAGATGATGAAACAAAGTTTGGCTTGGAACATTTTGTAAAGATGTTCCAAATATTACATGGAATATTCCAAATATATTCCAATATAACATAAAAATGCTCGATTAGTAAAACCATTTTCGTAACATGAGAAATGTAAAAAAGTGTTTAAGGCAAGAAACCATAACCCAACAATTACATATTATGATGGAAAACTGATGTATTGAACTATCTGAATATATCAGAATGGATCATTGAAACTTATTATTATTGAAAAGAGGGAAAGTGCACCGGAGGAATTCAGATAAATTAGATTCGTCAGATGAAAACAAATTTCCTAGGGCATGTGACAAACTAATCGTCGCTGTCCTGTCCAATGATAAATGGTGAACGTAAAAAAATGGCCATCCCGCCATGAGTCATCAGGCCGAAAGAACGGTGCGTGTAAGAGAAAACGGGAAATCGAAAATGAACATGGATCGCGACGACGTTCGAAAGTTTTGAAGACTGTTGCGTCCGATCATGCTGCTCCCACCGATTATCTGTGCAGTAGGTTGTGAGGAACGATCGGGACTATGCGCAAAATGCCAGTGCTAAATTTAGTTCGCATGCGTGGGATGTCTCAAAGATGCTCAGCTGTGCTCAATTTCATCATTTGCATCTCTGGCCATACAAACTCGGTGCAGTGAGAAAAACTCCCCCGATATGCGACAGGGATATGCGACCTTTTCCTCGAGAGGCGGGTCTCATGGAAGACAGTGTAAATTTCACCGCAACGAGTTCGAACCGACACGTCTCTCCACCGGCATATGTGACCTCAATTGCATGTAAGCATTGGGAAAATAGATAGAAATCAGGAAAATTATAACAAAAATATTTGAAAATACAAAAAAATGCAGTTTTCATGCATCAAACGGTTGATGATCGGATAAACACCTAATAAGCGATCGTGTTTTCAAACATACAGTCTGCGTCTAGCTACGATGGCTACGAGCTAATAACACAGTGACAAACCACAAACCCGATCGAACTGCATCACACAACGAAACCCAGAAGCATGTGTGGCATACCTTTGACGAGAGTCGCGTCCTAAAAATAGTGTGGAAACTTATGAAAACAAATCTTGTGTGGAGTTGTTTTCGGTTCTTAGGCCGAGTCGCTTGTGCTTCGGTGTTTGGTTTGACACATTTAGCGGTTTAGATTTCTTCAGTGTATCGTGGAGCACGGATGCTGGAATTCACAATAAAAAGGCCTGTTCGAGAAGAGAATTACGAGAAGAAAGGAGAAAGATAATGGGAGACTAGTGGAGAAGGGAAAGAAGGAGTTACCGAAACTACATGTTCGAAAAACTCTATCAGTTTATTAACAACAACTAATTTTTTTAGGCTAGCTACGACTTGTCAAAGTCGAAAAAGTGACAAAAAATTTCACATCTTTTTTTTTGCACTGCTTCACCATTAATTTGATTTGAAAATTCTTGTCTGCAAAAAAAAACCCAACCATTATGAACGGTTTTTTCTTGGTTCAAGATAGATTGATGAGGATTCCATTATTTTTTTTTAAGGAGGTATTTTTTTCGGAAAAACCAAATGTAAAAAATCATCTGGCTGTAATCAATTTCAATCACAAGACATTCCAGACATTGCTAGCTGGCTTTACTTGTCCGACCTTCACCTGTTTGAACTATACTATATGGTCTGAGGTGCTCAATCACTAGCGAAGGAGAATAGAAAAGGACGAGAGGATATGGCATACGGAAGTTTGGTTTCTTCTGGATTAAACTTTATCGCATACAGTCGTTGACGAGCTGTAGCAAGTTGAACCTGGTCCCGCAATATCCTACGAAGTCGTCCATGTCGATCGACCACATCATTGCTCCGCCAAGATTGCGACTGTGGATGTAGGTGCACTTTTCCGCAATGCTATCGCGGTCGTCGTAGCCGATCCATTGACTGCCGAAAAATCCAAATGGGACGCGTTGTACGTCCTCCCACACCCTGGTCCAGCTAGTGCCGGGTCTGAAATAAGTACACGTCTCATGGTATGCCAACTGGCCGGGCTGGCGCGTGTACGGACCGGCCATTCCCGGTCCGCTCGACGGAGCCCGTAGCCAACTGTTGGCGGCATCGGCGAGAGTGAAGGTTTGAGCGTACGCCGGAAGTCCAAGGATTAGTTTAGCCACCGGCGCACCCTGTTGGATCCAGTAGTTAACGCTGTGGTCGACATTCAGCATTCGCTGGAAGTCGTTCTGGTCAGACGGACCGGCGAACAGGGGCGCATTGTGGCCTGTGAAGTCGTTCCACGGTCCGTTGAAATCGTACGCCATCAGGTTGACGAAATCCAAATAGGCGGCCACGGCGGGAATGTCGTACGAGATGGATGCGATCGTTTCACTCGCAGCTAGGGCCCCGGTCAGCAACAGCCCGTGACTGTGCAGCTCGCTCGCCAGCTCCGCCAGCATCAGTACGAAGTTCGCCCTATCGCCGAACGTATCGCTCCCGTGCATTCCGGGAAACTCCCACCCAATGTCGGCGCCATCGAAGCGGTGAGTTTGACAGAACTCGCGAGTGTTCCGAGCGAAAGCACTCCGCAGGCCCGGGTTGGCAGCGACGTGAGAGAATAGGGCCGGATCAATCGTGGCTCCTCCGATGGCCGCCAGCGTCTTCAAGTCCGGATTGACGCTCCGCAGATCGTTGAATCGACGCACATTGCCCCGTCCACCGTCATCGTCTAGATCCAGCCAGGGGTCCAGCACCGTAACTGCTCCCGTGTCGTCGATGCCAAAAAACGAGTACAGCAGATGGGTGCAGAGGTGTGGGTTGATGTCCTCCACGTTGAACTGACCGCGCCCCGGCCGATAGGTGGCCCATGATGCGTAGTAGCAAAAGACAGGCTCTATGTGGTTAATGCGAAGGCGAGAGACAACAGTTAGAACGCCGCCATGGCTAAAACTCTGGGAGCTGAGGACGAACTTCTTGCCAATATCCGCTGTGCAGCCAACACCAGAATGGAAAGCACCAAAACTTCACGAATCATGATGTACACGTACTACTTGTTTAGTACACACTAAACGGCAAGTACCAAAATTGCTTTCTGGTATGAACCCAAATATATGTCAACTCGCGATAAGGCGTGTAGCGAATGCTTAGGATTATTTATCCGGAGATATCGCAATCAATAAGAACAAATTTAGATTACTGTAATCCCCCGCATTGGAGTGTGGGATGTAGGTCTGCAATCGTCTTAACATAGTAACGAGCTGGTTTAGCTCACACACACACAACACACTGGATAGAAGAAAAGAAAAGGAATTCAGATTTGTGCCTCCTTTATCCCAGATGTTACTGTTTTTGCTATTCAAGAAATACGTTTGTTTTAGAAAAACTGTTTATTCCCTTCGGCGAGCCAGGCTCATTCAGTTCAAACGTACTTGGATTTAGCAAGTGATACTTTTTTTTAGTAAGGAATAATATTAACGTTGTTTTTATAATATACATGCAGGCAAAACAAATTATACCTATATGAATATAGGCAACAACAAAAAAGTTGGCCAAATAGCATGACACTGTTAGTGAACAATTGTAAAACATTCAACGCGTTACACGCGGGAAGATTTGTGCATCTAAAATTATTCGGATCCGTGGAATCATTTCCTGATAGAATGAATTGCTCGAGTTCCAAAGCTTCAAGGATTTCGAGAATTTGATATATCTTCGCCATCGATTCTCCATCTAAACAATATACCGCGCCTTGAACGTAGGGTGGGTTGTTTCCTTTGAACAGGAAGTTGAAGATTTGGTTCGTCATGGTTTCGCAGGAGAGCGAAAGATCACAAATCGCTCATACCAATACGTGAAAAAATAATACAATAAACTTGGCACAACTTTAACGATTAGCATTAGTTTCCCAGTTTCCGAAACTTCTGATTTGCACTTTAGTGTTATAACCAAAACATGGCCATTAAACCAAATGGCAATTCATACAGCATTTCTACACATGATAGTTTCAGAACGATTCCATTGATGTTTGATAAATGAGCAAAACACCAGGTAGTAACGTATCCCAACATCTGCGCAAGTGTTTCGACCGGTAGCAAAACGGAAGAGATGGTATGTTACGAAATAAATATCTCCTGGGGTCATCTGGGTGAATTTTGTTTCACGCTAAATAGTACCAACATTTAGACGGGGAAGAAATTTATTTCCAGCTGCCCCATCGCTTTCACCAAGCAAGCGAAAATTGAGTATATTTGGAGGCAACGCTATGATGAGAGAGGTTCGTCTACTTTCGCAACATGGTTTTATTGGTGAACACCTTCTCACGCAGCCACCTGGCGATACACGAGGATTATTTTTAAACGCAGGTATTTTTTTTCTATTTTGGAATGTTTGGGTGGTAAGGAAACTTCCTTACGCTGAATAGTTTTATGTAATTGTAAATATAATATATTTTAACAAACATTTGACTCTCTATTGTTAACGAGTACTTCAACAATGGTAATTATTGGGAGAGAAAACTTTTTTTACATTTTATTAGCTACTATTTCGACACCAAAATCCTAATGGAATCAACTGTTTTTTTTATACAAGCGAATTTGCAATAGCATCATTGAAATGACAAAGACATCATAGTTTCCGTCTTGTTACTGACCAAACTTCATTTAATTTTTAAAATGTAAACGGAAATTTGAACGGAAGGCTGTACATATTAAATGTTTGTGCCTTTCTTCTAAATGTCTTCTTAAAACATCGAATACCCTTTTCGACTACGCGATGCAACTGTGGTAAATCGCGGACAATATGATTACCACAGTTTACACAAAACATCGCTTCCGAAATAAGCCGTGTGAAATGTTACGAAGCTTGAAATGTTTCTCTAGAATCATTGCAGTTTAAAATTTCGGATATCAATTCAAGCAAAACTCGTTAGAAATTCATTCGAAAATAATTGGAAATTTATTTATAGACATTTAGAATTTAGAAGAAGGACAAATAAGAATTTTTTTTCAACATGCTTCTTAGGAACGATTTTAAAGCAAAACGGGCGGGTTTTGTAAACGTTACACTTGAATATAGTCAGTTTTCCTGAATGCATTGAAGGTCCTACGAATATGCAACGAAATTCATCAGAACATCCCTCCCGCGGAAGCGAAGCAAACGGTCAATGATCTTACATTTATGCTATGCTAGGCTTTGCCTAAGAAGCACGATCCGCGAGCGAACAGTCTCAGTTTCATTTTGATCGTTGCGTGGTGCGCACGTACCCTCAGATGGTTTTATGAACTTGCCGATCGTTCTTCAGTGAAAACTTCGGCGAACACTTTGTGAGATCTATGTCTATGGGTTAGCATTTGATGCGGTGCGATTGTAAGTGGTAGCAGTCCAGTTTTTAAATCAGTAGACTGTTAACAGTGTGGAGTTTGTTGTAGTGTTACACAAAACAATGTGTTGAACCATTTTATTCGAAAAACATTGTGAACAGTGATGTTGACCAACTGAGATAATGATGATGAAAAAAGAATAGAATACCATCAACGAACTGCCGCCAACACCCAAACTGTGCAGGTTTTGTGGAAAACTGTTTAAGGAAACAATTTCCCGGCAGCGCTGTTTTGTAAATGCGACCGCATGTTTTATGCGATAAACTCCTCTATTCTGTTCTAGGGTGTATTGTGTATGATAAAAATAAATTCTCCGTCGCCGGCAGAAACTATTCTGCTATTCTACTTCCCGGGATTCCCCAAAGGGAAACTTCTCCATCCATCCCGCTCCCCCAACCGGCAAGGCTAGAATCTGGTGAGCGCAGATTTTCTCAGAGACTGTTCACAGTTCGCCAGTTGCACGGCGATTCGGCGATTTTAGGCGGCGCAGTGTGTGCTAGAGATGTCGGAAAACTGGTCGGAAAACTGGTGGAAACTGCAGCTGATAGGCGTTGGCTCGCGCCGTAGCCGCATAGGGACAGAATTAGATCATCGTTTTTCCGTGTTTTGAATGCACGCCGAGGAAACGTTTCTAAGTCGGTGCGCACCAGATCGGCACGCACAATCGATCCCGATCCCACAGGTGGGACCAGTCCGTCTCGTCCGTGTGTTCGTAGAAGAGTACACGGACGCAGTGAGACAAGCTTCGGTGCAGTCGATCACGCTGTCCGACCACGCACGGAAAACCCTAACGCAAAGGGGCGGATCCTGTGCAATGTGAGTGTGATTAAATAATTATGCAAAACCGTAAACAGTTCTCGCTGGGAACACGACCTACAAATGGCACGGCCTGACAAAACTCGCCGTTCTGGTGAAGCTCTCTGTTTTTTTGAGGTTTGAACTATTGTTTGTGCTACAACGGCCGTGCGTCTTGCGTCTTGGCGCGCTTCATTGGTGCCGTGTTTCTATTTTGGGCATTGTTTCACAACGCACAGTCGAACGGACGATTCGAATATCAAGCGAACATACGATCATCGCACTGTTTGCATACATAAACAATCATCAATCCTAAACCGATAATGCACCGATAGCAGAAGTATTTACATTCTCTTGCTTTAATGAAACTGTGTGGCAGAAAAATATAAATCGCATGTCGCTGATGAGATAGCATTTCCTGCATTATTTACGAATGAATTAAATTGAATGACGTTATGCCCATCCCGTCGCCATTATGTGTCCACAAAAGCATTCCTTGTCGGAATGGACTTGAAACATTTTCTCTCCTTGCATCGGAGCAGGGAATAAGTTTTCCATTCCCCACCGTGCTGCTCGGTAAACTTGCATCTCGGCACCATCAGTTGGGTACTGCTGCAACTGCCGGTATACATTTATCCTTGTCGACACAAGGATTTGGGGGGCCGACTTTTGCTAGCGTTCTGACAAGCAGGATTTTCTTGACACACGAACGGATTAGACAGCAGGGAGGCGAGGTTCCCGTGCCGCTTCCTGAGAGCATCTGCTGCTACTGGATGAGCGGAATGTTCTTCCGGATTATAGCATGTGTGCAAATGAGGACGGAATCACGGAGCAAACTAAATATTGGATGATGGAGTTTGCACTTTTTGACTTTGCTCACGTTAGGAACAGCAAACTGATGGTTTAAAGGGTTGGTATCATACGGGAAACGTACTTTTTCTTCTTGTGTTTATAACAGATTAAACAACCGATGTTTGTTACTTCAAAGATACCCCTTTTTTATTAGAACATCAAGGATACCAACTTGATGGACTTATTGGATGGAGTGCTTGAAACAATTTAATAATTTCACTATTGTGGGGCAAATAGTTGCGATAAAAAGTAATGCGTAGTGAGTAAGTAACTGAACATTCACGTATTACTGAAAAGCAACATTAAATTTTCTAATAATAATGGCGAAACCGGGTAGAAGTGTATGGGAGCTGCATGATAATTTCGGTCCAACCAGAAGGAAGAGCCACCAAATGTCAGAGAGAACAGATAACATTTGTAACGTGCAGGGATGCACTCAAAACATGTCCGCAACAGCTCCCGGGCAGCTTCGCGTAAACAGTCACAACACACGCCAAAGCCAAAATATCGGGAAATGTGGGTCAGTTTCCTCACTAATTGTATCTGCTGCCGCCACCGGCCGCCTCGATGCGCCAGCGGCGTGCGTCACCGGCACGTTCTGTGACGGTTCCTTTTCCCATTCAGTAACAAGAAAAGTGTCGTCAAACATCGGTAGGACACATGTGATGGAGTGGACTCACCCGTGGGGATGGGAGGGTCGGCGGCCCTCACGTTCGGTTTTTGGCTTGCGTGCGTTTTCCGAACGTTGGCGATTGCGGAAGAAAAGTGACCCAAATCCATCGCCGACGAGCGGTCTCTTCGAGTGGAAAAGCGTTGCATCACTCGTGTAATAATCAGCTCGTTTTTGCTTTCCACCATCCATGGAAACGTCACTTCGGTAGGTTTACCGTTAAAACGCACGGAAGGATGAAGCATATTACGAGTAAAAATAGATTAATCTTGAAGGGGATAAGAATTTGTACTGTCAAGCTAAAACGACACCATTGAATACGGTTCTCCGCATGATCCCTCTACTTAAAAAAGGGTGAATCATTATTTCATCGATAGTTTTTGGGAATTCGATTTGGTTTTGTTTTATTAGATTTATTTCCGTTAGCACTGTGTGATCTTAACCCAATCCCGTCACCATAGAGCAGGAGGTGTGTCGATAAAGCATTATGAACTTTCTAACATATCTGAATATTAGTTAAGATATGTGAACATCAGATCACATATCATTAAAGCACAAATAATTAACAATTGCTAGCTTTTCCTCCAAATCATCAAAATGGTTCAAGGCTTGATACGAATGCGAATTTCGACAACGCATTACGAGACAACTTTACGAGATGATAAACTACAGCAGATTTAATTTTGTTCGTGGTTTTTTATTCGAGACCTGTTGTATTTTTCTTATTACATACAGTACAGCATAATTAGAATTTTACTAAATGTAGCAGAGACCATGGTTGCAGCTTGGACTATGCAACTAATGCCACAGTTTCCCTAGGATTGTATGATATTTTCCCATGAACTAGCTACCTATCAGTCCAGCATACGGATTATGAAGACATGCAATTCGCTGATTTTTTTTTCATTGCACTAAAGTAGACCCAAAATAATTTTCCAACTGATTGGGGGCAGCATCGATTACTCTGGTGCAGCATTTATCAACGCGTCCATGTACATTAGCCAGTAAATTTGGAAAATAGGGCACGATAACAAGTTTATTTTCACTCCCGAAAAATTCGGGCGCACAGTCAATTTTCCCGATTCGCGCTACTCCCACGGACCGCGCGAGGCACAATGGACTTGGTAGTGTGGTGTCGTTGCGGTTTATTTATTTGTTTACATTCGGCGGAAATAGAAAATGGAGATGAAACTAGCCAATAAAGTGCAGTGAAATGTGTTTGTAAACAAGCGTCCCGAAAGGAAGGCCCCTAGCGGAAAGGAGGAAAGGAATAGACAGGTGGAATGGATCCAAAATCGAGCTCCGCAGGCCATTAAATTGCCGATACTCGGGTGGGGGACTTTTGTTGGACCTTCCTGCTTTGAACTCGGGAGCCCAATAGGATGAGTCAAGCAAAACAAAAAAAAAACAACTCAATCATCCCATGCATCGCTGCAGTTCGAATGGTCGAGCATAGTTCCGGAAGCAAACATAGGGATATTTATACTTTGCCATCTCACGGGGCGAACGTAGAAGGATATGACAGGAGCACGATGAATGATTTATTGGAATCAGTAACGTTTTGTTGCGCACCATTCAAATGTGCACCATTAAGCACCGTTTTTCCAGCACGCTTTTGATTTATTCACACTGCGGCACTCACTTCCGGACAGATTCTATGGCCATGGCGTTGGGCGACGGGAGAATTCCCATCCACGAAACTCCGCGGGTCCGTGGGTTTACACTCCTGTATGTCTGTTTAATACCACCCCCGAAAACCAGACGGGCAGATTGAAGCAGCATTGATCGGCGTGTCAGGTTTGCTGCAATCTGCCAACCCGAGAAGGCGGAAGATCATCCTCGAGCATACTCCACCGGAAGCGGCCGATTACCAACAGCGGAAGGGCACGGAATAAACCACGAAAGGGCTGAAGCGGATAAACTCGTTGAAGCGCTGCCAGAGAGCTTGTTACAGCTGCCAAACAATCGTCCACCCGCCCAACGGGAGGGTGCCACAACTGGGCGAGACGGGGGAGCTGAGGACCGCTGGGTTATTTGATCGCGTTGATTTATGGTTTGAGAGATTATTGAAAATAGTTAACACTGGGTGGCGTTTTATTGTTGTAATCAATTACATTACGGTAATTGTTTGAGTAACGATTAAACGCAACAATCCGATTTTCGGATTTCCTTTTTTTTTTAGTTTGCAGATGCATATCATCGCATCGCATTTCAAATCGGTATTGAAACCATGCTGCTTTATGTTCGAAACGGTTCAATATAAGGATTATTGATAGTAGGGATCCAATTAGCTGCACATATGTTAGTATTAATATTTTTATATTATACTTTTGAAATAATTCTAATGACAACATAGATAATTGCATCATGCGCGTTATATTTGTAATCAAAAATCCGCCTTCCATACTAATTTACTATTCGTATACTATACTATATACTTCATACTATAATATACACTAGTTACCTGTATTGAGCAGGTGCTAGTTTTCAACAAAAAAAAAGACCACTCCGATAAAATGTTCGCGGGGAGGAGCCAACCCGGATAACGTCGCATTTGCCCAATAACTTTTCATGGCCATTTTATCTCTGAACCAAACATGCCAAGATGCTCCAAACGAAGGACCTTTGGTCACATCCAACAGAAAGTAATGGAAGAAGATAACGCCGGGAGCCCGCCCGTATACGGAACAGTAGAAGAAGGCTGACAATTAACAAGTCGATGCCATCGGCGGATCGCACGTGATGACAGAAATAGTTTTTCCGACTGTCCTTGAAATTTTCCTTCGCGCGCACTGCGTGTTCTTTACGTACGTATGGATCGCGCATATGGCGACCGGCCGTGGACAGCAAGCGCGTTTGCTACAGCGCGATTGAGCCCGCCGCATTCCTCCAAAAACGCATCCACTGCAGTGAAACGGGCGGGGGAATTTCCACGGATCGGTGGCGCTGTCGTCGGCTAATCTGACACTTTAATTGTTATTTATTTAACGACCGAGATCGTCGCTCCTGGTCGGTCCTGGGCGGATCGCGTTCCCTCTCTCCGTCGCATGAACCGAAGTTCTGCTTTTCAACTGAAGCGCTAAATATAAGTTGCCCGTAGGTGCCGGTACCGTCTCTTCCGGTTGCCGGTTGACGAGAACTGCTACTGACGGAAAAATTCTTCAAGTGTTGGTTTGCGACAGTTCTAAGATGGCTTCGTGTCTTGTTGCGATGCGTATATGCTTCAACTCTCACTGGCCGTCTAACATTCGCCCGCAAGACATGTTTCCCGAACGACGATGCTTCCGAAATTCTTTGTCACCAAGCAACCCACGAGAATTTGGCGACACAGAACACAAAGACAAAGGTTTAGGAGTGTTTAAACGAAAAAAGAACCATGTCCAAACTAATTAAGTATAATCATTCAAATAAAACTTTTCTGAACATATGTAATTGATATTTTAAAATGGCTGTAGTATAATGATATCAATTCGTAATAGATGGATTAATAAAGGCCGAATGTAGTAGATGCAGGCATTATTTTAGACTCATTTTCCAGTATCGTCCAAATATAGGATATACAAAATTGAATACGTGACCACGTTTGGAAACTGGATTTCCGTACCCTCAAATGTCATGGTTTTAAAAAGATGCAATTTTGCCCGGGTGTGCCGATGCATCTAAACAGTACCTAACCAATTATCAAATGATACTAGTTCACCGGTTGCACATGGTATTCTTTCACTTGACAGTCGGCGTAAGGCGCTGCGGAAAAGGTATGTGAAACTCAGCACAGTTGTGTGTGCATAGAAGCAGCTGAGCAGTTTGTCATCGTTGCTACTTCTGTGCGGTGCGAGTTGCGCCGTTGCGATATTGCTACGCTATTCGTGAGCGAATGATTCAGGTTTGGCGACGAGGGTGGACAACAACCCAGCAGGTTCAGTAGCAACGAGCCCTTTAGACCGGGAACAACTTTTGATCAAACTCGAGCTCGACGCTGTCCCTACAATCGCCGGGGATAGTGCAACCCTTTTCGTTGCCCTCAAATTCCGATTCCAACGCAGACGAGCTGATCGACGAGAGGAAAACGAAAGGTCGCGAAATTCACGAACGACGCACGTGAAACAGTGCTGATCGAATCGAAACGGGTACGAAATCTGTCATCGCGACGCGCACCAGGAAAGCAAGTGTGTATACTATTCGAAAATAACATACTAGCTGGCGTTGTTGCGGCCACGAAAATGGTAGAAGCGATCTGCACAGTCGTCCTGCAACGGCCGCGTTGAGATTCGGTGTGCGCCACAGCGCGCCACAGCGATAAGGTGAGGTGATGGCAATACTCTTGATACACTTACGCCGCATTCTGTTGCTGGTCACGGTCGTCTATCTCGTTGGGGCGCTCGGGCGGAAGCTGCTCCACGGAGGCAGTGCGGCCGTGCTGCGCTCTACGAAGTCCGCCGGCGCATTGGTGTTTGCCAAGCGGTTACACCTGCAGCAGTGGCTGTACGTCTACACCTTCTATCTGTACGCGCTGGTGCAGACCAGAGCCGGCTGGAATGAGGTGAATTTATTCGAAAATTTCTTCCACTAAGCACCCGGAAAACCGCCGCCAAGCTATTGCCACGTGTTTCGCCCGTGCGTCAAGGTATGCGTGCGAGAAATTGCTGTTCGAACTGTCAGTTGGAGGATTCATTTTTTCTGCTTTTTGCATATCGCAGCGCGAGTGTAAAGGAAACCTAAGGAAGGGAAGGATCTAAAAATAATACGCCAGCGTGTTGCGCCAGCGAATTAGTCCACTCGAGCCGAAGCGAACGTCAGTGCGAGTGTGGGGCTTGTACGTGCGTGCATGGCGGTCTAGTTCGTCGGTTGAGAGCTCCTGGCATCATCGCCCTGCACACAAACGAGTTCACCGCACCAACACACAGTCGCGAATGGTGTGGTTTTCTCCCACGTGTGTGTGTGCTTGTGTTGCCCGCGAAGAGTGAAAATTCAAATCTGCCTTCGCCCGGCGAGCTGAGTAGGATGCGTTGCGCAGCTTGCTGGAAACAGTTCGCCTCTAGCTACTAAGCGGCAATGCTGCACCCGCGTGTCGGCTAAGATTACCGGCGAGAAAGTGTGTGAACAGGTCGATCTTAGTGCAGCTTGTTCCCTTCTTGCTAGTGTATCCATGTGCATATGAGTGTGCGTACGGAAACATTCCCAGGCACCGCGTGATAGTGTAGTGTACCGAAAGGGGTTTCGCAAAACGACTTTTTGTACAATCTAGTACTCCTGTGTAGTGAAGTGAGCTAGAACCTGCACTGGATATGCTTCAAACCATCGGATAATTGCACCTGTGTTACCGCAACACCCCGCGCGGATCGCTGCAGATCATATAATCTGGGAAAACTCTCAAGCGGTCCCAATCGAATTATGATGGAAGCAAACAGCGGCAGCACTTTGGGTGGCCATTAGGTATCGTGCAGTGTGTGATGCAACAAGTGGGCGTGCTAGATATTTTCTCGCGGAAAGTGTTGATTTAGTAACCACTAGTTCTAACTCGCCCGTTTCATAAGGTTTACCAGCCACATTAACCTAATCGGCTGGTCTGTGGTGTGTGATGTGTGCAAGTGCAGTTGAAGCCGGATATCGAGCACGTACGAGTTGAGAAAGTCCCGTTAAATCCGCGATACGAAAACGAGACTTATAATTCTTCGTTCTTTCTGTGACATGTGATTTCCATCGTGGCTTTTGTTGTCGGTGAAATGCTGTCCGTTGCATAGAATACAGAACCAGATAAATGTTAATGAAAGTGTCGCGAAAGAAATGTGCCAACAGAGTACTGGTTTTAGCTACAAGAGTTTCCAGTTCTAGCAAGCGGAGCAATCACCAAGCAACCGGATGAACGTCGGATTCCTCAGTATAGCCATATACTTTCGATAAAGAATCCATCGAGGCATCGGCGAGAATTGAAACACTGCGTTGGAGTGTTCACCAGCGGTTAGCAAAATGTCGTACCGAAGCTACAATGTAAGTAAGAGCTCCGTGAGTTTCCCTGAATAACGATTCAATCACACAGTGTTTGACGGTGTTCTATATCCAGTAGAAATAATCATACGCTCAAGTTGCATACGAAGCTCTGTGACGCTTGTTTCAAAGGGGCTACTAATGGGCATTTGGATTTTCAGATTCTTCAACACGCTTCCTAATTTCGAGTTTAAACCATAACAAGACACTCACCCCACCCCTTTGCGCTTTCTAAATCCTGCTGCAAAACAATGTTCAATGTTCGACTACAGTCATTGCAGTCAAAATAATGCGATCGCCTCGGGTGCGGTTCGCGAAAATTTTTAAGGCGTCGATTGAAACACTACTTCGAATCCCGCAAACTACAACCAACCAACATAAGTTTCAGATGACTTCGATATATGTTCCTCCATCGTTGGGTAAACCCAGCTAGGTTCATTTTAGGCCCATTAAATTTGTCTGTGATTTTCCTTCTTACTGTTTTATTTGTTTACTAAATATTTTCTTATTGATAACTTCATTCCATTTGATTAGTGCAGAATTTGAAACTCCTTCGCAGATGGTTGTAGGATAGAATTGGTAGGGCCTATTTGTAGACACGTTCCACACGTCCCACGTTATCTCCAAATTTATGGTTAGCCGATTCGGAATCAACAAGCGGCCTCTTGCTCTCCATCACTCTCACTACGTTTGAGTCAGTCGATGTTTCTATTTTCGAACGATTTTCCTGATTCCATTCTGGGAAGCAAACCGTTGCAGCTCATCGCAGCCAAGAACGGCGTACCGTAGACGTGACTTATGAATCATCAGGCTGAGCCAACGGTTCACGAAAGCCGAGGAATTCGTGACACTCCGGCCGAAGCGCCTCTCATCAGACGGAGTTTGTTTTTTTTTCCCCGCCTGAACGCCAAAACGGTTCGGCCAAAGTCCCCACATTGTGAAAGATGCTCCCCGGCACGAATGCACATGTAAAAGTAGGAGACATGTTTTGAAAAATCACAAGGATTTCCAACCACCAACAGCTCCACGAAGCACCGCAGACAGTGTAGTGGAGCTCGACTTTTCCCAAGAACGTCCGCCGAGTGCGATTCAACGGGAATGCTCGTAAAATGTGATTCGTGGCGGCGCGAATGGATGCAAAGCATTTCGTGGCGTGAACTGTTTACACGTGGTTTTTTGCACCCTAGTGTACGTTGGGCCGAGAAAGTACATCAAACACGGCCCTCGTAATCCTCAAGATACTGGTGCATTCGCTAACGAAGTGCTGAGAGTGGCGCTTTTCTCCAACCTCTTACGATGCGGGATGCAGCACTGGCCGGCAGAGTGTTCCTCTCAGCGCAGACTGTAAAACCCTCAATTGCACTCGCGAATGGAAAGAGGTCATGCATTGATGGAAAGTACTAAATATAACTTGTAAGTCATTAGAAAATGTGCCGCAAATAATTTCTCATTAAACTGGCATCGCACATTTGCATGCACAATGTAATATCGGTTCTTACTCTAAATTCAATCCAGTGAACAGACCAGACCAGATTTAGAACCAGGAGGTTGATTGAAATACAACTTATATTGCGGGTCATATTCCTAGGATACACATCATTGTAATGAAATTCACGATACGGTAGATTGATTCCAGTTAATGCGCTTCGAACAATGCATAAACTGTATTGCATTTTTGGTAAATACTACTTACGACATATTTCATGTGGATCTCATTTTACTTTTACGTGTTCTACGAAAGCCAACATATAGAACAAATTACTGACTGTTGGCTCCATCTTTAGCAGTCATGAACAATTCTGCACACACAAAAAACTACTTTGAAACTTATTATTTGAAAGTAAACAATCTACATGCACACAAAAAAGAACAATCTACATGCAAATTAGTTTAGTTGTTTGGATTATAGAGGCTTTTAATATCGGTATGAATTCGCCTCTCGATCTACATTCAAATGTACTACAAAGCTGTACGGAATATTCTTCAAGTTGGCACGGAACTCAAAGTACAACTGCTATATAAAATCCATTTTCCAAACCATTTGACAGCAGTGTAAGTGTTCACAACGGTATGGCAGTAGATCATCGTCCACCTACTCAGCACTGATAGATATTTGTTGCGGACCATTTCAGTATCCTTGGGCGTCATCCAGCTACAACTCAAGCTCTTCGTCATCGTACCCTGCGTCGTCGAGCCTTCCTAGCTCGTATCGCAGCTCTAGAGTACGTATTGTGAGATGAGTCCCCGGTGTGTTGGCGTGCCCTGTGTCCCATGAAAACTTTCAACCAGCTCAAAGTGAAAGTTTTTTTGTTACTTCGTGTTCGCCTTTTATGTCCTCCTGTGTACATCGTGTTCCCTTGTATCCGATTCATTCTCAAACGCTGATTTTTAATGTCAATGGAAATTATGAACTTACATCTGCACCCCTAAAACATCCCACGTGTTGAACTGCCTGTATAGACAGATGCCATATTATTAATGCTTGCGCTCCAATTTCCCATTGTTTCCGCGATCGTTTTCGTTCATTCTGGTGTCAATGTTTGCGTGTGCTTGTTTTGTCTAACGCTGTGTAAGTGTGCATAAAATGGCGACCAACTGTCGTCACCGATACCACCGATCTGCGACACCATCGTGGCATGTGCTTGGTCGTGGTTGGTCGCCAATTGATTGACAGGTTGGCTTGCCTACCATCTAGTGCCGACGCTGCGTCTCTGTGCTATTTCTGTGCGAAGGGAGGCTCGCGTTCCTACTTGCAAACAGTGGCTGCGTGCCGTGCAGGGAGATTCGGCCTCTTGACGATTCGATTTGATGCCAACTGGGAGCAGACTAGGTGACGAGTGCTTTACACTGCTAAGTGCTTCTTAGGATATCGCCGATTTGATAGCGTCACATTCCTCCTTCTCAGGACGTTCCCTTTTCAACTTCTTTCGGCGTCCCTGCGAATTGTAAAGCCGTTTAGCTACATCACCTCGCATCGCGTTCTTGAATGACAAGAAGCTATACTAAACGTTGCGCAACAGTACGGATACAGCCATAAATGTGGCGCCAGCAGTTATTAAGATTCATTTGTCACTTAACTCTACACGGACGGCATATTTCGCCATCGCACGGTACCATTGCGCTTGTTTATCGGTGCATTGTTGATTGATGGTTTACACCGTGCTTCTCTTGCAAGCGGCACTATCACTCATTCATAAATCAAATATTATTTTCAGAATTGAACCATTTTTCCATCGTTTTATATGTGGTACGTACGACCACCGTACTACATATATTTACGGCACTGTATACATAGGTGGACATTACAGAAATAACGTGCATGTAGGTTCTTCCACATCGATGATTGGAGCGCCCTTGTTTCCAAACAATTATATGACGTAGTTGTTCGAAAAGTCGCAGAAATCAGAAAATTTTAAGATAAAATTGCTTAGAGACACCATCGACAATCGATTATGAAAATGTAACTGTAACCGCAATTTACTTCATTTATTGCTCTGGCATTTACAGAACGATGACTACAAATGTTTTTTTTCGCTCAAAATGTGACAGAATGGTAAATGTTGTTGTTTGCTAATGGCAACTATAATTAACTAATACAGCATGAATTAACATTAATTTAAATTTAGAACAATTAACGTACTTAAATACAGCTTTGAAAATATGAGTTTTTATGAAGGGTAAGGTGCAAACCATTTGACCTATTTCAATATAATGCATTTAAGTTTTGAATAATTGGATTGATTATTTGAATCACAAAAGTAGCTATTCCAATGTAGGAATAAATTTGTTTTTCGTACATGTTTCGTACTGTATGTTATAAGATGACACATTTGTTTCTTACTCTATTCACTCCTACGACCTATTCAGGGGCGTACCAGCTCTGCTTTTGCCTTTCGACTGTAACGTCATTTGGCTGTTCAGATATTTTTAAAGCATCTCTGCGTCTTTAGACAAAGGCTATTGAAAAAGCCAATATCTGGAACACATTTGTATAGTTATTTTTCTAAAATTCGCCAGGAACTTTGAACGCTCCCTTTGAAGTGCCTTGATGTAGTATTAATATACATATTCCTACTCTACCTTTTTCCAGTTCTCGACCGAACCCTCGTCGACGTCCCGGTTCGGTTCGTTGAGTTCCACGAGCTCGGCGGGCAGCTATCGTCCTTCGTACACTTCCGGCACATACAGATCACCCCGGGCAACGTCATCGACGGCAGCACCCAGCTCGACCGTGTCGTCCTTCATAAGTCGCTACTCGAGTTTGGCGGCCGAGAAGGACAAGGACAGGGAGCGGGGCAAGGCGAAGGAGGAAGAACGGCGCAAGGAAAGAGAGGCGCGCGAGAAGGAAAGGGAAAAGGAACGCGATCGCGAGAAGGAACGCCTGATCGAAACGTCCAAAAAGCTCGAAGCTGAACTGAAGGATAGCAAACCAGCGCCACTGAAGAAGTCCACATTGATCGCCGCGAAGTATGGTTCCAGTAAGGATCTGTCGGGGACGGATGAGTTGTCGGCAAAGAACGCAGCCAGCAACAAGGCCCAGACGGGTAAGGATAGTGGGCTAAAGCCGAGGAAGGATAACGCTCCCCCGGTCACCTTCACCACCCGTTATGGAAGGGCGGGAGTTACCAGGGACAAATCGCGCGAGCCGAGCCCTGCAACGAGGACAAGCTCGTCCACATCCGTGGCGTCACGCCCGAGACAACGTGAACCAAGCCCGGTGACTACCGCTGTCACTGAAAAGGCGCGGTCGCGTGATCCAAGTCCGGCGGTGGAAAGCAAACGCACTGGTGGCTATGCGCTAGCGATTGCAAATAAACTTTCCGGATCGAAGTTACCACAGCAAAGTGCTTCTAACGAGTACCGAAGGCAATCCAGCGGATCATCCTTTGCGCAGACCAGGGCACGCTCACGGGATCCTAGTCCTACAGTACGGACACGTACGTCGCGCGAACCGAGCCCGGTCGAACAGAGGCGGATACAATTGGCCAACAGGATGATCGCTACGGCGGCCCGTTCGCGTGATCCAAGTCCGGCTGCCGTCCAGCAACCTAAGCAGGTGACGGCACCTGCCAGACCTGGCGCTGTGGCTGAACAGAAGCAAAGGTTTACGAGCTCGATCACGATCAAAAGCGGAATTGGAGTTCGGTCGCGTGATCCGAGTCCAGCGGAGCCTAGAAAAATTCCGTCCTTCGCACCAACGAGCAAACTACGATCGCGAGATTCAAGCCCTGCCGATTCGAAGCGGTCGGCAACAAATCTCGTCGCCCGGATGTCAAGAGTTGGCCTTGAACCTGGCGGGTTGAAACCTGCCACCCTGGGCGCTGCCAAAAAGACACGCGATCCTAGTCCTGCAATCAGTGTTAAAGTGCGCAGCCGCGAGCCGAGTCCAGCCACGATACCCCGCCGAACCTCGCGGGAACCAAGCCCTGCCGAGTATGTACGGGATAAGTACGGCCTGGGAGGAACGAGTGCGTACCGGCCATACGGTCGAACCAACAGCGGGCTGGGAACAGGGCAAAGATTAGACGCCAGCGCTAGCCCGGTCCCCAAGAGCTCTCTCGGTGACATAGCTTTATCGTACATGACCTCCAGTGAGGCCATAGCCGCTCGGACTAGTAGACCCTCCTCTCGTCTGAAACTAAATTCACAGTCACGCGAGGTATCGCTGTGTTCGTCGCCGGTGACGGCGAGTCAGATCTTCTCGGCGGAACCCCGAATCGCACCGAATGAGGAGCAGAAGCGGGAGGGGTCGACCTCGTCGGAAACAACGATCACGAGCTCCTCTTCGGAGGAATCTTCCGAGGAAACGGAAAGCAGCGTTGAGCCTGAGCCAAAAATTTTCATTGAAGTCACACTTGTGACGCGCGGAACATCTCCAACGCCGCCCGGAGCTTCTCCACTCATACGAGCCCGGCGCGCGGACATGTGTAAGGTCATCGAGAAGACGATCCAGAAGCAGCTTCTTCCCGTTGAAACGGCTGATAAACAGATACAGTCGGATCGAATGGACGACTCGACGAAGTACCTCCGTTACGGCCAAACTTCGACACGTAGTTATTCACCGTTTTTGGACCACAAATACGGAGCAGCGTCGCCTACCATCGGGTACACACGGTATTCGAGCGCGTCATCGCGCTACAGCAGAGATAGCCCCAGCTTTAGTCGGGAGACCAGCGTCAGTTCGTCGAAAAGCGACGTTCCGGAGAAGCGCGAACTGTCTGCGTTGGCCGCCCGCGTCAAGGAGCTCAGTCTGTCCAAGTCGAACAGCTGCAAGTCTACGACGAGCCGCTCATCAACGGGAAGTGGCCCAGGCGGGAAGTTAAAGACGCCACCGAAGCAGAAATCGCCCGAAAAGCCGCCGCCAGCTCCGGCGAAGGATATTCCCTCAGCGATCAAATCCATCGCAAACAAGGATTTCCGCAAATCGGCACTGAACATGGGCCCAGCGCCAGAGCGGCCGAGGAAATCGTCCTCGTCGTCAAGCAAATCCTTGAGCTCCACGTCGAGTACGTCGTCGGCCGCCACGGAAACCCCGATGGCCGAAGCGAACGGATCGTCAAGCCGCATTCCGCAGGGCCGCCAACAGAATGGCGCCAGAACATTCAAGCGCTCGGATCGTTCTGCTTCCACCAGCTCGGAGGACGCCAGCACCGGTAGTGTGTCGTCGGGAGTCGACACGGATCGTGAGCAGTCCGTCACGAGAACGGCGGCGAACGAGTTGGACGATGCAAGTGCTGCCACGGATGCTTCGAACGCCAACAATGAGCTGCTCATGCGAGCTATCCAGTTGGCAACGACGTTCGTGAACAACCAGAATAGAGGTGCAGGTAGTTGGTATGACAACGCGAGCACAACCAGTATGTCGGAGAACTTGGTGGCTGATCCAAGTGGGAAGTCGGGCTGGGAGGCCGGCACGCACTACATGGAAAGCATAAAGGATGATTCCAGCGAAGGGGACGAAGAGGAGGAAGATGGCCAGCTTGCGCGAAGAGCACGGGAAGTGGCAGGCCAAGACGATCAGGAGAAATCCGAGCTTCAGCAAGCGACCTGGTGGAGACGGTCGGGTAACTTCGAGCAGACGGCAACCCTACAGGAATCGCTTCCGAGCCCCGCCAGCTTCACGTATCGCATTAGGCGAGTCGAGTCCGCTGAGAAGCCTTGGTGGTTGTCTGATGAAGGCAATAAGCCAGTACCGGAACTGGAGCCGGACTCAAGCGAGCACTCGAATGCTGAACAGGACACGGCCGGGGACATAGAAGGCCCCGCGGATGATAGCCGCGCGACTGGAACAACCCTACTCGAGAACCAGACGCTGAGTCCGTTCCGTCCGATAAGGGTCACGCGTGTGGAGTCCGGCGAGCGGGCGTGGTGGATGAAGAGCACCGAGAACGTAGCCGCGAAGTCCTCCGGTGAGACGAGCAAGGATCTTAGCAAAGCACAAACACCGGAGTCCGTCGGTGGAGGCAAGAAGAGCCCCGGGTATACGGTGTTTAAATTGGAAGCGGAAGATGAAGCGTGGTGGGAAGAGGCCATGGCTGATCTGGCGCGCAAGGAGCAAACTTCTGGTAGCAGCCCTGGCAGCACGTCAAGCAGTCGCGAGCCGTCGAAGGAACCAACCCCAGAACCTCGGGGCCAGGGCATCACTCTCACCCGCGTTTCGTCGGGTGAAAAGGCTTGGTGGTTGTGCAGCTCGGAAAATGTTAACGTGGCGGATGCGGCCACCGAAAATGCCGGGGCAAATGAAGGTGAAGGCAACGATTTTGTGCGTGAGTGTAGTCCGGTCAAGGCGAGGCCGTTTAAGATTACCCGCATCGAGTCCGGTGACCAGCCCTGGTGGATGCTGGAGACATCGGAAAATCCCCTGTCCCGCTCGGACTCCAAGTCAAACGTAAGTCGCTCCAACAGCTTCAACTCGAAGGCGGGCAGCAAGCAAGCCAGTCCAACGAAGTATCGTATTACACGAGTCGAATCGGGCGAGAAGGCCTGGTGGATGAGCAGCGACAGCACGGAAGAAAACGTCGAGAGTCCGCGCAAGCTTTTTTCCTTCGTGGAGCAACATGGTGAAGAAGAGTCGGTCCAGCAGAACGCCTGTATAGAGGCGCAGGTCGAGCAGGAGCTGCAAAGTATTACCAACTTTGTAGCCGGCTTGCCAAAGTTCCCCACGGGAGACTTCACCATTGAGCAGATCGATGAAACGCCTCCGCTCGGCGATCGCGCCAGCCCCGAAGGAGTGGAAGACAACCGTCCATCGCACCGGGCCTCGCCTTACGACAACATTCCCTCCACGATGGCGGTTCGGCCAGCGACCGCCTCGCAGGCACCAACTATCCACGTGGAAAAAATACAGGCGACTTCTTCCGGTGGCGCGGGCAGTGGCACGGCGCGTAAGGACACGCAATCACCTATCTTCATTTCGCGGCACACGAACATAGATGATCTGCTGGGTGGATCCTGTCATCCGCTCAGCCCCATGATGGACCGAATGTTTATCATGGACGATCTACAGGAGATCTCGCCGAAGGATGTCCGCGTCCACGATAGTACGCCGCAGTTCATCGAGTATGGTGGTACCGGCGTTAAAAACAGGTAAGCGTAATTCACCACATTGGTTTGAGTCTCGGCTAGACGATCAACTGCGATAATTACCTCCTATGCGCATGTGCGCCTTCGGTTTCTTTCGCAGATCACAAACACATCCAACGGAGGCCGGCACGGTAAGTAAACAAACTGCACGTTCACCGCACTCTGTTTCACATATGCTTTCTCTCTCTCTCTCTCGATCATATGATTACTGAGTGAGCAAAACCTCTCGACAGTGATCAGAAAATTCCAATTGTTCTCACGATTTATTCGCTGGTGGTGATCGATTAACGACAGTGAATATTGAGTGAGTTTAGGCTGGGAATTATCTATTTTTAGGACTTTTAGGACTTCTCTAATCGGTTGGTTTTCGGTGCATTTTTGCGGTGAGTTGATTCCGCTCTGCACCGTGCTTTACACCAGCACTAGCGCCGATTTTCCACGGATCGTGGGTGATATGTGAATGAGGATTCTTCCATTTAATGTAGATGCGCACCACAACATTTACTATTTGCTCATAAACCGAACGAGCATCAACGTCTGTAGCGTGTTTCTAATGAACCGCTCTGTTCTATTTTGCTCGATCTTTTTTTTATGTTTTAACATGATCCGATAATACAACATTAATGTAAAACACTTTGTGTTGTTTTTGGTTGCGAACTCAAGCCGTTTAATTGCAAATCCAAACGATTTAAATGTCTTAGACCACCC
>JAOEFI010000006.1:1432539-1476513 GCA_034621735.1 Anopheles plumbeus | reverse complement strand
GGCAAAACGCACGTCAATTCTTTCGGTTTACAGATTTGAGCAATGTTGCTAAACTTTCATCTTCTCTCAGTTGAGCTTATGCTTCAAGCTTTTTTACAGTTCCTTCTGTGCAAGTACTGGTGAAAGTGGTTCCTCTACCGCATATCAACTGCATTTGCACTGCATTTTCCGATGCGAGGGGGATGCACACTGCAGACAAAATCATTCCATTTCGTCGTTGTCATGCTTGATTTTTTGCTTCCGTTCAAACGGAAGTCTCGGGGTTGTGTCGGGGCTAGGGATGATTTGAGGAAACTAGAAAAAAATCTATCGGTGAGCCGGGCGGAACATTCTGCGGAGTTTGACTTCATTGAACCGACGGTGGCTGATTTTTTATACTTGCTTGTTGATTTATTTTTAGTTGATATGTCTATTGTTCGACCAGGGAATCTTCTTCCAGAAGTACCAAAGACCAAATTCCATGCTGTCCTCGTGGCCGTAACGGAAAATTAGATTTACACGTATTGGGGGAAGCGTTGAAATTAGAGGTAAACTTTTCCGCTAAAAAACCCCTACTTCCAGGTCGTCTATCGCCCGGTGTTCCCGCGGATCGTGTCGTGTTTGCCAAATCGGCACACCGGCATTCAGCAGTCAACAGTTTTGACTGCACAATGTGCATCGTAGTGCGGGTACAATATGGTGCAACGGAGTTCACAGCCGTCAGCGCTCTCGGACTGCAGTGGCCAGCGGCTGGCTGAATGATACGCCGGCCGCGCGGCACCGGCGCCTCTGTGTGTGTGTGATTTCATTTATTGTGTGTTTCGCCTGTGAATCGGTGTTTTCATTTTACGCGTTTGTGACTGCAACCGGTCAACGACGGACGAGTGCAGCAAACATTGCGTGGCCCCGATCCTTTTTTGTCACCGGCTGCGGAAAACGCGAAAATTGCGGAAATCTATTCACCTCGACTTCGAAAGGACCGCAAAATACGAACACCTGCGACTGAGCAGAAGGATAAGCAGAATTAAAAACAAAAAAGGTAGCCTTTGGTACAAAATGGAACCGGACGAACTGATCACGGTTCGAGTTCAATACCTCGTGGACAGTGATCCCTTCAACAGTCTCTCGATGTATCCGATTCCGTCGCGGGCACCGGTATTCTCGTTCGCCAGCGCCGTCCCGTTGGCCACGCAGCTTGGTGCCCTGCTCCGACATCTTGGCGCACCGCAGCGGGTAAGCAAACGTAGCGCAGGAATTTGTTGACCTCGTGCCAGCATACTGTAGATTAGTACATGGTGATGGAGTTAGTACTTGGGAATTGTTACAAGTCGCGAAAGGAATTTCTACGACAAACAGACAGTCATTGTGAACCGTAGAATCTGTATCTCACAAGTCCTGTAAGTCAAATGTTTTAGCAAATGTTAGCAACTACAATCAGAACTATTTGACCTAAAGGTAAAGTTTCTGTGTTACGCTGTACATGAACCGTATCTTTCACAGGGCGGAAGTCTCTGAGTTACTGCCATGTTCCACATTACTCGTCTACTTCTATTTCACGATTTTTTTTAATTGTTCTTAATGTCCTTAATTTTATTACTATTACCAGTAACATCATATTTTTACTCACGGCCTGGTCATCACGAGGACTGTTCAGATTTACAAGAAAATGCATGGAAATTTTGCACATTCCACATGCTTTTTTGACTCGCTTTATACGATTATTAACCTCAAATTGTTCCGCGAACAAGCCGCGATCATTCCATCGCCCTCAATTGCTCCTCCGCAAATTCAATTAATACAGTTAGATAATATCGACCGACCGGCGATCCATAATAACTCGCGATATTGTGGCAAACGGTCCGACCGACCCATTTTCGGCACGTACATCGTAAAATTGAACGATCGACGGCGCGTATGGATTCCCTGGGACTGAACCACGATCGAGAGGGAAATCCCCGTACGAGAAGAAAGCCTACTTCGTGTGGCCGAAGAAGCGCCGGAAAGACAATCCGTCGAAGGCCCCGAGCCCAGGTCCCATCGAACCGCCGAGCTCGGCTTCAGCTAATCGGTTCACGTACGAAAATTTTAGAAACGTTACTCGCATTCGGTCACGTTTTGCGGTTGCCTCGGAAGGCTGCGGGGCGGCAGAGGGCTGGCAAGATGTTGCGTTTCGATTTCCGGTTCCATCGGCGAACCATTTTTCGCCTTTCGCCTGGACCCGGCCAGGTCAAGCTTTCCATCGGCAACTGCGACCGCGCGGGAGAAGAAGAAAATTACGAAGTTCCATCCGTTTTCGGTGGCGTGTCGGGCGTTAATTTGCGAAAACAATAACAATAAATTGCGCCGGTTTCTCCGTTTTGCTCCTGCTGCTGGTGGGTATTTTTTTCTCTTTCCCCCCCAAAATCGTGCTCCATTCGAAAAGCAGCCGCCTCGAGACAATCGCACTTTCGCGGCTTTGGGGGCCGTCGCGTCACAAGGCAGAGGAGGAGAAGTGCGATGCACGTGTTACACACCGGTGGGTTCCCCGCTGCCGATTGGTAAATTTGTCGCGAATATTGTCAGTAATGGATTGTTTTTACTCTCTTTTTCTATGGTACAACCATTCACGTGCTTTGTGTTCGCGTGTCGCAATAGTTCGGTGGAAGTGTGCTGCTAAAAGATGGCGCTACACGCTACCAGTGTACAAGCTGTAACTTCCGAAGACAGCAGTTCTGTGGTAGGCCCCCACGATGCCCTAGTTTTTTTTTTTTCCTGTCCGAGGTGTTAATGGCGATGTTGGATGTGTGACGGATTGATTCGCAGGAAATTAGAATGTTAAAAGCACCCAAAAATGATGGACTGATGATTCTTACATGAATGATAATGTATCTTCTCTTGAAAACAACTGAGTTTAAACCTCTACTGTTCGTAGCAATGATGTTTGAGCTTTTCTTCCACTGTAATTTTATCACCTCCCTAAGAAGCTTCGAGTTTTTAATTGTTCGACCGTCTTTTCTTTGTTTGGAACGGGTTTGAATGATGAAGATTTCTGTTAAAGGATACATGTTTTTCTATTTGGTACAAGCTACGAGGGGAAAGGATGCGGGCGGCCTTTGAATTTCTATTGTGTGTATTTCTATTGTGCTTCCGAAAAGCAGATCAGAAAAATATTAGATCGTAGATATTCGAAACCGCAGAACTAAGCATCGTTCGTACAAAACCATCAACGATCTTCTTTGGCGTGCTTTGAAGTTAATTAGAATAGTCTGGCGAAACCATTGGAAATTTTCGGCAAAAGATGCATCACTGTTATACGCCTACGTCTTTCTCGTTTGTCATTGCGTTGCATCTGAGTCGCGCTGGTACCATTTAATGTCCTATTGAAATGGAAATGAGGTTCCTCCAATCGCCGACAGGCAATCGGAGATGGCCAAGATTCTGGCGCCTCGTTGGTTACCTCATTTTCCTCGTCCATTGTTACAATATGTGCTAGCGCCGGTAAATCTAGCGGCGCCGTTGGCCTACATTCGCTGCACGATTCCATCGATCACCATCGCGCGTAAGATGCGAATGGATTCTCGCTTGACTCTCGCACGGATCGATCAAACGTTACGAACCGTTCGGGTGCTGCTCCGCGGTCCACGCTGCACGTTGGCTGGACGTTATTCATTCATTGCTTGATTCATCCGCTTCTGCCGATCCATTCATCAGTGTCCGCGGATCGAATCGAAAATGGCTGGGTCCGTGGAGCGCGAAATGGGATGCAAAAAGGTCGTCGGTGCCGCGCTGCACCGGGAGTCGGGCAGCCATTCGTTCGTCTTAGATTTATTTTCGGCCTTCCGGATGGATGGATGGCCGTTTTTTTTGGGGCGATGATGCCAAAAAATCTCCAGCAAGAGTAAAAAAAACCGCAACCAGAGAAGGGCAAACCGGGCCGCGAAAACGGAAGTGCGGTGACGAGGGGAAGGAAAGAGAAGGGGTTGTATGCCTTTGTGAATTGCAAATGGCCGTTTGTCGACTGGCCGCCGTCGGTTACATAAAAGAAGAAAATGGCAATCCATCAGTAAATCGCGAAGCCTAAACGGCGGCCGCGACGATCGATTGAAAGTGAGTATACGGTTTCAATTTGGCCACCGGCTTTCGTTGACCGTTGTCAAGTGTTGGACAATTTACACCCGCAACCGAGGGGCCGTGAGGCCTTGTTGGTTAATGGATTTTTTACGGTCAGTAAAAGTGAAACCGTTTGCTGACTCGCGGGTCCGCTTTATTAGCGAATGTTGTTTATTAGGCAGAGTACAATCGCAAGTAGTCGCTTGTGTCAACTTGTTACCTTTTTTTTTCGTTAAACACCAAATCATTTGTCAAACACATTGTGCCTGTGCGCTTATATTTCACGAGTTATGTCAATGTTCATGATTATTTGCTGTACCAAAAAACTTTTACACCAACTTTGATTTGTTTCTTAATTTCTTTTTTGTGTTAATGCAGGAATGCCCTGTGAAGTGTAAACTATTTCCATTGATTTCACTATGTTCGTATAAATGGGAAAATTCGTATAAATGGTGGGCAAGACTCCTTTTCTAAATAGTCCACGGGCTGTTTGTTTAATTTTTTAATTATTTAATTGTTTGCACATTGTAAGTATTCTAGATAAACTCACAATTAATGGGAACAAAATACAGAATACAGAAGATCCAGCATTTAATTTTTGATCTTAACATAGATCTAAGCATCGTCATCGCCGTCCGAGATCATAAATTAAAATGGCAATTCTCCCTAATTCACGTGAGAAACATACAACTTTCACTGTCGTCGAATGGTTTTGACACTTTCTTTGGCCATGCGTAACCCCGAAACGTAGTTGGCAGCATTTTCCGACTGGATTCATTGCCACAATCGATTTCCCACCTTCCGGAGGATAGCTTGGCGGGCAGCAGTGTCGGGAGTCAATCACGACATTCGTCGTGGTCCTTCCCGGCATCGCATTGCATTCGAGATCCGCGCAGGGAAGATGCACAGTTTTCGCAGCTGCCACGCCGGCAAGCAAACGATCGCTCATTCGGATCATCTATTACAGCACCGCATCATTACGCGCATCGAACCCCGCGAACAAAGGGGGAGGACTGCATTAGACGGGTCTCCTCTGGCCCCTCTCCGGGGGGTGTCTTGAGGCCGTCGTCTGGGTGGGCTCCGAAGTGAACTGGGGCGCCCGGGTTCGGAGGTGTGCTGCAAATCATAATAATGACTCAGTTATGTGGCGTGCTCGAATGTGCGAGAATTGGCTGTTCTCCATCTTCCCTCCCGGTCGACCGGGATCTCCCGCGAAACGCTCGGCAGTGGTGGGCCGGGTGACGACGGGTGCATATAATTAATGGCACCTCGAACGAAACCGAAAGCTCGCCCGGCGCCAGTACCGGAACGATGGTGCGTGTAATTCGAGTGGTTTCGATTTTCATTTTCCAATTGCGAGTGCCAGAACTTGGCCGCCTGCACTTCTGCGCTCGTGTAGATGCCGAAAGCTCCGACAACGATTATCTTCCCGCCGACAACCGCATACCAGAGGATAGATCAAAGACCGTTCACGTCTCGTATTGAAACGTAACACACTCGTAACATGTGTGTGAGCACTGGAAACAGCTTGCTGTGTGGGCGGAACAGTCCATGTTTTACGTTAGTTATGATTCATGCTCAAACATGAAATATGGATGATTTCGCAAGTAACTAACTCATGTGAAAGATGAAGGCTGAAGGGAGTGTAGCTCATAACATTTAATGCACTGCCATATTCTTTAAAAGAAAACCGTCTGCTACGCAAAACAGTTGTATGCATATTAATATGCATATGGTAGGCAATACTTTGTGTACGAGCAATCGATGGAATTTATTTTTATTCTATACAAAATGCTTTTTCTCCAAAATAATGATTTTTTACGTGTAAGTTGATAATAAAAAAAGATAACGGGGCAAGTTCAAGGTTCACGGTACAACAAACGACCAGGAACCCTTGAAACAAAAACCTTTCGATAGTTACTGCTTGTAACCCGGATAAAGCGAGACACGTTGTTAATTGGAAATGTTTATCGCCTTCGAAAAGTTCATTACGTGCGAAAAGGGCACCTGGAAATTAATCCATATTTCACACCCTTTATGGTGTGAAAAAAGGAGTAACAAATTTGAAAAATGTTGACGGCATAAACTCAAAATTTAAGATACACAGCGAGTTGGCCTGAAATTACGCATCGCTTTAACTTCCGATGCCTGAAGAAGTGCATTTTTTCTCGCTGTCAGAGTGTGATAAATTGTTTTATCACTTGCATCCTGTACATAAAGCAAGCCATATCGTATATCCGTCTCGTGTTTGTATAGCACTTTTCGGCTGCGGTCAACGGAGGGACACAGTGGAGGGACCTTGCGAAGGCACGCTGGAGGGGAATGCACTGGGTTTGGCGGATGGACAGGGATGGCGGATGCGATTTATAAAAAACAAAAAGGGACGAACCGATCCCTGTTGCAAGTGCAGCGCAGCCCCGGTGCAGTCATTGTACCATTCGGAAATGATCCAGTTGCAGCTGGAAGATTTATGATTTTCACCCTTCAGTGCACAAGGACGCACACGGCCAGGGGAGTAGATGGGGGAGGGCTTGTGTACCAGGTACTACACGCTTCTCGTTTCGGTGGGGCTGGTTTTTTTATTATTTTAGAATGCACTTTGTTGTTTTCCTCCGCACTTTCACGAATGTTAACTCATTTGCGGAAGAAACGTCTACGGGTTCGTATTTATTTTTCAACGGTTATGAGTAAAAACGGACTTTCCCATGCGCCCCGAAATATGAGCAGCGACCATAAAATTGAATAATAAATTTTCATTTCCACCGGCCAGCGGTCTTTGTACGGTCAGTCATTTTGGGGGATTACTCGCAGCGAAATTGGCATAAGGTTGGCGAACCGGCTTGCCCGTGGCTACCAAAAAACTTATTGGGCAGTAGGGACCACAAGAAGCCCGTAGACTAATTTCGTCACGGCTCGCCCATTATGTATAAAGCTCCTCTTTGGTTTAAGCCGAATTAGGTTTGACAGAAAATATATTGGCATCGTGTGTGCGGTGGTGCACATCTGATGAAAATTATTTATTAATCCAATCATCAAGCGAATAAAAGTGCTGCGTGTCGATGCGTTTAAACTTAGTCATGTGTTGGATTATCATCACCTTCGATGCGTTTTCTTTTTAAGTTGAAAACTTCATGGAATCTGCTTGGACCTTCATTGTTAGCATTGTTGGGTATACATTTATTTTATTGTAAGTTGAGCGAATCTTATGTAAACATTATCGTAACAATAACGGTTTACGATAGCGTCAGTTAACTTAGGTTTAAGATAGCGTAATACCTAATCGTTTCAATGGTGGTGATAAAAAACAGGTTTAATGTATAAACAATGTATACTGTCGTGTGATATATATTACTTTTACCATTACCAAAGTTTTGATGGAAGAACTTGTGCAATTTATCTAGTGTATTTAGGTTTATAGGCTGAACATGATTTCTTGTTGTTTTTCAAGAATTTGATTCAAGAAAGAACTAACGTACTTTTTTCTGTTGTGCACTTTATTCTCTCCCAGCTCGACGATGCAGCCCTGCAAGTGTACAAGGACGGTGATTATGGAGCATACTTGGACCTGGAGTCGTCGCTGGCAGAGCAATCCGAAGACATCGAAGGTCTTAACTCGAAGTAAGTTATAGCCAACCAGAATCTTGGTGCAGCAAATACCGGCTAGGAATGCTAGAGCTTTATTTTCCACGATCCACGATCCATTGCACCCATGCTACCATCCGAATGAATTTCAATTGCCCACGCCAACATCCTGGCCGGCACTTCCGGGAGCAGGATTGTGGAGCTAATTACAACGCATTTATTTGCCGCGAAGGAATGTGGCGGAAATTATGCGCTTTCTTCGTGCCAATTTTCTTGCTATCCCTCTTTTTATTTCTTCCCCAACTCCAAGTTGTAAAATTCCATCCAGTGTTGCAAGATCTTCGGCAATAGTTTCTAAGGAGGTCTTGTCCTCAACCATTCTGTCGCTGAAAGTTTGGACTGCGCAATTTCAACCAAAAGTGTGCGACGATCGGAATTCAGAAAAGTTCAGAAGGTTCAGAAAAAAAGAACAAACCGATTCAAGTTTTCAGCTATCGTCCAGCATGCTTTAAGTTAAGAAGCGCCACAAAAAACTGCCCCTAATGACGATAGCATGGCAGTGCATTTTGGATTTTTGCGATCGTTGTAAAAGTTGGCGAACAAAAACACTTAAACATGAGCTGAGAAATTGAGAGTTTCGTAGCAATGTCAGTGCTTTTTTTTGCGTTGGAAATTATGTTTTTCTTTCCTCGCGCCAGTAACGGCAAAACGTATAAAAACGGATATCCTATAATATAATTGGATAACTATGCTTGAACCGCTTGTTCATTTGTTGGCGGATACATTTCAGCCTGGCAGTTGTTGAAGTGTAATATCACTTGCAATGGTGTAATTCATAATATTACTAAATTGTATGACATGAAAAAATACGAAGGAAATCTTTTGCAATATTACAGATTACACGAGTACATGAAGGTTTTCATACTCTAAATTGTAGTTCAAAATGAAACTCATTTCAATCTTTTAAGCTTAAGAATCAGTTTCCAGACTTTAGCGACGGCAAATTTTGTAATGACCCGTAGCACTCGTATCCTGAAGTTCGTTTACTCTAATTTTATTCTTCCTTGTTTACAGCCGAAAGAACTCACTGGTCATCCGCACGCAGCTCAGTGTTCGAGTTCACTCGATTATTGGTAAGTTTACGAGAATTATTGAAGCTCTTTTAAATGCATCTCGGGTCCTAGCTTTTCCGGTGTAGGGTGCACAAAAATAACAATACCTCTGCCCCATAAAAGTGGACAAAAGATCGTCTAATTCGTAATAGCGTGCATGGACCTCCGGCGAACGAGAAACAGTTTCCCGTCGTTGGTTTCGCAGTCGTGACATCATGATCTCTACGGGCAATTTTCTTCGGGCAGAGCTATGGGATGGGAAAACGGGATCCAGAAAATCGTGCTCCATGGGTATGGAGCTGGACTGGACTATACTTTTTTATGGCAAGTTTAAATGGTTGCTGTTTCGAAGCGAAACGTGGCTCAAACTAGACCATTTTAATGAAGCTGTATGATGAAGATGATTAAGTCCCAATAAGACCTTCAAACTGGATCATACATTGCAATAAATTATAAAAGCTTTGAATACATTTGTACTTGGCAAAAAGGGCGGTTAATTGAAACTGACGCGGAATGTGATTATTCGATAAATACGGAAGCTGACCATAGGTAGCCAGTTTTCCGTTGAACTCTTAAAATTTAAATTTAATTGTAAAGTTCGGGTGTTTCAATACTTTATTGTAAGCCTTATTGCTTTTACTTTATGGTGGCGGAGGATATTAAAGAACACAAAACTTCGTATAACATGACTATCTCCCAGTCTTGAGCCTTGCGAAAAGAACTTACATCAACATTCCGCATTGCTGTGGAGATTTTTTCTTTCGTTTCCGACCTTTTCCATACAGCGACATTATTTCCTGGCTGAAGGACCACAGCAAAGACAATGGGTAGGTTCCCCAGTTGTTTCAATCATCCACACACTTCAATCCGTTGGGTGGCACTTTGATGTTTCACTCAATTAACTCCGTTTTACCTTTGAGTTTGGGGTTCAGTCACGCCGCACCTGGCGGTGGCTGTTCCGTCTCGGAGCAAGGACCGAAGCCGTAGAAAACCCTTCCGAGTGTGCGAGTGGTGGTTTCTATTTGCGACGCCGCATTTTTGGTGCTGGTATGCAATTTTTTATTTATCTTTTATCGTCCCAAACTTGCCGAGAATTCCAAACGAAGGGAGAAAAGTAGAAAATCTAAAATGTGGGTCTCCTGTGTTCATTGGTGGCATTGAATCGTTACACCATCCGTCCCAGGGTGGACCCCAGCAATAAAATGGTAACTACTTTTTCACTCACGCGTGCCTTCCAAGAAGCCCTCTTCGGTACGATGTCATACCGAATGGACAATGAAAAGGATATAAATTTCAAATTAGTTCCTTTAACTGCGGTCGGTTCCAGTCCTGGAATTTGGTACGGTGGCAGAACGAATAGGACACACCGGCAATACCGTCCAGCGGCACCGGTAGAAATGGCTTTGCCGAACAAGGCTCATCGAAGCGTGTTTTTTTGGACTGATACGATGAACAGCAGGAATGTACGATTTTCGAGGCAGTAAATTGAAGTGAATTGGTCAGTTATATTTCCCTATTTGTAGTTTATTACTTTTTCACCTCATTTAGACTTTGCGTTTGCTCAGATTGCAAAAAAAAAATCATTGAAGAATTCATGTAGTTTTCTTTTCCAGTTCTCCGATAGCTACTCTGCACTAAGCTAAACCATTTTGCTTCAAACCCGTTTGATCGAGAAAATGTTTAATTTTGTAATATGATTTCCCTACAACGTCTATTCTGTCCTGGGGCTCCAATCCCTGGAGCGTCGCTTTTGCTTAGATCAGATGGTTTTCGTGGCGAGACTAATTCTGGCGGAGATCATTGCACCATGGGTACTGGGGAGGATCAACTTATTGGCGTTGAATGGCCGCAACTCGCACGTACAATGCTGGGTAAAAGAGAGTCGATAGAACCAAAATATCCTCCACCATTGGATATGACCTCCAATTGGAGGAGATATTGGAGAAAATCAGGGTTTTTCACATTTTGTGTATTTGTAACACATTTCTATGTTTAAAATTAAATAAAATGTTTCTCTTTAAAGCACCACGGCTACTGTCAGTGCTGAAAATGTTATAAATTCAAGCCATTTAGAAACA
The DNA here is from genome assembly GCA_034621735.1 of Anopheles plumbeus. Classification (NCBI taxonomy): domain Eukaryota; kingdom Metazoa; phylum Arthropoda; class Insecta; order Diptera; family Culicidae; genus Anopheles; species Anopheles plumbeus. Next base: position 1,465,673 of record JAOEFI010000006.1, on the reverse strand, counting down.
TTCATATCCTTATCGCGGGACATGGCGCTGCTTTGGCAGTTTGTAAAATCTGATTGCTTTTCTCTATGGACCAAAGGACTAGCATTCTTCACGATAAATGAACGCTTAACCTCTTTACCGTCTGGATGAGGCCAGGTAGAAGTCATTTTGCCGCTTTCGAACGACAAATTTTCCACGCAATCGTCGTTGAGAAATGCAACAGGTTCCGCTACCGGTAGTTACGGTGATTGCTTTCGAGCCTCGTCTCCCCCCGACCATCCGATTCTCGTGCAAAGATGCAAAAACGCCATCATCCACCATTCCGCCGATTCTAGGAGGAAAATTTTCGATCGCACTGGAAATAAAATTTATTCCATACCATTACAGTTGCCACCGCTGCCCGTAGGCATCCTTTCGGGGCAAAAAAAAACAATACAGCGTTTGACAGCGTTCCGGTTTGGTGTGGGTATCCATCGATGCCGATTCGCACACGTTGCACATTGCGTTGGATGGCATGTGCAAATGCACTTCCATCCGGTTGCTGAATTATTGGAAACTGGAGCACTGCGATCCGTGGAATGTAATGTCGACTGAGATGCCAAAGTGCATCCAATTCCTGCTCTTCGTTCCCAGCTATGCGCGGTGCGACGGCCTTTGTGTAGCCCTGCTTTGCTGGCACAATTTGTCCCGCCACATTTTGGCCCGGTGTGCATTGAACCGGTTCGGTGGTTAGAAGTTGATAAATTTCCCATTTAACATTGGTGGTTGCACTTTTCACGATAGAGTTTTTATGCGATGCTTTTCCGGATGCAGCTGTAGCTGCCATTAAGGTAAGGTTTTGTGCAATATCTCCGAATATTTTCTGTTTTCCAATCGAGAGCCTTCACTCGGTGCATACACTATTGAACAGTTTAATGCATCATTTTTCATGCATGTCAACCCTCATCATACTAAAACTTGAAACTATTGTATGATGCGAAAAATATTAGTTTTTCTTCTTATATTTTTTCTCGGGCAACACCTGAACGAACGATGGAGGTGTGGGTGTTGTAATACCCATTTCACTGATATAAACAGCACGTTTAAAATAAGATCACCACAAAATGGCTGTGATTTGTCGTTCGAGATGGCGGCAGCATTGGTTACGTTCACATCGTTGGCTACCGTTTGAGGATGAGCTTGCACAATAGAATAGCAGGGACGGGGTTGTAGTCGGCAGGTTTGCAATGCCGAAGAACTTCGGCGTACGATGAAGTGGAAAAGGAAAGGAACGCAACGGAAAGCTTAGCACAACATCAATCCAGCGGAAATCCTACGCCACCGCCCACGACGCAATCAATGATCAACAAGCAGCAGTGTGTTGATTGCCCATAATCATTTGCCGCCCCTGGGCGAGGGCGGGTAAAGGCCTCGATGTGGCGGGGTCACTGTGGAGTATGTTCTGTTGTTCTCTAGTGTGCGCCCTGCTCGTCACACGGTTGGTGGTGGTGACTCCGTCTGCTGAAACGATGTTTTGTTATGCTAATTAGGCAATTATCGCTATCGAAAGAAAACATAATCATCGATTGGTTCGGAGTCGATCATAAATTCATACGAATTCATCGAACCCCACCTCCGCAGCACACTCTAGGATACCGCCGCCAGTCCCCGATTCGCTTTTGGGGCGTCTTACTAGCCTGCCACTATTATTATGCTGATGATGCTCGCGCTACTCTGCTACTGCATCCCGCCCGTCCCAGCGAGAATGACGCGGAGGATGGCGATGTTGAAGATGACGTTGTTCGGTTTTGTATGGATCATTATGAAAATGCTAATACATGAAGTGTGCCACTGACAGTGCGCTCCATCGACTCCGAGATTTGAGTCGCTGTTGCTGTGAGGTCCAGTGGATGATTCCAGTGCAATAATGGACCACCGGTGCGTGGACGAAGTGCGCCGGGTTGCGGAATTGTTTGCGTGGCACTGTTCTGCAATACAAAAGACACATGTTCATACAGAGACATACGAAAAAGTTTAGTGGGAGTTTTATGCCCTGGCAAGTGGCCATTTCCGTTTTAGAAAATTTGAAGAATGTTTCATGAATTGACCAAATGGTTACAGAGGGACAACTTTTGTTCTCGGGAGATGGATGAAAAAAGACTATAAAATAACTATAAAAATTTTTATATGAGTGTTTATTACAAAAAAAAACTTTTTTCTCTTAAATATCATTGCGACCCAATGTGTTTCGATGATAAATGAAATGTGTTCCTATTCGATTCATTCTTTATTTTTTGATACTTTGATGTGTTACTGCACAAACTGAACTATGTCCTTTTCTGTTTTTCCTTATTGAACCTTTCTTTTTTTTATTCGATTGATACGGCTTTCATTTCTACAAGTAATTGTGCAAACGATGATGATCCCACGCGAATTGTGACAGCTAATGATGATGTCAGCTAGCAAACAGTAGCGTAATCACGGCCTATCTACGCACGAAATACGCACATGCCGCGAATGTGGGTCCTGTTTGCCCAAACACCACCAGCCGACGCTGCGTTGCGTCTTGACCAAACAAAACCTCAATGTTTCATTTCTCTCGCCTTCCTGCTGCTAAACCTAACATTCCTCAGCATATGTGCTCGACGGCACGTCGGTTTTCGGGGACGATCCCATCCATGTTTGTTCAGCGTCCCGAGCAGCTACTCCGGAAGAACGATTCCGAGGGTAATGGTGTGATACTTCTGACCCGTTGGAATCCAAACAGTACAGTTTCACAACCAGAGAACAGCGAGAGAGATAGAGATAGAGGGGCAAGAAATTGCAGAAGGCCAAAATCACCGATTAGCTTCATTCCGTATTCTGGTGTCGGAATCGATAATAATATGTCCCTCCCAGAGAGCAGGGATATGGGGACGTGAAACAGGCGGTCGAACGAACGATAATTTGAGAATTTTCAAAACCTTCCGCATTCTGGGCAAGGAGAACCGTGCTAAAGGTGAACCCCCTGTACTAAACGGTACTTTATTAGTCTCGAAAGGCGATGATAGGTCACCGGCAATGATCGTGCAGAATTTGTCTGAAAAATCGCAGACAGTGGCGCAGTAGTGCGGTGGTAACAGTAGTAGGAGCAGCAGCACCAGCTACGTGATAGAATGTATGTAGCCCGCCATACACATAGTTCCTACGAGGAGGTCATTCGAAAACAGAGCATCAAACAGGACCGGTTGCCGCAAGATGTAACGGTAGATTCCATTGCCCAATAGTTGCCGTTGGCGGGCGTCTACTTAACGTAGTACATCCAACCGTTTCTTCAGGCATCCAACCTTTAGCCAAAGACGTTAAGGCAAAACCGCAGGCATGCGAGCGGGTTTCCAACGAATTGGGGAAAATCGTTTGCCATCGTCAATCCCATTACGCTAACCATACGACCCGAACTCGGCGAGATTTCGGGAGCCAATGTCCTATTCGGGGCATGCTCTAGCCAGGACGGCGCATGGGGCAAGTAATTAAATCTGCTTTTGGAAAATTCTGCTGTCGATAAAGTGCTATTGAATTTAAGAAAAGTACTAAGTAATATTATTCCATCTTTTTTTTTGTTCTCATAAATCGAGTCACATGCTACTGTTTTGGAACTATTGGAACTTGTCGAGGACCTATCGAATTTGGCAGTCGATAAAACATATGTATCTTTATCTCTCACTTATTTATCTTTCATCTAGGTTTTTTTTTCGACGTCGAAGATTGTTCCATCGCACTGACTAGGAAAACACAGCGCGCGATAGAAAAGGACGATAGAAAAAAAACTGCGCAGAATACCAACACCCCATTAGCTGCCCTCTGTGGCGTGTGTTTTCATAATAAAGTGCGGTTACGTGCTTTCACTAATCGGCGATAAAAACTTCCTCGGGCTGTAACTCCTCGAAGCCAGCGTTTCGTTTTCCGACTCAGCCCGGTTCCAAGTAGGTGGATGGTAGGTCGAACTTGGCACCGTAGGGCTTTGCTGCTATGCTATGCTGGGCACGGTCGGTTCGTAACAGCTGGATGTGGATGGCTTCATTCGGTAGCAGGAACGACAGGGGCGGTTGGAATCTTGACCGAAACGGGATTATTGGGGCTTGCGGGCAGCAAAAAATATTTATTAGCGAAACAGTAGCAATTATTTGAGTGCCGCTGTGTGATTTGGCTGCAGAACGAAGATTAGTCAGCGGGAGCCAGTTACCCAGAGCCAGTAGAAGATGCCATCCGATAGAACTGGATGGTCTCCCTCGGAAAAGAGACTGTGCATTGCAGGCTAAGAGCGAGTTATAATACCATGTTAATCTCAATTGCAAGACGGCACTTCTGTTTAATTGAAAACAAACAGAAGGAATACTGACTCTTGTTGTCTCGATTAGCTGTTTTGAATTTGCCAGAAAAGTAGTCAACATTAATCGTACCGTCAAGCACCAATACGGGACACAGATAAACCCTAGTCGCCGGATGATTCATTCGAGACGATTGGCTCAGTTCTAAACTCACAATTGGCTTCTCAATGTTCGTCTTCATTCGAGTACCATTGTGTAGCAAAACAAGTGGAATTGCCCCAATATTGACACGCGAGGGTTGTTTTCCGATGCTCTTGCATGGAAGTAAACAAATGGAAGATGGAAGCGGCACTTACCCACAAGGAGAGCACGAGTAACACTCACGCAGTACGAAGCGATGGTGCACTCGTTTTGAAACCTTTCGAAACGCCCCTAGGGGGAAGGGCCCGCGCAAGGTCAATGGTGGTTAAATAGGCTTGGAGGTGGTGCATTAACAGAAGTTAACTATTTACTTCTGCGAATGACGTACGGAGGTAGGCAATTACGAGAGTGTCGCAAGATGCTTCAAGAAGAACATGTGGCATTCAATCGCCATTTGACCCCGTCAAGGTGAAACGATTCAACCAACCCACCTTAAATGCTCATAAAACACCCGGTTCTGTGAAAATTCAAGCGAACTGTAAAGAACATTAATGCCAGTTCACTTAGGTAGAAGAGAATCGAAAGTTCTTCTCTCGTTCACCATGGGATTTTCCATCAGCCGTACGGAATATTCGAATCTGGTATGTTCAGTTTATGATATACCATAATTGGTAACGTTGTGTCCCAGTAAGACTGCATTTCTTTTGACTTAAACTTTTTGACTTGACTTTTTAAACGTACTTCCGCGACCATTACCTCCAGGACCAAAACGCCTCGTTAGCGGACAGTTTTCTTTCTCCAGTGTGTCGTGCCAAGACGATCATGCAGCGCCGATGCCCTATGGTTGATCTTTATTTTTATGTCCGTTCGTGTTTTTACCAATCGTGATTTCCAATCGATGTCGAAGCATTCATCAGTGTGTGTGTGTGTGTGTTTGCTGCGCGTTTTGCTTTTCTCGTTGCCCGGTAGCTGCATTTCACTCCGCGATCGTTTCTTTCTTCTTTTATTCTTGTCGTCTTGTCTTTTATGGTTTATGACAGACGTCCAACAAACGGTACCGTTCGAGTCAGCTCAGTGCATTGCAAGAATCAACAGTTGTGTGCAACTTTGTGCACCACAATGAAACACGTGGGAAACACGAGTTTCGAGTTTGGTTGTGTTTAATAAATGAACAGTTTCATTCTGATGTCGACGCATGCCTTTTCGATATTTTGCTACCTTTTTCGAGTATTTTTTTTAACTTTTCGAACCACACCGTAGGACAAGCGGATTGCAAGGAAACTTCACCGCAAACCGTGTTCCGAGGGGCAATGTAGCGAAGAGAAGAAATGCGTCGGGGAAAGTAGTCTCTTACCGTCGATATTCTGTCCTGTTTATACTGAATGGCAGTTTCTTTTCCGCTAGTCTTCTAGCTCTCTTCATCTCTCTTTTTCTCTGTTTGTTTCGCAAGCTTTCCCACCGAAGACGAAACGCCGTTGCAGTAGCCTGCCGGAGGCTTCCGACATCTTGGTGGCCGAGTTGGGGCCCTATGAGCTCGTTGACCATTCTGGTTGACAGTCGACGCGGGACGAGAAAGAAAAGAAAATAGACACACCAACGGGTGAATGCTTTCTGGGAGTAAAAAGTGTAGAAAACAGATGTGGGTGTCTGGGACGGCTATGGAAATCTGGACCTGCGGAGAGGGTGGGGGCCCACGCGGCTTTGCTTGGATTTCCCTCCGCTAGGTGATGAGATATGGTATATGCGCCGTATGCCATTTAACTGAGTGATCTTGAACTTTTTTCCTCGTTCCGGAACCATGCGGCCGCACTTGGTGGAAAAACACTCCTTCTTTCGATTTCGTCGTGTCTCTCGGTACCATGCGCTTCCCGCCTCGTGGATAACACGATCAATGTTGTTTCCGTTGATTAGCCCGATGCCGGTAACGTTCAGGGCCTCCGGGATTCAGGTTCCAGGGCAAAACCAGCCAAAGCAGTCGTCGGCACCCAGTGTGCTTTCTTGCTAGGCTTGGCGGAATTCCGTCGGAAAAGCGAACGAGCACACACAGACGTACAGTCGAACGAACCGGGTGGCAGAGCTGTCGCCCCCCCTTGTCGGGCTTTGGGGTTTTTATTAATTGCAACATTTTTGCAGCATTTTTCACAGCCGAGTCGTTGCGACCAAGGTCGATATGCCTCCGGTAAAGGCTCGGGCCGGAAGGCTCGCAGTACGATGCACTGCTCCGAATGATGGTGGTCGAACAGGTTTTGTGTGGGCAAGTTTTTCTTTTGTGTCACTAGTATCGCTGAAAAGTGGTGCACTCCAGTGCAGTGGTGCCATCAGCGGTGCATATAACGCACGATGGCAGTGTGTTGATTTTGTTTATTGTTATCATCTCATCATCTTTAAAACTGTTTCAAAACGTCATTAGAGTGTGTTATTCTAATTCCGTCCTAGGACGCAATTTTCCTTTTTACGCAGAGATAGGCTAAACTAAACTACTAAATACTCCATTAAAGTCCACGAACCTACGAAAAATGTGCACCATTCATTTGCATTGGAGCAAACATTTTGTAAACAACAAAGTCCTGTTTTTTTTGTTTGTAGAAAATATTGTGCAAACAAAATTAATAAAATCGTAGTATAACATTTAACTGTATGGAACATATACAAGAAAACAAATGCAATATTAAACACTCAATAAAGTTTATCCTAGATTAGATAATGGTCAGCGAACTGTGGTTCACCAAAGTGAATTTTGCGCTTAGCTTTTCCGCAACATATGCGAACCAGCTAAAGTTATAAGAAAATCTTCAAACCTCGCGCATACACTGTGCCACATAAACAATGTGACCAACATGCCAGCGAAATATTATACACATTCGTTCGTGGAATCGGGGCTTCCTTATCGAAAACCCATCGATGAATCCATTATTAAGAGATAACAGTACGGAACATGAACATGAACTACCACAGTCTCCCCCACAGACGGCGTTCGGCGTTGCCCAACGGCGGAGATTGTACGAGTGCGAAGCAGCCACCACAGCATTGAGATGCAATAAAATCGAATAAATTTCACATCTGACCCCGAACATTTTTTTCCGGGAAATGAAACCGGGGAAATGAAATCACCCAGTATATGGCCTTAGTTTCATTCTGTGTGTGTACGTGTGTGTGTACATTTTCCCATTTTTTCATGTTGCTGTATTATCTTACTCGTACTCTTTCTTTTTCCACCCTCGAGAAGTCTAATGTCTATCAATTCAAGTCAGATGACTTTCTTCGGCGCAAGGCAGGGTTTCTCATTCTAGCCGTGCTTTTATTTTTCCTATTTCCCTCAAAGTGAATTACGCTGCTTAACGGAATGAGTTGTATTTAACAACCGGGACAGGGCAAGGGACAAAAAGGGTTTCGCTGAAGAAACGGCCCTTTGGTGCTAATTCGTAATATTAACACCCGCCCCAGCCGGGGTTAGCAACCGCTCTCCGTCGCCACTGGGCCAAGTACACTTCATTATCCCTTCAACGCCTCGTGGAAGCATTATGGGTATGGTGATAAATTGCATCCTGCGCCAAGTTGAGCGGTTATGAATTAACGGTCACTTTTTATGGCGGCAACAAACCACCGGAATTACGGACCGGCCATTCATCGTACCGTGGGTAAATTGGAAGACATCGGTTATGATCCCCTTTTAGTGGATTTGTCGTAAGAGTTATTCTAACTTTTCTGTTTTCCAAAGGTCATTCAAACGGATCTTATTTTTCAAGTTTACCAAACCGTGAAGTAACGAAATGGAGCAATTTGGCAGATTAAGAAAAACGGCCCAATTAAATTGCCCTTCTTTGTTGAACATGTGCCTATAATTTTACAGACGCGATAAAGAAATCGTCGGCGGGCATGTTATTGTTATTCATGCCAAATTGAATCCAGTCGAATCATGAAAAAACAACGCATAGCCTTTGATTTTTAGACTCCGTTACGAACCGACAGAGTTCCACGGAGAAAGGAGTGTTGTATGAAAAAGCAAAATTGATTGTTCCCAAAGTCCCTGAAAGATTGCTGGGCATCATTTTTGCACACTCACTCGACTTAAAAATCATCGTCTATCGGGCTGATCAGCGTCGGCGAGAGAGACACGACGGTGGGTTCGAAACTGGAAAGGTGCTAACCCCGGGAAGGCCCGATGGCCTGACGCTGGATGTCAGCGTCTTACAAGGCGGCATCCTTCCGTTCGACCACGTTTCGTTCAGCAATCGATTACCCCACAAACGCATTTCACTTTCGAAGCTGTCACGTTCAAAGTGGAACGCGTTCGGTGAGCGGTTGAGCGCCTGCCTCGCACCTAACTTCTATTATTAACCTTGACAACTAGGGTCACTCGGTAAATTTGCTCTTGTTCGCAATGGACGACTCTGGGCATTTGCTGGAGAGGCTCGATGGGTATTTATTTCCCGTTTTCTCCATCGTGAGGAAGATTCCGCTTTGTAGAGTAGCAGCAGTATTACACAGGCACATTCAAAATGTCAAATGTTGTCGGTATGATTTCGTCGATTAGCCGTCGATTTTCTTATAAGGTGCTTTATGCAGTACTCAAAGTGTATGTAAAACTCAACTTAACATTGAAGTATATGTGAATTTAAATGTACCATTCAGATAGCATCCAAAAGTTCTTTAGACAGTTTCATCTATATTGCTCTAGCCTGTAATTTTTCAAGTATTATTAATGGCTTATAGAACTACAAGACTTGAGTGACATAAACTATCGTGTTCGGCGCACATTATACGCTGTGCGATATAATGATGACGAAAGGTCATATTTGATATCATACAAATCGTTCCGGGGAAGCGATAGCCAGGGCTTTAAGCTTACCAAAGTGACGCCACGCTGTTATAGATGCTGCCCCGATCGTGTCTTAAGGCCAGAAAGTTTCACCTTTCTTCCAGCTTGTTAATGATTTATGATAAAAACTTCTTAGAAGAAGGGAAAAAAACGAATTGTCTGAATATCAAGGGCGCCAATGGATGGACATTGGAATGAAAAATTGCCACTTATCGCCGCGACCTTCTCTCGGTCGCCTGAAAAAGGTGAAATTTTATCGCGCAAATTAGGGGCGATCACCTAAAGTGATTCTTTCCTTCATGCCCCCGATCATTGGAAGGCCGTTGGTACTGCCACGAAAGTGACAGTACGTCCAGCTCTGTTACCGGGAAGGAACGAAGCGCCCGAATCACCAATACCTTCCCGCGTCAGGCCGCGGGGTTGTTTCTAACACGCGCGAATTTCGAAAGCCTTTTGTGTGCGGGATTGAACCAGACGACGGCCATTTGAGTTCGATTTATTTTATCGCCTCCGACCGTGAACCACATTGGTTCAGCTCAAGGTGCCAATATCTTGACGGTTTCAGGTTAGGTTGAGCGGAATTTTCTAAATCACGAAATCGCATCCCGCGCAGGGTTTTTTAACTGAAGGAACCTTTCCTTTCACACCAGGAAAGGAGTAATAGGGGAACGTTTTGTTTTTTTATTCTGGCCGGTGTGAAAGATCCTGTTTGGGTTGAAGGTAACCTTCCCTTCGAGATGTGATGGGTTTTCTGTGTTGAGCAATGTTGTTTTTCACGTTTTCGTAAAGAATAATATACATTATTTTTCATGCATTTCATGCAAAAATATACATTTGTCTTCATGGTCTGATGATGATGATAAGTAAAAAAAGAAAGATACAAATTGGAAAAATAAAAAATTTTGAATGAGATTACTTCGTTTGAGACACGCGCGCGTAAATGAGGACAATTGGTGGCATGGTTGTATGGAAAGATTTTCGTCGATTTGAGACACGATCAGTGGATCGAGAGCAATGCCCCAACACCACCTCTCGTTTGCTGATATACATTTAAAATCTTTAGATAATTCCGTCCTTCTCAAAGCTACGTAGGGGTAAGAGGTGGGACTTATCATCATCATTATTACACTACACATATTACTATAATATTGTACACTGAGTTCAACTCTGAAAAGTCTTTTAAACTCAATTTATTTGCAGAGCACCTTTAGTGTTTCAAAGAGTTTTCAACAAGTGGTGTAGAAAAACGTAGTTTACAAACTATTTATTATAATTGTTCTTAACCATAACTTACTCTTATTTTACTACTGCATGTCTGTCTACGTCAGCTCGTCCACTCCGGGCCTGCTGAGACTTCGCAGACCCGTTTTGCCAAAAGTCACCCTACTGCGACCCAAGCCAGGTCACAGTCGCGAGCCTGCAAAAGGCCTTTAGATGAAGGTGCATTCTCTCTCCGCGCGTTGTTCTACGTTATCGAACAGGAGAAAAGGTCTCCTTTGTGGTCCCCAAAAATCAATACGGCTAGGGTTTGTGGTGCAAATTCGGTTGCCATACATTGCCATTTACATAATACGTATGCTGCCTGTATGCTGCTCTCGTCGGAATTGTAGTTCAATGTACCAGCGTTTCGTCAAAAAAAAAACCCTCAATTTTTGTCAAGGAGGAAGTTCGGCCTTCCATAGCCAGCGCCACAGCGGCACGTTATCGAAGAAGACGCAAAGGAAAAAAACCTAGCGCAAGCGGACACCACAGATACAGCGGTGTGCGAGTGTGCGAAATTACAAATGCGAACCGAAATGTTCAATATTCTGGGCTCGTTCATGTTTTGTCTCTTATTTATGGTACGACCCCACGGACGGCAATGTGGGCTGCGTTCGGCGACATTGCTGGAGGTGGGCAGATTGTCTGTGTGTGTGTGTGTTCGCCCCGAGGACAAATTCAAGAGTAATTGCAGGCAGCGTCGCGGCGGCAACGAGACAGCATCGAGATTCTATCCAAGATTGAAGCGCGAACAGCATAAATCATCCGGTGCCTTCGAACCGTCCTCCCTCGGTAGGTTCGGCTGTTGGGTAGGCTTCTCCGCATTCTTAAAGGTCTCGCCACGAGTAAGAATTTTGCCCCTTGAATGTGTTAGTTTCGGGCGGAATTTCGTTCGGCACCGGACGCAAAACGTGTCCCATTCGAGGGAGCAGTCGGGACGTGTCTGCATAACTGCCCGAACAACGCTGAAATCTGTACAGAATATCTGATCGACGCATGACTTGCCTTCAGGCCCATCCCCGATTCCCACTGGTTCGTCATGCTGCAAAACCGGGGAAGGCAAGCCTGAAGCCAAACTGAGCTAATCAAAGTCGCCCGGGGTGGATCATTCGAGATCACACATAAAAATCGATTATCGCAAACTGAACACTCTCCAGGGTATGAGTCGCAGAATCCGACCACGGTTCCACCATACCTCCCTCGGGTCACCCCGTTTCCGTTGGGCCGAAAGGCATGTCATGTCATATCGATCAGCAATCGAACGGAAATGGCACATGAAAAAAATAAATGGAGCCCTGGGACGGAAGGATTGCCGTTAGTCTCACAATAAAATCTTGAGCTGGGAAAACACGCTACACACGCCCGTTAGTTTTCCGCAAAACGCCTCCAGAAAACCTCATCTATACCAGGGGCACCGACTGTGGAACGAATTGATGGGGACAGAACTGACACTGGAGCAATATTTAAGACTTTCTATGTGGAAATATAACTCTTTTGCAATAGACCAAAGTTTCCTTAGAATAAGCTTAATTTAAATGTTTTGTAAAGAAAGCATAGTTCATCGCCGCGTGCTAACGTAGACATTACGTTTAAATTTCACTGTCATATTGGGACTTATCGTTCTATCTGTACTCCTCTTCTCTCTGCTCCCATTTTAACTAAATGAACCAACAACTTCCTTTCTATTTGTAAGCAAAGTATTGGCTTCAAAAAATTGAAAGTACTAAGATTCTGCGAGTGTTGCAAATTTTCCCAGCAAAGAAGAACCAAGAAAATAACGGTCAAGGTTGTGATCTCGGCGGATAATTCATTCATATCGCTTCCGAAACGTCGTCACGATTCCCTTCATCGAATGCTGGTTACCGAACACAAACAGAGGGAACGGAATGATACAAAAAAATGGAAAAAAGGAAAGGTAGATAAAATATACTGTGTAATAATGGCAGAACCCAAGACAGTGGGCAAAAGATGAAATGTGTGTCAACGGCCGTGCGCGATTCCGTTGTTTATTTATGAGTTCCTGGCCGTGGGGTCGTGTGTGTGAGCGAGTACGGTTTTCATTGGTACTACTATGGGGAAGGGCCTACAAGAAAAAACAATCCTCCTGAATCCGATTTGCCGGCTTTGCGAGGGAGTGTCGCGAAATGCTGAAGAGGGTCTGCTTCCACCACGTTGTGGCTGAAGTGAAAAGTCCACGGTAGACTAGTGGAGTTACAACAACTTTTTATTGTGGGAAGGATATACCATAAACTCACAATGTTTCAACATGCTCCTTTAATCCAATCTAAAACAAAACCGATCCGTTACGAAAGAAATGGTGGAATCAACGTCCCTTTTCGGTCGTCCTACGATGCCGACGATGTTGGCATAGCAATTATATCCCCGCCGTTGTGGGTCTTTCCAACGAGACTCACTTGCCAAACAGGAGGTCAGGTGTAGGGCGGCAAGCATATGTCCTGCCTCCATGGGAGAACGAAAGGGGAAGTCTGACGTGAAGAAAAAGGAAACAGAAAGAAAAGTAAAAACAATTCCAACATGTGACATTCGCCCGCCCAGCGCGCTTTCTTCCTTTTTATTCTACGTTTATGACATCCTGCCATCACTATCCTGACGCTAGCTGCCGACTGCTGTCGCAAAACGCGAACCAATCGCAGAACCGGTGAGGAAGGGCGATAAGGGGGCGGTAGAGAGGCCCGATGACAGGGTCTTCAGCGGACTTGTCGGTTTCATTCTGACGGTGGTTTTATGTGCGAATCGTTTTGTGTCATGCTGCGATGCCACGGTAACTGGCGACGTCATGGAAGGATGCGAAAGGATTGCCTGACAGGAAGGTCTCGTGTGTCGAAGGAAATGGAAAGCAAAAGGTACACCACATTGGGCCCCTATAGAGCACCACCAACAAAACGGTGAAAATGAGAAACAACGACAAAGTCAAAGCGCCGGGAAATGAGAAAGAAGCTACGGCCTCCAAAAACTTCCATAGAAGACGCCATAAAAGTTTATATCCACAAGCAGGCGTTCGTAACCCGGTAATCCAACGGGCAGACACCCGTGCCCTACAGTCCCACACACTGGTGAAACCACATTTGGTGGGCCTTAAAAACTCCTCAGCATGATCTCTGCATCGGTGAGATATTTCCGGTTTTTCTTCGCACTCCACCAAATAGTGCGTTCTCCCAGCTGACCCAACGCCAACGCTGACAGCCACCCCTTCGCACCAACATGGTGATACATGGGTTTCCGCTTTCTTTCGTTAGGTCATCGTCGATTACTATTTCGGGGTCGACTGTGATTTACTGCGCACCCACTTCCTCCGCACACGTGGTCCAGGCCTGCCACCCCCCTGTTGGTCAGCGAGCAAAATTGGGCCCTGTTTTCTATCGACATCGGAACCGAATCTGACATTCGGGGAGGTTTATTTACCCCCGGTGCACGGTATTAGGTGTTTTTTCGGGTGGTGCTGTTCGGCGGTGCTGGTTTAGTTTTTGCTGCTGATTGATGCCGAGGGTGAAATTGGTGAACGGTTGTTAAGTTCATGTTCAAGGTCTAACGAGGCTCGCGTTTATGGTGGGGTCTGGAGACAAATAAAACACAACAGTTTAGAGCTTTCGGTTTCGGTTTTTAATGGCACCGAAAAGTTTCCCTGGGCAAGCTAAAGTTAAACGAGTTGCTTGAAACTCGATCGGGCTTCCTGAAGTAGAGCAGACCCCACAGCACGGACGGACGGGCGTCTATGGGAAAGGGAAAAACGCACTTCAACTGGAACGCAGCCAGACTGTTCGGTAATTAAAGGAATAATATGGCATTAATGCGCCATAAATGAGCATATTTAGAACAGTTCTGTTACCTGTTTATGCTCCGCGCTCATTAGGCGCTCAAACTCTTTGTCGGAAAGGGGCACCAAACGAAACTTCAAGCATGTGGGGCATGAATGGGTGGAAGGCTGACTGGAAGTCCGCCCGGAAAACATTCCGAAGCCGAACCACTAAACTTCTTTAGTGGTGCGTAACATTTGCGTATTATGGGCAACTTCTATATCACATTTTCATCCCCGTCTCCCGTCCCGGCTGGGTCTTTCGCCAGGAAATATGTACCACCACCATTCAGGGGTACACTTCCCACCCGCATCGCATCACGCATCGTGGCATAACTCCAGGGCAATGTTGCACTATTATTCTACGGCTCATCTGCGAGGCGAACGTGCGATTACAAAGGCCGTCCAATTTTCTCTTATCTAACAACGGGTATAGTTTAATAATGAATCAAAATGGATCGAATGCCGGTTCACGCTATTTACGGAAGAGCTCGTGCATTTACGCGCGCCGTTGCGTAAGGAAAAACTGCAACAATCTGATCAAGACATGACACCACATGCGGCCACAATGCGGTTCAACAACGCCGAAAGATGACGTTGTGGGACCCGTTCGCAGACGTACAGTGCGACGTCGTCGACTTGTCCGCCATGTTCCGATGCATGTATGCGTATGCAAACCAGGGTGTTTGGGCCTACCAAACGGTGACATGAAATGCTTTCTTTTGCGTACCTTTTACGCTTTCCACGCGCCATCGTTCCCTGTTTTCATGCCCATTTGACTCTTTGACTTGTCTACGGTGCTCCGTTCCATGCATTTGCCTGCACACAACGCGTCGGGTTGATGAACTTCGATTTTCGTCCCCATCATCGGAGAGATGCTCGAAGCAGACAGGAGCGTATGGCGTAAGAAAAACAAGTCATCCCTTCAATTGGACCGCTGTCTTGTGTCGTGTACCAACTAACCTGGATGAGATGATACTTTTCCTTCCAGAAACAACCCGTTGCGGGTTGTCGGATATTTGCCACTGCCCCCCGGCAATCCTTTCGCTTCTTGTTATCTCGTACCTGGCGCCATTCGCGGCCGGCTTTCGGCCATAGTGCTCCAGAGAGGCCGGATCATGTTACCCGGTTTGTTCGTAGCTGTCACCAGTGAAGCGGTTGCGAATGATTGATGGCTTCACTAAAAAAAACCATGCGAGCACGGTATAGATCGGCTCGGGAGTTTTTCCCGTGTCCGCTAGTCGTTGTGCTTCTAATGCATCTGCGAGGAGTGTGTACCTTCAATTTACTGCTTTTTTATGACCGACTCCAAGGTGCAGCGGAAAAGGAAAGAAGGGGTTGGCGGTTATGGGTTCGAATCGCATCTGGGGCTGGCACTTTCCCGTAGGAAAAGTTATTTCAAATTGAAGATTCAGCCTCGAAAGTGGGCCCAACCAAGAAAAGTTTATATAAATGATTACGCTGAAGATGTCACTTTTCGTATGGTAATTTTTCCAAACAAAAAGTTTGATTTGAAATAAAGTATTGCTTTTATACATCAAGCATTTGTTCATCGAATATACTCGTAAGACAACCATTGGTAAAGAACCCCTAACAATTTTTATCAATCCAGTCGAGATAGAAAAAACTGTTTTGGATACCGTGCCAAATCATATGATAAAAGTATCTTTTATTCGATTTCTTTTCCACAGAAAAACTGCTCTCATCGGAAGGCCGCGAACTGCGGCGTGTTCTGTTTTCGCTGAAGCAAATCTTCCAGGAGGACAAGGACCTCGTGCACGGATTCGTGGCACACGGTGGCCTCAACTGTCTGGTGCAGATTGGCAGCGAGGCGGACCAGAACTACCAGAACTACATTCTGCGCGCCCTCGGGCAGGTGATGCTGTACGTAGACGGTATGAACGGCGTGATGAAACACTCGCCCACGATCCAGTGGCTGTACTCGCTGATAGCGTCCCGTTACCGGCTGGTGGTCAAGACCGCCCTCAAGCTGCTGCTCGTGTTCGTCGAGTACTGCGAGGGCAACTGCTACCTGCTCGTCAGTGGCATACGGTTCATCGACACAGCACGTGGCGTCGTACCGTGGAACAACATCATGCGGTAAGTGGAGGACCAGTTCCAAATTTCCGGAACTCCCGGTGCTGCTGCAACTCTCCGAACTCACCGTTTCCTTTTTTTCGTTTTAGCTTGCTTAAGGACTACGAAAACGCTGACACAGAACTGCTGATCTACGCGACGTCGCTGATCAACAAAACCTTGTCGGGGCTGAGCGATCAGGACAGTTTCTACGACGAAAGCGACTTCCTCGAGCAGCAGGGCATGGAAGGCATCATCCAGCGGTATATGTCGCGCCCCGGGACGGACCTCGATCTGCTCGACCAGCTGCAGCTGTACGAGAGCGTACTGCGTTTCGAAGACGGCGAGTGCGACGGTATGCGTATTCCGGACAACACGGTGCGAAAAACGCTCCGCTACCGTTCCAGCGGAAACGACACTACCGACCGCCGGAAATCGCGTCGTCATAGTACGGGAACCGCGCCGCCAGCCGCCCACTTGCATGTTCCTGCTGCGCCCACATACGCCCCACCTCCGCCACCACCTCCGCCACCGGCGATGCCGCTGTACCCGATGTACTGTGCGCCTCCGAGTGGTCCACCGCCCCCTCCGCCACCGCCACTTCCACCGCCAGTGGCACCCGTGCAGCTGTACGGAGGATTGCAGCTTCCGGTGCAGCAAACCCAGGACGATGACAGCTCCAGCTCCAGCCACAGCGGTGACCATCTGCCGGGAAGTGGATACCACGACCCTTCGCGCGACACGACCGGAGTTACGCCGGGGCTACGCAGGCGCCGCGAGCGGGCAGAACGGCAGAAGAGCTTCATGCGCGAACAGCAGGAATTGAACCAGTTCCAGAACGGGTCTGGTCCACCCGGAGAAGACGTCAACGTTGCGAACGGTAGGTGCTAATACTTTGTGTTGCATGTTGCTCGACGAAGAACACTCCTCTTGACTGCTTCTATGTCGCCGCTCTGAGGGAGTGAGTGTGCTACTAATGCGCTCCCCAGATACACGCGCCTTTTGGCCATCGTCACTAACAACTCTCTGTTAACTCTGCGTTTTTCTTTTGCTTATGCTCGCTTGCGTGTGTTCTCATCATGCTCGGTTCGGCTCGATCTCCAGGCTACCATGTACAGCGAAACGGGACGCACCGTAGAACGAGTGGCGTCGCCAATGGTTATGTAGCGAACGGACTACTAACATCCCCGTCGTTATCTCCGCCAACGATCCTCGAAGAGGACAGGCTGCAGCTGCGCCTGAACAGCAACCTAACCTCGTCTGTGATTTTACACAAGCAACCAACTAACATTAGCGAGCACCCGAATGGCAGCAAATGCGCCGCCAGCAACGGTACCGTGCCACAGGTGGACAGTGTCGAGTACCGAAACAGTCGCAATCTGCTGCTCAAGGGCAAAACCAACAGTGCTGTGACGCCACTGCCGATCACGACCGCGCACGACCGTCAGAAGGTAGATCTTAATAGCAACAACGTTCGAAGCTTGCGGACTGGCAGTAGCGGCGTGCCGGCGGAACCGGACGACGAGAACAAGAGTCCCAACATCAAGACACAGATTGCGCCTTCGATGGGCTATGGAAAGCAGCCACCCAACGGTAAGGAAGCCTCCGAGTCGACCTACTTGCGACGATCCGTTCAGGTAGGATACGAACGCACGAACGGTTCCGTGAACGGCAACCACGTTGAGACGAAGCCTCAAGATCTTCACACGGTTCAAGGTAAGGTTTATTGTGAAGCAGTGGCTGATTAGAATCCAATCTCCCATGTGACGGAGGAAATTTAACACGTTTGAAGTTTGCCGAGCACGGTTTAAAGCTTTCCCGCTGGTCCACATCCATCGATCGGCAGCATTAACACCTATACTAACGACGTTTGTATCATTTCAGCAGAATCAGACAACGAAGACAAGAAACTAATACTCCAGCTAAAGAAAGACCACACGGTGAAGGATCTTACGCAAAAGCTGAGCTGCTTGCCGCTCAGTCCGCAAGAGGAGAAGCCACAGAGCCGCATCGGTGACATGACAGGCCTGATCTCCAAGGCAAAGGAAGGCCTCGCGAAGAGCAAAAGCAACAAGGACATCTCGAGGTCGCCGAGCGTAGACAACGACATCAAGAAGCTAGCCAACGGAGATACGAAGAAGTCGGAAAATGAATTGCACTGGGAGGAGATCATCAAGAACATGACACGCAAGCTGAACCTTTGCGATCTGGACTTCACCGACCTAACGTCGGACGACGATAAAGACCTGCTGGCGCCGCGCGGCTTCGGAGGAGCCGTTCCTCCTCCGCCGCCCCCGGCTGGTATGATGATGAACGGTGGTATGCCTCCGCCGCCGAGCATGATGCGCCCTCCGCCAACGAATCTGGTTCCGCTACCGGGACACATGATCTACGCAAACGGAATCCCGCAGCAGAACAGTGCCGATTCGGCGGCCATTAAGAAGAACAAAAAGACTGTAAGTAACGAAACGGACACGACAGTTGGGCACCGAAGTAATTATGAACTGTACCGTCCTTCAATCAGGTGAAACTTTTCTGGAAAGAAGTACGTGACGATATGATCCCCGCGCTGATCCAGCGAACAATCTGGGACGAGCTGCCGGAAGCCGTGGTCGATACACAGAAGCTGGAGCATCTATTCGAATCGAGAGCCAAAGATTTAATGACGAAGGTAAGGGTGAATGTGGTGACGAAAGGATAGCCATCAACTGGAGGGAAACAAAAACCACTCCGCTAACAAGCAACATCGATTGACATGTCTGTAGTGTCACGCGAAAGTTATTTTTCCTGGAAGGTTGTACAATTTTTCTCGAGCAGTATAGCAGTATTCATAACTCATTTCTGTTTCTTTTTACATTTCTCTTCTTCCACATTCTGTCCATGAAAACAAAACACACAAAAAATGCAATACATCATGCTCGTTTGTTATGCAAATTCATTCCACTTCATACGTGTGCGTGTGCGGAAATGCAAAACATAATCCGTCGACCATTTCTCACCGCGTCCATCCTCTGTTCGGTTTTAACGCATTCGACACATCGGCACATGCCAACGGGATTGTCACTGTATAACTCCTTCGTCGCTCACTACTGTTACTCACTGTTTCCGCTCACTGTTTCCAAATTGTTTTCCTACAAAACAACAACAAAATTTCATCGGCATTCACGTTTTTGTATTCACCAACATCATGACTAAATGTTTCCAACATTACCAGGAGGTGAGTGATTTCGAAATTTCCAGCTCGTACGTTCCATTGTTGTCGTGTCACAGTTTCATTGATTTGTTTCTTTTGTTTTTCTGTGTGTAGTTCATCTAATTTCGCTTCTCTGTGCATGTGTTTTTCTTTCGCATTAAATTCTTTTTTGTTCGATTTCGCCTAAAGTGCAGAGCATTTCATCATTATATTTCAATCCTTGGAACATTTAAAATGGCCGTCTGACTCGACAAAACTCGAACCCTAGTACCATCCATGTGCCATTAACCACAATTATATGTTTAACCGAAACGAGCCTACATCGAGATCCTCCAATCGCCTTTTAATCTTACCTTATTGAACTCCACGATGCCCTACATAAATTGATCAAAATCCCTTCTTAACATTACGTTTTATCTTTGACCGTTTCGTTGGCTTCGATGGAAGATGGTCGAAACAACAACGCCAAAAATATTGAATTCTAGGTATTTGTTTTCTCGATGTTTAAGTTACCAGTATTTGCGAGGGTTCGATTTTCCCGCCTTTTCCGTTGTTTGAACTCGTTGTATACTGTTGTATACTATGCTTCATCTGCACTCACAGACGATCCTTGGCCTATCTTAATCCTCTTACTTCCTTCATTGATTTTATTTGATTTCCCCAACCAATGCGAAATTTCCTTCCACTCCAGTTTGGGTTCGCGTTACCAACGCACTGCCAGAAATGGGTACATATAAACGAAACCGATCTGTTTAATATGAGTACCCTTCGTTCACCATTCCCTCGATGCTGGAAGGTGCGCCCTTTTTGCCATCCGCCATGTAGAATATTCTACACAGAGTCGCAACGCTTTCATTCGTCGAAGCTGCTTTGCGTAACAATTTTTGTGGATCCTTGTGCCCAAAAATAAATCCCCAACGCCACTTGGCAGCCTACTCAGGAAACATTACATAAAATTTGCTCCAATCCTGCTCAACAAAACAGGAACTCGTTTAAAATAGATGAATGGGGGAAGGAAGGGAAGCAGATAGGCTGGGTGGGTTCTAACGGAAGATATTATTTGTTAGGATTCTCCTGGAAATTGGGAGCAGGTTCGTCTGATTTATTTCAGGCAAAAAACTCAAGCTGATTGATCTGACAAACGATTCCTCTTCACTTTCGGGTATAAGAAGAAAATGCGCCAAAATACCTATTGAGTAACTCGGGTCATTTTTCATCTTCGAGCGGAGAGGGTATATTTGTCGATTATAGATTGGGCCCACATGGACCGAACTAGGACGGTCTCTAAATCACGGACTCGTTGGGGTGTCGAATAATGCTACGTAACTCAATAGTGATTCATTCCTTCTCGTTTTCCACACCGTATTGAGCAGATTATCACTCTGCAATCCTTTGGTGAAAGTTGGTCGGAAAACTTTCGTGCAGCTACATCCGTCGACGAGAATTTTTTTTTTATCCGGTGGAAGTTTTTCCGTCCTCCTGTCTTTGGTGATATTTCTCAATTTACTTCCACACCTGTTTGTGATAGTGGTCACAGTGGAGCAGAAATACTTTCGTCCCTTTCAACTTCATCGCTCCATTTCCCAGCATCTCATGAATGCGATGGCACCATCTATAGCCTAGTCTTTTGGCTATGCAATGTTGATGCCACTATCATCCACTAACATGCTTCTGTTTGCGCTCTTTTGTTTAGCGAGTACCAGGCACGAATAAATTAGGACATTGCTAAAAGCTATAATATAAAAACCTATTGTCAAATGTTATGCCCCATTGTAAAATAAAGTGTGAATCAGAGCAAGTTTCATTGCAAAATGTTTATATCGTACACATAAACTCAGTTCAATAGAACTTAGAACATGTTGTAAAGCAATCGATTGACATTAGATTAAATATAGAACAAGATTTATTTTTGGCCGGGACAAAATAACGGATTACCTTGTACTTGCACACTGTTAGCCGAAATAATTCTCAAACAGGGAAACTCTGCATTGGCGATTTTTCATAACACTTCGCATGACATTCAGATATTGCATACTTTCAGGTCGCTGCTATTTTCATATCCTTGGAACCCTTTCCGGTTGTTTGCATTCATAAATATGCATGAGCTTGTTCAACATCTTATTTAGTTTCGTCCACTTGCGCTTCCATCCTTATCATTTTGTACGACCGTGTTTGACCGTACCTTGCCATGTCCTTTGCAGGCTTTTTTTCTGTTCCTTCTTATCCCCAACTGCCAGAGGTCGATCCGGGCATGGAAGGGATACAATTTAATAACAGCGTTCGTTTGCTCCTCCTTCGACAAGCCATTTATGTTTTTGTTTATATATATCCTTTTCTTTTGTATATTTATCCCTTTTCCATCATCGGACAACGTGATTATCAATCCGGGTCCATCCATATAGAAGCAACAGGAGTTGAACAAGAACAAGGAAATCATCGTGCTGGACCATAAGCGCTCGAACGCAATCAACATCGCCATGACGAAGCTGCCTCCTCCGAGGGCCATTAAGGCCGCCATCCTGAAAATGGACTCGACCGTCGTGACGCGCGAGGGCATCGACAAGCTGCTGAACATGCTGCCGTCGGACGAGGAGCGCTGCAAAATACAGGAGGCGCAAATGCTGAACCCGGAGCTGCCACTCGGCACCGCCGAGCAGTTCCTACTAACTCTCTCCTCCATATCGGAGCTGGGCGCGCGACTGAAGCTGTGGGCGTTCAAATTGGACTTTGAAAACATCGAGAAGGAGATCGCCGAGCCGCTGATGGACCTGAAGCAGGGCATCGAGCAGCTGAAGTCGAACGTTACCTTCAAGTGCATCCTCTCGACGTTGCTGAACATTGGCATTTTCCTGAACGGGGCCCCGGTTAAGGGCTTCCAGATCGACTACCTGGCCAAGGTGCCCGAAGTGAAGGACACGGTACACAAACATTCGCTGCTGCACCATCTCTGCCACATGGTGATGGAGTCGCAGGCCAACACCACGGACCTCTACTCGGAGATCGGGCCGATCACGCGCGCCTCGAAGGCGGACTTCAACGAGCTGGCGCACAACGTCACCTACCTGGAGACGGAGTGCAAGGCGTCCTGGGATCGGCTGAAGCTGATCGGCAAGCACGACACGGCCCCACACCTGAAGCAGAAGCTAATCGACTTTCTGGCAGACTGCGCCGAACGCATCATCATACTGGACATTGTTCACCGACGGGTGTTGAACAGGTAAGTCCGCTCGCTTCTGGGAGCCAATGACGTGACACTTTCAACATCACGGCCAATATCCTTCCGTCCCCCAGGTACCGCAAGTTCCTGCTATGGCTGGGCGTGCCACAGCTTCGTATCGCCGAGTCGCGACCGAACGAGTTCTGCCGGATCGTGTCGGAGTTCGCGCTGGAGTATCGAACGACACGCGAGCGCGTCCAGCAGCAGATCGAGAAGAAGGCGAACCATCGAGAGAGAAACAAGACTAGAGGCAAACTGATCGTCGACGTAGCGAAGCTGAAATCCCACGAGGATCGCGCAGATGACGAGTTACGGTAAGCGAGTGTACAGCGACGCTTCAGCCGGCGATTCGACGCGATTTTCATGCGTGTACCACTCCCCGTTCATAGCACCCTACTAGGAACGCCCACGAAAGGTCCCGGTGGGGACGAAGTGGAAATGAGCGGCACCCTCACTTGGCGCCGGCGTCGAGGGGACGCCACGGCCTCGCCGGTTACCCTCATGAACTCGCACCCCACCGTGGCCAGTCCGGCCCACAACTCCGCCAACTCGGGCGGTGGCCGGGACGAGAGCTTCACCGACGGGGACGACGAAATACTGGAGTCGCTGGTGAAAACGGCCACCAAAACGGCCACCCCGCGGCCGATGCAAAGGGAACGGAAACGAACCCGTCAGGCAGATCGAAAATCATGTAAGTGTCGGGCACGCGGAGTGCCCATTCGCGCCTTTTCTGTCAGATGTTGTTTTTTCTTTTACATTTAATCTCACATTGGATGGACACCACTCCCTCGTAAACTGCGCCAGCAACTGTTCGGACTTCTTTTTTTTCATTTGTCTGCTCATCATCTGCACCATTTCCAACGAGTTTCCGTTGTTTTTGTTTACGAACTCTTCTCCGTTTCTCCATCCCCGATCGCAGTCAAACGATCTAGAACGCGCGAAGGATTCACGATGGAACGAACCGGAAGCTCACCACCCCTTTGACGAGTTCAGCCTCGCGCCGTCTAGTTTAGTTTCCTGCTCCCAAATGACAATGTACCATGTACTCTAGTAGTTAGCCAGTACCTACAGAAGACTTTCCATACTTTTTCGTTCGATTGGTTCGAAATTATAAATACCGGTGAATATTGCCCAACTGTGTTTTCGTTCGTGCTTTGCATCCCAGTTTGATCGTGATTTTTTATTGTGTGCCTGTGTTGACTTTATCTTGCACCCCTGTTATGCTTTAAACCCCATAAAGCCTGTGTTTGTTCCAACTAATTTGCTGTTCCGTTTTCCAACTCGCTCCAGTCTTCTATGAACTTTTGTTAAAATTGCATTAAACATTGCCGCCATCAGAGATGAAGTGTTTTGAAGAAAATCTTTTGTATTAAAGCATGTTCTTTTGCCTGAGACTGAGTTGACTCAGCTCGTAGTTCAATGACTAAGTTTACAATCCTCTCCAAGTCGAGTCGAGAGGCGGCAAGCGCATCCTGCCAGGCGAATATGTTAGCTAATCTATAGATTCTCTGCGCCTTCGCCTTCGTTGCGTCCGGGTGGCCGAGAAACGTGCATTTCCCGCGACTGAAAATGCGTTCATAGCTTTTCGTTTTGCATGAGTGTAAAAATTGCAATATGCCTCCCTTCATTTCCTGGTACCGCTTCACAGCATGGCGAAGAAATGTTGTCTACCATTAAATAAGTTTCATTTTTCCCTCCTTCTTCCGCTCTGTTTCCACGTGCCCCGTGCCGAATGTCGTCGCCGTTGTCGTCGCCGTCGTCGTCGTCCAACCATCATCGTAAAAATGTTCTCGTCATCATTCCGTCCGTCCGCACCACCACCACCATGACGACAGTGCGGCGCACGCTGAGGAACGGACTATCGGAGGAGGAAAAGCAACATGTGGCCTCGTTAATAAAAGGATATTGAATTTGGGCGGCATCATCGGCCGCCGGAGACCCGTCCGAAGCCCCAGTGGAGCGAGAGGACGAAGGAGAACAACGTTAACGTTTCAGCAGTGACACGGGTTTGTATCGGGGGCTGATTTCCGTGCGCTGAAATAGAAACGGGTGGAACGACCGCTAGACAATCGAAAGCACCCGACCATCCTGGTCGGCGTTCCAAAGGCCAAGTTAGCCTCGACACGTTGGATCCGCCGGAAGCAGTGGCTACTCGGCACTCGATCGAACCATCGTCGGAAATCATTTATTCGTGGGCGTGAAGCAGCTAATTTTAAAAATCACGCTACCAAAACTGAACCGAAGCATACGTAGATAGGCAACTAGGGTTAAAGAGGAGCTGCGAGATGCCGTATCAATGAAATGAGTTCATTGATTATTCAAAAGTCGACTGATGATAGCGATTACGTTACTTGCCTTTCGATGTGCTTCGCAGCGGAACTCAGCGCACGCACTCGGCGGAGAAATATAAAAAGAATATCTAATACCATCAATGTGATACGGAAAAGTGGGAGCACTTTTCCTTTTAACGAGCAACAAGACTCACAGTGCGGGCGTCAAAATGATGCGAGGAAAAAATGTCAGTGAAAGATGGACACTAGTCGTAAAGCAGACCAATCTACAAAAAGCGAACAGTGTAGAAAAACAATCTAACTACCTGGCATCTCCTAGTAGACAATATTTACTTGATGTGAACGACATACTATTTTTCTAATCACTAAAGTATATAAAACTCGGATGAAAACATCCATCGAATGCGTTTAAGTAAGGCACTCTTTTAAAATAAAACAACCACAATAAAAAAAACAGATAAAAGATAAACGACTAGTGCAACGAAAGTTTGTAAGCATACATGGCATGTGTTGCCACAAGTATATGTCAATAAATTATAAATTACCTGATATTCCCCCCACTCACAAATTTATTATTTTCGTCTCTTACCTAAGAAGAGTTGAATGTTTGATTTATGGTTCGCATGTTTGACAAAATCTAATTGAATCTCGTCGTAAATAGGTGAGTATTACTGGTAAATGCTGTAGAATATTTATATTTAAAATTCCATAATCTAGATAGATTGATCGTATTTGATCATACAACCAAATCGTTCAGATTGCATCTCAGCTTACCTTCGCATTTTTGACGACGTCTTCGAAATACTTTTATATGTTGTCAAAATCACAAGGAAATGTCCAGACAATGTTACAGTCATACATTACAGAAATGTGGGTGTTGTTGAAAACCATTTGCGAGTTTGTTAAACTATTGTTGTAGTAAAAAATCAAATCAACAAAACTGACAGGCGTTTTATCACCGAGTCATACAGTTGCCGGCTACATTTTGCACCTGCCAGAAAATCGCGCGCTTTTAACACTTGTTAATATGTGGTTATGTCGTAATATGCCCTAAATCCATATCGTGTAACGAGAAATCCCCGAGACAACGAGTTATGCACACTGACATACTTCCTGCATCAGTGACTGCACAATTATTTTAACAACATACGCCCATGCTCAACACGGGAGTTGTTAGCGCCGTTTGTATTTTGAAGGTTTGAGCTCAGCTTTCCATCTATTGACATATTGCGTAATATCAACTGCAAACAATGTTTTCTCGCGATTCACTGTTTCATATCAGTGATTTT
Organism: Anopheles plumbeus; assembly: GCA_034621735.1. Lineage (NCBI taxonomy): Eukaryota > Metazoa > Arthropoda > Insecta > Diptera > Culicidae > Anopheles > Anopheles plumbeus. The sequence continues at coordinate 1,439,308 of JAOEFI010000006.1, read as the reverse complement.
TTTTTCGCAGAATTCTGCTCATTTTTGGTTTTAATATGTGATGGCATCTCGACCATGCCCCAGCAATCCCGAATAAATAATATAATTTTCTTGCGAGCATAATTTACCCCATCATAAAATATGTGTTCAAACACATTTTCATAAAGTAGGATACAAGGATATGAACATCTGTAAAAGAGGAAATGATGTTGAAACAGAGTAGAAACTGTTGAACGTCGCACGTACCAGCCATTAACTGCAGGTTTAATAAAACCGTTCCGCCATATTTGGAACCATTGGAACAAATTGTTCTAGAGCGGTGTCATCATTTCTATCCAAAAAACCCAACGACATCGTCACCGAAACCGAGTGAAAGTGAGACTGTCTGTGCTGAAATCGTAATGCCAAAAGGAAGAGTCCTCAGCCCTGGCCAACTGATCCCTAGGATCTCCGACACCATACACCACAGCTGATACAGCGAACTCGACACTTTACGCGAGCGGTCCGAATTATTTACGCTTCGACACAGTCCACTTCCGGCAGGCTCACTTAGGTCCTAGTCTTTGAAGGTCTCGAATTCTCTCGGTGACTCTCGCTCACTTTGCTATCTATCCATATTCTGTTATGGCCCATTAGCCAATAGTGGGAAACGAGTATCCCGAGCTGGGAGGTCCCCCGCCCTTTGGCCCCCCGGTCAACAAAGGCATTATTGATGAACACCCCGAAGAATTCGCCCCTTCCCGGGGACGTTGCTCGCCTCTTGTCAATCGCTTCGACGATTGTTTCGCTTTCTCGAAGACTCTAGAGAAGGATCTAGGCCGAGACACATATAGACTACGGCTAGGAGCACCCTTCGAACTCATTCGCGGAAGTGTTACGCAACAAATCCCCAGCCAACTAAACCAAGTCATTGGGCATTCGCTGAAAGAGACGACCTCCAAGGGAGTCATTGGGCGGAAAAACAAAAGAAAAGCTTCGTCGCTTCTCCATCCAAGGCATCCCTCTATAGATAGGGGAGCAAGTGGTATCTTTGTGACTTTTTTTCGCACTTTCACTCAACACCTGTGTTAGTGAACTTTAACAATCATGTTGCGAAGCTCCTGCGCCAATCGCTCGGTCATCTCTGAAAAGGGAAAATCCGATTCCGAAATCTGCTTTTGCTTCAACTTCCTGTGCAGTTTATGCAGGTACATTTTGACTACACTGGCCACACACTCATACACACACACATCCTCTCGTTGGTCAGGGGGAATTATCTGGGCCCAATGCACTCGCGCAAAGGAAGTCCGTGCCTCACTCTCTCGGGGGCGTTGAAACGGAGGAAGAAATTAAACATCCAACACCCCCGTTACAAAAAACATCGGAAAGGGCCACCCACCGCTTCGAGGGGCGGCCAGAGAAAGGGCTTTTGTTTTTCACCCACGGTGCATTACTCGTTTACACGAACGGTTGACATAATTGTTTCATTGTTGCTCGGAGCCGGCGTAGGAAGGGTGCCATTTTCCTCTTATCCAGCCGCGCATCGGATCGTGTTTTGTTTGCCGCCATCTCTTTCCCTTTTGATCCCCTTTTTCCGCTTCCAGTTTGCGCATCGATTGTGTCACAGTTGCGCTCGGCTGAATCATGTTACTATCTATCGGCTGGCATCGAAACTGATCGGAAGTCAAATGTTCCGAGCAGTGAAATGTACCCATGTACCCGGCTACTATGGTTGTGGTGGACTTTTCTGAACATCTTCTCAATACTGATTTGGAAAAGTTATTCCGTATTCGCCATCATAATCGAAACTTCTACGAACGAAAACATAATTAATAACGTGGAAACAATTGAAAATTCCACCATTGAATTCATCTATAAAATAGGAAAAAAGCAGTTTCCTCGGTATGTTCATGTGCTCGGGTTGGTTGACGATGCAACCGACCGACCATGCTCAGTTACAGTATGCTTACGCACCGCGACAACTAAACCTTAACGCAAACAATCAGAGACGCACCGAAACGGAGCGGTGTAGAACTGGTGCGCGTACTGGTAAAATTATAAATATCACCACATATCCCACGACAGGCCGGATTCACTCATAGTTTCTCGTATGGTACACACCGGCCAAGTTGTCAGAAGTATGGCGATGTAGTGAAGGGAGTTTGTTTTTCTTTTTTTGTTGAATGCCCAATACATCTTTCCGTTCGTGTCGAGTTGTGTGATTTAAATGTACGAAACGATTGTGTCGAAGCGATTGTGTTAACGGTCGAGGAAAAAACATTTTCACAAAAAGAAAAACTGCACAGTTTGGAGAGCAGCCATGAATGTTTTCATATCACTCCGCCATGCACTATTAAGTGGCTTCCATAGAACCATTGTGTTAGTGATCCTTACGGAAATAGTGTTTAACTATGCTGTGCTGCAAACGGCCTCTGCCAACGTTCTACAGGACGATGAATTTCGCGTTCAACGATCCTTGTCCGGAAGGCAGATTGCTAGTCGACGAGATACCCGCTGTAAGGCCCGCGATTTTCGTAGCTTTTCTTTCTCTTCCGTTTCAACTGTGAGTAGTATCTCACGCCGTGAAAAATAATTTGTGCCAGGGAAATAAACAAATGCTGGGTTTCTAACAATTCTTTCAGTGATCATTTGTTCGTGCCGTGGATGTTTTGGAAGCTTATGATAACGTTAGCGAATGTTATATTTCGAACAGCTAATTTGGTTATTTTGATTTCATATAGTTCACTTTCGTATAATTTTGTTTTGTACACAGTATGTTCGTTTGATAAAAACCGTTGACAAGCACAGAACCAAACACGGAAACTCTCACCATCCTATTACTGGCCGACCATGGAAGCACTTTAATCGCGCCGAGAAAGCAAAGACTTATGGGCAAACAAAAGCTGTGCGATGATAAATGCTCGCATTATCCTTTGTCAGAATGTGTCGGGACGCAATCGATCCGTCCGACAAGAGCGTGGCCACTGGAAAGGCGAAACCCCGGAAGAACAAGAGTGGTTGTGCCACTTGACACATAACCCTCGAACATCGGCGCCATCTTTCGCCAGTTCGGCTTCAGGACCCGGGCAGGGCCTCGACCACATGCCAGACGGACGATCAAATAGAACCACCCTGTGGCTGGAATACCCGATGAATGACTTTATCTACTCTCATATCCGGTCGATGTAATCAAGACTAAAACAGTCTCCGTGCTCTCTCCGTGTAGAGTGCGCCAAACTTCTGCCGCCACCGTCAACGGCTCGTCCGTATTACAAACACGTCCATCGGCTGTCGGTCTTCCATGGAAGGGAAAAAAAACCCGTACTTCGTTGCATGTCTGTGAAGGTTACTGGTTTGCAGAAAAACCTTCACTTGGCCAACCGCGCGCACGTGGGATATCGGAGATTCGAATCTCGCAATCGGTGACGACCCCACTTCCAGGGCCCGCTCGGTGGTAGCAGTTCTTGCTCAATATTCATAACTCCTGCCCGCAGTCCTGCCGACGGCTCTCGGCGGCGGTCACGCTTCATGTCCTCCGTTAAACGCAATACAAACAGCCTGGACTCGGCCCTAGCCCGGACGATGTAGGCACATATTTTCGTCCCTCGGCACATGCTACTTGCGACAGCAGAGGGCTTTATTTCGTTGTTGTTTTTATACTTCGCCCTTCATAGCACTCTGCTGGGCTGGAGTGGAGGAAAGTTACTACCCATTCAGGGCAGAAGAGGTGGCCGGAGTTTGAGCAGGTCTGGGCTAGTCGGGGCGATTGCTTCAAATTTAATTAACTAAACAACACTGGCCCTGCCGGGGGAAGGCTTTACTTGGCCATCACAGAGAACGGTGAGCCACGGAGAGAAAAATCACGATTTTGTTCGGTTGGTTCCCTTCAAACGTTTTCGCTTTAAAGCAAAGAGAATTTCCTGCCTCCGACATGCCCGAGAGCGGAGGGAAATCTACGTGGTTCCCGGGTCTCGTTTTGAATATTAAAAAGTTCATTTTGTTAGCATCTGCGCGCGCTTCATCGTCATGAGGACGTTTCGCTAAGACGCTCCCCGGGGTGGCGAGACTTATGGAGGATCATCGGAAAACGGAGCGCTCCAACGAATTTTCTATGCTGTTAGCACACACACACACACACACACATGCACACAATAGGTGCCCCATCTTGGGTTGAATAGGTCGAAAGAGGCTACATAAAGAGCATTTTTCTGCGTAATTGAATATCACGATTTCAGTTGCCAGTCTGTGTTAATCATACTGATCCCGGTGCTCAGCTGAATGTATGGACCACAGAAAACACTTATCGATGTTCAGAGTTGAACAAACAACACATTTATTCAATGCACAATAATTGAAATATCAAATAATCACATTTCTGTAAACTGTAACAAAAATCGAATAATTTGCAAATCTATCAAAATGATCTTACGACAATCTAGATGCAAATCGAAATAATAACATTCAAATGCTACTTCTAAATTCCCATAATAAAAGATGGGAATTAAATAAATTAGAATACAACTAGTCCCCTAGGAACCTATAGGTAGCTATAGACTCCTATTTATATACATTTATGATATATCTTCGGCACCATTTCCCGCCAGCCGCTGGGCTTTGACCCCCTGAATCCGAAAATGCAATTAAAATGTGGAATTCAGGCCAATGCCTCCATTATACCAGTCGCTCGCGCCTCGGCCGTCCCGCGCTAGCTGTCATTAGTCAAAACTTTACTTCCGGCGAGTGGTGGCGGGAAGCATTTTATCGCGCAGTTGCGATCGGGGCACGCTGCGAAACTTTCCCGGAGTTCATTACGAACACTGAGGGGGCAAATCAGTGGCCCCGCCGAGTGACGTCAAGCGGCAACGAATGCCAGAGCTTACGAGAGCAGCTATAGGCATGCCGGATGCACTAACCGTTTCTCCTGCCACCTTTCTGTTCTTCCGTTTGTGTCCATAGTCCTGCCAATATTCACCGTCTACCAGTGGGGTCAGGGACTCTGTTCGGCCGCTTCCGGCGAGTACGGTTCCTGCCAGCCGAACAACGAGTGCGTCCTGCGTGGCGGCCTCCCGGCGGGGCCCTGTGCCGGTGGCTACGGGACGTGTTGCATCTGTGAGTGTGCGCCGAGGAATGGCGAACTGTCTTAGAGGGCTCTGCCCTGACCGTTCGTATCGTTTCAGTTATGGCATCGTGCGGTGGGGTGGTGCGTGAGAACGGAACGTACTTCGTCAACCCGAACCACCCGGACAGCACGGACGGGACGGGCAGCTGCCAGCTGACCATCCTGAAGATGCACCCGGACATCTGCCAGGTGCGGCTCGACTTTGACCACTTCTCGCTGAACGGGCCGGAGATCGTGAACCACATCTGCAACACGGACCAGTTCCTCGTATCGGGAGGCAGTCCGGCCCCGACGATCTGCGGAAGTGCCACCGGTGAACACAGTGAGTCACCGACTGTCCCCGACTGGCGACGACGGGCAAACCACGTCTAACCGCGGAATCCTGCCACTCTCTCTCTCTTTCACTCCCTCAACCAGTGTACATCGATGCGGGGATGGGCCAGAGCAACCCCATCATCCTGACCGTCATCACCAGCGGGCCGAGCTTCCCGCGCTCGTGGCGCGTGCGGATATCGCAGATCCCTTGCGGGGCCATCGCGAAAGCGGACCAGGGCTGCCTGCAGTACCAGACGGGCGTGAGCGGTCGAGTGCGGAGCTTCAACTTCGACCCGCTCAGCGGACGCCAGCTGTCGAACCAGGACTACAGCATCTGCATCCGGACGGAGCGCAACTTCTGCAGCATCCAGTACACGGCCTGCCCGGGCGCGGTGGCCGGCAACCGATCGCGAACGTTCACACTCTCCGGGAACTCGAACAGCGTCGTGCAGGCGATGGTGGGTGGGGGGACGCAGGGGACGCCCAACTCCTGCACCAACGACTGGCTGATGGTACCGTGCGCCAAGATTGCCGACCGACTGCCGATGGCCAGCACGTGCGAGGACAAGATCTGTGGCGGCACGTTCAACGCCGAGGTCAGCTCGGTCGAGCGGACGGTGGTCTCGTCGATTCGGCCCTTCCGGCTGGCGTTCCACACGGATTCGATCGAGGCGCCCACCGACGTGGATAATCGTGGCTTCTGTCTGGACTACGTCCAGCAACCGTGCACTAGCAATAAGTGAGCATTTGGCCCCACTGCGGTCAGTCCAAGCTGCTCAAGATGGCAGAATATGGTTTATAATATAGCGACCAATAAAAATATACCATCAACGGCCCTTTTTAATTGACGACTAGCTTTTCTCCAGGCTCTAGCATTCGTTCGGACACTGCGGAGTCATTAGTGCGCAAAAGCAAGATTCCGAGAGACTCCTCTGGACCATTTTCTAAGAACCCTTGATTCTGTACATATTGTTCTGTCAGAGAAGTGAACCGCGGTGTGACAGCCTAGGGACACGCTTTGCCACAGTAGATTCAAAGTTGGAACCATTCGTCCAGGGCAGCTGACAAACTCGCCCTCCAGGGCATCAACTTGGATGGACGATACATATTTTTGGTCAAAGAGTGTTGCTGAGCCAACGAGATGAGTTCAAGCATCCAAATAGAAACCATTTGAATGATGCGCAGAGGCGATTAAAACGCACGCCTAGAAAGGGATGTGTTGCACGGGCAACCAAGTAGATCGTGGATAGAATTGACAACATTTAAAACCTGACCAATTTGTAACCGGAAATAAGGGTTCCGTCAAGTACTGAAAACAATACGAGGCACGGTAATAAAAGCCACAACCACGAAACCCCCAAAAAGAAATGGGAGAAA
>JAOEFI010000006.1:1410066-1432439 GCA_034621735.1 Anopheles plumbeus | reverse complement strand
CTAACACAAACTGCAACTTCTAATCCTACGATCACTAACACACCCGAACATTGTTAATATATAAGAAACCAAATTTGTTTAATAAAGCTAGTATCACTTAGACTGCAACCAAGGAGGTCTTGTCTTCATTCATTGAAGTTCCTCCCCTTGCTGACTTGGTGATGCTCGATGGGCACTGTCTTTCTCCGAAAGCTCGAAGGTGCTCGATTTGCCCCTTCCGAATAGAACCTCGAATTTATTTCGATCAAGCCCAACTAACGGTAGGTAATAGCAAATCGGACGCCCTGGACATTACTAGACAGACCCAGCCTTCCGTTGCTGCCCACTCCCCGACATCAACAAATCTTCTTCCTTCGCGGGATTCAACGCCGGGAAGTGTCGGCGCAGCAATAAAGAGAATTCCGGAGGATCCGACACAACAGTTGCGTTAGACAACACAAAGAAGAGAGTAAAAGTCGTCCTTTGGATTTTATGGAACATTTTGGACCTATTGACGATGTGTTTCGATTTATTTACGCGTCGTGCGGCAGACAAACATTAGGAAGTTCGAGGTCGAGTCTACTCTGAATGCTATTTTTTGATCTCTCTGATGTTTTAATCTGATCATATACTTACATACAAACCTTACTTTCACATGCAAGAATCGATGACTTTTCGGACCAGAATTAGTTTGAAACGGAATGCATGCACTCAAACACCCACACAGCGCCATCGGAAGAGCTCGGGTTTTGTACAATTTTCTCAAAAAGAAACGTTTCTTACGAATTGGTTTATTTGCTTCTTTTGATTTTCTCACAATCAGTAAACTATTTGATTTGATGATTGATTTTTAGCCTGTAGGAGCTGCTGCTCACGGTCAGAAAAATGTATAGCTTCACTTTACAGAGAACACTTGTTTAGTAGTTTCATCGAGTTTGTAATACTTTAGTGAATTTTTTTTAAAACATCTCGACCGTCGGTGATACATAAATAATTTCAATTTCATAACAATGACACACTCCAGATTGCTCTGCGTTACAATCCTCGTAATTTCGTTTATATATTTGTTGAATGTTTGTTTCCCGCCGGAATATCGTTTACTATTATTTAATATACTTTGATGTCTGTTTCCATTAATCATTGAACAGTACTAGTGGATCATGACGTTTCGAGTAAGACGAAAAGTATATCAATCCCCGCATGGTGAAATACTATACTATACTCATCCGACAGGAAAGGAAACCAGAGAAGAAGAGCCGGTGAGAGCACGGAGGTTTTGAAACGATGCTCCGAGCATGAATTCCGATGACTAATTGGGTTAGTGTTTCCGTTGCTTCCTTAGACTACAACCTCTCCCCCTAATTTGCCCTACTCGCCCATGCGCCGCACTATGTTGTAGAATAAATTCCTTTTTATTTTCAGTTATTTTGACACTTTCGAGTGAAAAATGGCTCGTGGCAGCGAGAAGAACTTCTGGACAGAGTTGTGAAGCTGTACTGAACACAGCAAGTAGTGAAACATGTATCTAGTACATCGAGCTGAAAGTGATCCAGTAATCCAAACAATCCTCTATAAACTTCGTTCTTTTTCTCCCCATTCCCATCGCCTTTCGTTCGCTACGGTTTTGTTTCGTGTTCTTCTTGTGTAAGTGTATGCTCAAACGGCACTCGTTAACATTAATATAGTCAAATAACTAACGTGGTAAAGTGGCTCGTTATACTATAATTTCCAAGTGGTACTCTTGCCCTTCTCAATCGATACTCTCAGCTTTCAATATTTTAAGTAGAATTTGTCTTTGGTTCGTTTAATACGGCAATACATGACAACACTGACAGATAAAGGTTATCTTAGTATGTTTCATTTTTAACGCTTCCATTTGCGCTTTCTTTGTTCGTAAACACATAGGTAGTAAAAGTTCGGTTATGATTTTTCTAACCACTCTTGACGAAACGAGTTCCATTCATAGAGAAATGAAAGGGGAACATGACGACTCTCTCTCTCTCTCTCTTTCTCTCTTGCTTTCTTTCTCATTAATTTTCTCTCTACCACGGTTGTGAAGGTGATACAAATTATTTCAACAAGTTAACTCTTTCCTGTACATAGATCTTATTCGTGTATCTGGGTCCGGTTTCCAGTAGCTTTCCAAATCGTCTCTAGCTCCAGATGTTCTAGGTGCGTGTGCGTTCGTATCAAACACACTCGAACCGAACCGACAATGCCTGCCTGCGTGCGCAAACCCCCTCCCGCTTGCTTGTTCGCATCATTCTCTTAAAGCTTATATCACTTTTAACGAGTTTTGTCATTTTGATTTATTGGTCAGTATTTGCATTTACAGTTTGACACTGTATGTGTTTCGATAAGTGCCTGTTTTCCTTTCCTGCAGCATGATCGAGCAAATATAAATTAATGCTTGTGCTTCATTCCTCTCTTTGTGATTTTACTAATATTTAAATGGATTTATAAATCGTTTTCCCTATTAGTGGGGTTTACTTGCGTGTGCTTTCTACACAGCTCACCAATTTTCCACCGAAAGCTTGACTAACGCTGAATGAAGTTTGTGATGAATACACGATTTGGAACGCATCCGCATATAAGCATGTAGAGTGTAGAATCGTATCGACGGCTACTTTGTGTTGTGTTGCCACTGTGTCAACTATAGTTAGTACCATATTAGAAATGAATGAGTCGGTGAACGGACACATTTATTCACCAAAACACTCTAGCAAGGTTCTCGGTGCATACAATACAATAATAAAGTAAATACACACATTTGATTTTGTTTATATCTGCAAAATATTCGTCAAAGATGGGCAAAACCCAGGAGGATTTTTTGTGACGATTGTTAACATTATCTGATCGGGTGCGTTTGTCCGGATGAATGATATGATTTTCTACATAGACCTAAGGGCAGTATGAGTGCATTCTGACCTGTGATTCGTGCGATGAGTCGTGGCGAACACAAAAAAAAAAATTCTTTCTGCTGCATTCATTTTCAATTTAGTCAAATCAACACAAAATGTCATGCGAAATGCAGCGTACTCGGAACAAAAGTTTTTGCCTAATAATGCAAGAATATTGTCGTGCTGAAATAATTAGCGGGAAGTAAGAAAATCAATGCTAGTTAAAAGTCGGGAAAATGTTGTCTAATGTTGGCTTTACACATACAGATACTTTCTGACCACGACAATTTAGCATTACGGTAATCTTTTGTAATCTATCGCGCACAGTTTGGGTTTGCGTTTTTCAAGTCATGCCGACCATGGCCGTCATCTAGAAATGTTCGTTCTAAGAAAGTTACAGTATGTGTAGAACCATCATAAGATTACTATTAAACAAAAAACGGGCCGATTAGGTTGAACGTAGAGCACCTAAGCATACTTTTTTCTATCTCATTGAATGACATAACTTAGCTTGTTTCCATTGTTTTCTATAGTTCATTCCCTCTCCAAAACATTCCTTTTTGAAAAATACGCAACAAGATTGCTTCCCGCGATTAAAGGTATGTTTTTTCCGTACCCATTTCAAAACTCATTCCAAGCCGATAGACCGTACGGACATGTTTATCCCTAACCCGGAACCAGGTTGAATTCCAAATCCTTTCCCTTTCGTCCTTGTTTCAATAATTTGTTTTTTTTCACGTTTTTTTTTATCAAACGAAGCCTGAGAGATGACAAAAACAATCCCGAAGCGAACAGGATTTTTTTCACTCTCGTCCGGCTTGAGACTTGAAATAGGAAATGGATGCTTAAAAATTCATCCATTTTGCCAACAACTTAACTTTCCGTGCTCAGTCCACTTTCCACGATTCGGAACCTTTTTCTCCCTTTGACCAAGGGCGTAAAAAAACCTATACTGAAATTGGGTAGCATGGGCTCAAAGTGAAGTCGTACACTCGGAATCGTATTCTGTCCCATACGGGTATTCGCTGCACAGGGGCCTGGAAGTGCTCTCGGCACTTGATTCCAACATACATACATACATACATACATACATACATACACACATACGTACGGAAATCGAACGAGACACTGCTCGCCGGTATCACAAAACTAGCACGTTCGCACGCAATCCGCAGTCTGGATGCTGCGGAAAACGGAAATAGAAACAATTTACAAAGTTATATTAAAACCTTCAACAAGGACCCGCGAACCTGCTGTAAACGAGAATCTCCCAAACGGCTTCGTTCCCCAAACGAATGTAGCGAGAGACGGGAAAAGACAGCAAATATTACCCATTTTTGTACCATTGCTCTATCTCGTTCTGTAGCAATGGGCTGCCATTTCTCACTGCTTCTTTTGCTCCAGGATGTGTCCGTTTTATCCGGTCCTGTCAAGCGGCTCCGATAACCTTTCGCTTTTGTCAGTTGTTTCACAAAAGCAAACTTCCGCAGTCCAACTGCTGCCTATCGGTAGTTCGGCAAGTATTACTTTTATGTCACAGATGAGTTTTGAACCCCTCACTGATCCCTTTTGCGGCTGCTCTGGTATCCTAAACTTTCCAACTTTGTGATGGTACTTTTATGACTGACGAAACTGGCCTTAGTTGAGATGCGTTTGTAACTTAATTTTTCATGCTCAGGAATTTAGGGAGAAATTAAGCCAATAATATTATAGTTTTTAAATAATTGGTAAGTAATTAGTAACAAAATAGATTTTTGAACAAAGTATAATTTAATTTTTGGGTAACGCTGGCGGTAAAGATGTTGAGAACAGCTGCGTCCGCCATTTTCTCTCCAATTGTCTCCCCATCAAACCTAGTAACAGCAGGAATGTCAAAATGGCGGATGAGTGGAACGGAAAGCTCACCCACGGCCCCGCTTATTTGTTGGCCGCAAACGCTTCCTTGGACTTCATGAAGTACGTGAGAATGTCGATAGGAAGCGGGAAAACGATGGTCGAGTTCTTCTCCGCCGAGATCGTGTTCAGCGTCTGGAGGTAGCGTAGCTGCAGGGCGGCCGGTGAATCACCGATCACTTCCGAAGCTTCGCGCAGGGCTCGCGAGGCCTTCTGCTCACCCTCGGCCGCAATCACCTTGGCACGAGCCTCTCGGGCAGCCTCTGCCTCCGCTGCCATCGCACGCTGCAGCTGCACTGGCAGACGCACGTCCTTGCTGCGCGGTGTGGCGAACGGGGCGGGAAAGAAAAACACGCACAGATAAATCCGGGCCCCTTCGCGGAAACATCTCGGATCCCAGGACAAACCCTCCCAGGGCGTTGGCTGCTTGCTGGGGAAGCCTTACGGCAATGGGGCTACGTCGGGGCAACTCCTCCGAACTCCGCCCGAACAATACTTACATCTCGACGCGCTCGACCTTGATGCCCCACGCCTCGGTTGCCTCGTCCAGCGAAAGCTGCATGCTGCCCGAGATTGTCATCCGCTCACTGAGAATTTCGTGCAGGTGCCGGGTTCCCATCGTGTTGCGAAGCGTAGTCTGCGCCAGCAACCGCGTCGAGTGATGCGCATTCTCGACGTTCGCAATCGAAACGGTGGCGTTCGAGACGCGATAGTACACGACGGCATCTACCGACACGGTGACGCTGTCCTTCGTCAGCACCTTCGCGCGTCGGAGAGAAAACAGCATACATGAAAGACCGGGTGAGAACGATAAACACTGATAAGAATCGCGAACTTTCTGCGAACCAACGTTTGTGATCGTTGTAAGTACTGCACCTAGCACCCTGCCAGTTGTACATTGGCGCGAAAGACACTCACCTCCTGGGGTGGAACGTCGTAGGTTCTTGTACGCAAATCAACACGTGCGTACGCATCGATGCATGGCAGTATGAAGAAGATACCTGCGACCCGTGCGCACGCAAACAGGCGGAACGCGAAGACCGGCGGGGAAAGAAGACAAGAGTGAAATGGTGAATCAATTAGTATGCTAAACACACCCAGCCGGCAGGACACGCGAGCGGAAAACGAAACCAAACGGTTCCGGCTAATTTACCTGGTCCTTTGGCGCCTCCTTGCATCAGTCGTCCCAGGCGAAATATGACGGCTCGTTCGTACTCCTGCACGACCTGCAAGACGAACAGTCAGTGTTGTAAAACATGACAAACTAATCTTCACCGAATGGTAATGGTTTTATGGCACGGTGGCAAGGACCAAAGGAAACCATGAACATGAAGGGAGCGACGAGTAAATGTTCTATTTTCCTTCCAGAACCCTAATTAAGACATCTGTCCGGTTGTTGTCAGTTCGTGATAATACGCGGAAAGTAATGATCGAATAATTAGCGAAGACAACAAAACTCTAACTTGACGCCCAGTAGTAACGGTAAACATTACTTATTAGTAAACATTATGTTTATCTCACGCCCCCTTCCCTACGACAACTTCTGTTCTGTTACATAGACAACAGACTTCTATCTAATAGTTTTACAACTTTAATAAATTCCACCTTTAAATATGAAAGTTGTCAGTTCTTTTTTTGTTGAATATTAAGCCCCTGGGATGTCCTGTTTTCTGAATTATTGGTAAGACACTTGTTATCGTAGACTACAATTTATTACATGTTATTTCATGCACACCGCACTTCATTCCCATTCGATTGCAACCCCTCCACAAATCATCCATCGCCAATCAATAAATCTGTTGCACAAACAAGCTTCCATTCTCCGCTGGTCCCATAGACAACCAACAATGGCTGCTACTCGTTTCCAATCGAGCGCGCAACGCCCTGGCAAACCACATTATTCGCGCGAAGCATCCACGCTCGTAAAGCATTCGCCGGTTTCTTCTCTCGTTTTCCGTTTTTCTTCTTTTGCTTGCGTCCTCCTTATCCGGAGCTAAGAAGGGAAGCGGCATGCGAATCCTTTGTTGGGCACGCTGGTATTTTCATATTCACATCGTTCGTCACTTTATTTAAGTTCACACTTCATTTAGTCAGCCCGCGAGGAGCGGCTCTCGCCGTAGCCGGTGGAAAAGATGGTCGCTTTTGGGTGTGAAAATGGATGGGAGTTCTCAATTGGGAGCAATTTTCCCATACGGTCGCCGCTCATATGAGAAAGGTTTCTTCGGCTCCTCCGCCCTCTCTCTCTCTCTCTTCTCCGGGGTTTGTGGTTTCCCTGGTCGTGTGCGCGGTAGTGTATGCTGCGTGTATGTGTGCGCCAGAGCGCGAGGGACATGCAAAAGCGGTGTTGCGACGGCCAAATAGGATCCAAATTTAAATTTAGTTCTCCCCACCCGGGCCACAGGGGGAGTCCGGGCGTTGGGATGATGGTGGAAAATTCGGTCGAAATTGGAGGGAGCCCTCTGCCATCCTTACCTTGAAGCAGACGAGCAGGCTGAACGGCATCGTCAGGACGACGATCACCCAGGACAGAAATATCAGGATGCGGCCACAGGTCGACGCTTCGCCGTTCGTGTCATCCTCGGCTAGAACAGAGGACAGAAGAGGTGTTAGTCGGCTGATGGGTTCTCCTGGGTACGGGGAATTGGGGGGAGAGAGAAGGGTCGTTGCAAAGAAAGAGTTTAAGAAGTGGTACAAAAAGCATAGGAAACCGACGATGGCAGCACCGGGGGCTGGATGACCGGTGCCATGGTGGTCGTAGCGGGTGGGTGGCAATGTGAAAAACTTTTATTAGATTTTCCGCCATGTATTCTGGGCGCTACTAGACGCCCTAGAAACTTCCACTACACTCTGCCCTAGCACTGGAACTGTTCCACAGAACGACAAGTTTTTTGTCGCTCGGCTACTCCGGCCGGGTAATTGCTACGAGGTGATGGCTCGCCCCCGATGTAATACGACTACCGCGTGTGTTGTGTTTCACTGCACACTACCCCAAAGCGTAACATGTTGCTCAAAACAGCAATCAGCTACTTTTGCTACTTCAAAACACATTCATGACGATATGTTTTTACATTTATTGTTAAATGGGGACACACTGTATACGTTCTATCTTTAGTTCATGAATCTCTTGTGCCTTCTTTCGGTTCAGTTCTACAGAAATAAATCAAATATACGTTGATAGATTTCAGGGATTGCTAATAGCTATTCTATGTATTTAAATGCACACCATAATAATTGAGAACAACATGTTACGTGCCACTTTTGGATCTGGGAAAATGATTATGGATATTGTTTTTTAAATGTTGTGCTACACTGCATAGCATTGCGCAGGATATTTTGCAAACAATTCGCAGCACATGTATGTTTGCACTCCATGTTCAATCTTTAGTATTGCTTCAGTCAACGTGCTAGAAAACACATTTCAATATCGAACTAATGAATACCGCCGGCTACCGTCGACCTCCATCGACAGCATTGAAAGCGGAAGGCTGTTTTTATGTTCCCTCATGCCAGTCAATTACCAACACAAATTGGCCTCGCACCGAATGACGCCAAACCAGCAAAACCGCTGGCCATATAATTTAATTACTAATTAAATATCCTTGAGGAGTTAAAATGGTTTGGCTTTGCATCTGCCGAACTCTGGCTGGCAGACTTACGGCTAATGGTTTTTTTTTTCCTTTGGTGATACTGTAAACTGCCACAGGAAAAAGTTATACTAGAATGCGTTTCCGAAACATCGGGCCAGGGCATAATGGAAACAAAAGTATCTGAAATATGAAACTTTGTCAAAGCTAACGACGAGCCATAACTCATTACCCAACGTATTCAAGGCAGACAGACACTTTACGATACTAAATCATCCGACTCAAGTATGCAGTCACCCATACAGCGAAACGGAATTTTCATTTCATTTTTCATTTTCATTTTTCCTTTATTTATGAATTGCCGTATAGGCTATTTCAAATCTTAATACAAATTGTGCTGCCTAATCCGGTTTGTGTTTGGTTGTAGACGCTATCAAAAGTTTGGCACCGTGTTTTTGGCGCGAAAGTAAATTTATGATCATATCATTTTCCTTTTTGCCCTTGTTTTTCTCTCACTCTCTTTCTCTCTGTCTTTCTCTTTATCTTTCTCCTCCTCTCATAATCTCTCCCTCTCTCTTTCTATGTGATTCTTTCTTTTTTTGTCTGTCTACTCATCTCTTTGTCGTTGCCGTAACTTTCAACCCGTATTTTAAACAAAGGAATAATATTTGTTTGCACAGACACAGTTGTAGCAATTGCTGTGTCAATACCATTCCATTTTTTTTCCCGGAGGTAAATCTCCGCCAAGGCTTTTCCGGGACAGTTTTTGGCGTGCCGACATAACAGTCCATAGAGGAGAAAAGCTGCCGGAAAGATAAACAGAAATTAATTTCCAAAGTAAACCAAAGTTGTGGAGTTTCAAAAACCGGTACGAGGGGTTGGGTGGCTTTGGGTGGACTGGCCGAATGATGATACCGCTATTCGCCATTGAGGGCTGAAGAGACGGAATGGTCATCAACGGGAAATGATCTGACGTTACCGTTTGCTTGGCAAATGAATTTTGAAGATTAACGTGGCAAACCGCAAATCGAAAGGCCGAAGACACAATTTCAAATCTCCCGACACACAAGAGAAACTTCAAAGACTCCGCGACACAGCTTGCTGTCAAGGTCGGGCGATAGAAGAAAACGAAACGCTAAAAATGAAACCTCCCTAAAGCCATAAAGGACGCTGCCGCCCCAAAAATGCTGGACACTTTCTTCGAGATTGTGAAAACGCACGTCGAACGGGACAATATTTCGCCGGGAGCAAAATGTGTTGGTTCCCTTTCCGTTTTCTTCCTTCAATTTTATCTCTATTTTCCATCGTTCGCGAATGTAAAAAAGCATTCGTTTAATGACCGTTCGGGCTACGAGATGCAAACATTGGGAAATGTTGTTGGCCTATGAAATATCACCGCCATTTCGTCACCGAAGCGCGGCGGGAATGGGATTATACCGTAAATTTCCATAAAACTCACATAATTGAGCCTGGTGGCGAACGATGGATGTCTCCTAATGGTGCATCGGGTTTACTAAACGGTTCGTGGACAAGGCGACCTTTCGACTGATAACTCAGAGTTTATTTGACAAT
Organism: Anopheles plumbeus; assembly: GCA_034621735.1. NCBI lineage: Eukaryota > Metazoa > Arthropoda > Insecta > Diptera > Culicidae > Anopheles > Anopheles plumbeus. The sequence goes on along the minus strand of JAOEFI010000006.1, from coordinate 1,422,511 downwards.
TTCGCAACCGCTTTGGAGAAGCCCCGAAAGGTGCAATTGACTTACGGTACAAGTTTTGCTATCAGGACTACCCAATGGGTGGGTGTTTTGAAATTTGTTCAGTACTTATACTTGTTCAGTACTGCCTTGACTGCTTCAGTGGGCAGAGTTTCTCTTATAACAAAATGGTGACGATGTATAAATTCAATCATATTTCAAACTATCTCACTTCGTCCGAAATTTTGGTACGCGAACTCTATATTGCTACTGACCAAATTTTACCAATACCATATCACATTTAAGAAACTTTTATTAATTAAGCAACAATCGTTTTCGCTTTTAGATTTATTTGGATTAAAAGGTGGTGAAAAAATACACTCGGTGCTTAATACGAAGGAACATTTAGAATTTTGAAAATATGTGCATACACGACCACGACATATCGAGCTATCCCATACTGTCGATTGTCAAAGTTTACCATCGACAGAATGTTTACGATTACATTTACGAAACTTTCGTATCCCATTCGTAAATCGACAACGATGGATCGAATCGAGAGACGAGTCGATTCTAACAGTCCAGCGGTTGTTTGGATTTTGAATTGTTGGATGCGTTGACAGCTAGCAAGCGGAACAAATAACGAATGGTTCAACAGGGTTTCCGTGTTTTGCACGTAGGTTATTGAGTTTAACCTCCCACCCCTCCCCACCCCTTCACACACACAAAGTAAGAAGTGTTTTTACAATGTAAAAAAAATCGCCGACTTCAACACGACTACTCGCGTTGAACTTCCTCTGCCCCTATACGGACATTGGCGCTTCAATGGCCCTTCCACACATCCTTAAAAAAATTGGATAATAAACGGCCAAATTTCCCGACATTTCTTGTTGGGGTATGGGGATGAAGTTGAAACCAATTATTTGAATCTTTTAGATATATGACCCTTATTATTCGACAACTCACATGATTTTTACTTTTAACACCACGTGGCGTTTAAATTCATCCATTATTTTTCCTACAAACCTGAAAAAATCGGTCGAAAAACCGAAATCGTCACGATTTCGACAGCTCCGTAGCAGTCGAAAGGTTTTAGGGTTTACAAAACCCACAATCGAATGAATGGGATACCAAATTTCTCGATTATAAGGTTAATGAGCAGCCCTGCTCGAAAAATTGCAAAGAGATTTCGTTTGACGTTTCGATTTTCATAACCATCGACAGAATACGATCGAAACAACGAACTTTGTCGATGGTAAACTTTGACAATCGACAGTTTGGGATAGCTCTTATATGCCCTATTCGGACAGAGCTCTATAGGTTGTTCGTACAAATTTTGTATAGATGAACTCAAATATATTTTAAATAATATTCCTACCGTTCAAACGGTTTTCGTTAGCTCCAAAAGAGTTGCTATCTCTCCGCTAACGAAGAACGTTTGACGTTTGTTAGAAAATGTCCGTAATCAGCAAAAATAAATAAATATCTAATAACTACTATCATGCACTACTGCCAGGGAAATCATTTGATGGAAATCAGAATGTTTTTCTATGCAATATTCACGAAATGGGGACAAATTAGTCCCTTCGTTGGCCGGAGAAAACGATTTGACGATTGGGTTTTTTTTTCTCTTCTATTCCTGCGGTCCGGCATCTCCGTTGGACACAAAAAATGGACACATTTTCCGTGGCGAAAGCGTCAATTTGTCGGGCGAAACCTTCCATTGTAGTTGTCATGCACGAACTACAAATCAATTATTCGTGAACGTCGGAATCTACGAGAGTGCTGACAGATGGTCCGATGGCATCGGTGAGACGATAATATGATAGTGGAGTGGTATAAAATCGGAAAAATACACTTAGGAGGGAACGTTTATGCAGGGAATATCGAAGAACGAACGAACGAGAACAGTGGGTGGGTATTAGAGAAACACTATTGATAACTGGTCTACTAGAACTTCGATTAAAAGACTTCTACGTACTTCCTGTGAATCAGATTGATTTGGTTTGGGTTTTTTTTTTGTTTAGATGTTTGAAAGCACAAATAATTTGACGAGGCCAATGACGAGGACAGATGACGAGGCTCCATGGGGCCAGGATCGGACGCGGGTGGTGGTGAACGTGTTCGGCGTATAATTGATGGTCGCGTGATGGGATGATGAAGTTGGTGAAAGTTTGTAAACCGATCCATGCACACACCGACACGACACATATTAAGAACACATCGTGGGACAAGAAATTCCAATATCGACGGCAATGGCGAACGGGACAGTGAGAGAGAGAGAGAGAGAGAGAAAGAGAGAGAGAGAGAGAGAGAGAGAAAGAAGAAAAATGGAAGAATGTTGGAAATTTGGAAAATGTCTACCAACGGTGATCGATCGCGCCTCCTCTCGCCACTACCACTACATTCGCCACTACAACGTAGCGTCCTCTGCCCGACCAGTCAGTCCGCTGACGGCTGTGACCACTTACCGTAGAGCAACAGAGTGTTTTTCTTTTTAACATCTAAAAAACAAAACAGTATGCAAAACATGGAAAGATGAGTTAGTCTTTATGCTGAATTCGGTTGATCGAAATTTAGAGCATCGAATAGGATGATGAGACGTTCGGTTTTTTTCGAGTTTGGAATGACGAGGACAGGTGTGAGGTGTGAATGCGGACATGCTGGGAAATCGTAGGCGTCGACGAGGATTTAACCTATGATGAAGATGAAAAAACTGCCGTTTCTCGCTGAGAGGATATGTCTGTGTTTTGTGGGTCTGAGGTGTGTATGAAGGCTTGATTTTGTTAGTTTTAATCTTCCTGTTAACCTGCAATTTTCACTAGGATACAGAGTGGATTCATTTTCCTAAAGTAGACTATGCGTTCGAGGTGGTATTATGAGAAGTCGACACATTTTATTATTTGGACATTTTCATTGTTGATTTCCCTTAATTCCATCCATGTGCAAATACGACTGTACAACTGCCAGTCAGAATTAATGAAAAAATGACTAATCTTGATCTTGGTTTACCCCACAGCTAGTGTCACGAAGGACCTTGTCACTCATAGGGTATTCGTTTCGGATGAAAACGTATGAGCCCACATATTCCACGAGCAGTACATGTGTTGGGACCATTTCAAACAATTTTACTCAATTGCGATAGAACACAGAATCTTTAAAAGCTTACGATGTGTTTTGATTATGTTTATCCGTCCACCAGAAGGCTCTTTTAAATTGTTCATTTTAACAGCCGAACATGAAATACGGATACAAAATCATCGCAAAAGCAATCTACCGTCCTGTTAAGTCGGAAGTTTTCTTAGGATTTCCCAGTTCTATCTGCGCCATTCGGATTGGATTTCCCTTGGACAACATGTTTGGTGCGGTTTCGTTTTGATATCGTTTGCAATCGATATCAAACTCCGTGCCCGGGAACGGTATCCAATCATTGAATTTTATTCTCACATTTTGCCGCATACCGACCGAAAGCAGTCAGCCCTCAGCCAAGTCCCGCCATGGTGTTCTGTTCGTTTCAACAACTTTTCGAGCTACACCTACTGGGGCTTTTATGCCGACCTTCTACTACCGACGCAAGGGAACATGCGCTAACAGAGTTTTTTTCCCCACTGAGCCATTTAAGAGAAACGTGCGAGGAAAAACAAGAGTCGTGAAATCGTAGATCTTTTGGCTCACCCAGCAAACAAAGTTCAAACTTTGGTTAACGCACACCTTGTCCGCAACGAATTCCCCTGCGTGTGTGGCTGTGTGTGGCTGCAACGTTCCACAAATTCTGCGGTTGTCGGAAAATTCCCCCGTTCGCACCAGCTTCCCTACTCCGTAAATCCACTTGATGCCGACGACTGTGGCCAGCTTCAGTTTTCATCGCCAAGCATCGCGTGGTGCTTGCGGTGGAGCAATCCGCGAAACGAAAATTATGATGCACTTTTCACCCCGCACAGCTGCAAAGGCTGCCTTTATTTCCTTCGCACGGAAGGAAACAAGCACAATGTGCTGTACATCGTGCAGAAACGTGTTTATTTGGCTTATTTATTTGCTCCAACCATCTCTCGGTTCACCTTCGGTCCACGGTTGTGCCTTCGATCGGGTTCTTTGTCAGTTTTTTGGGCGGTGACGTTGTACCGATCGGAAGCGGGCCCAGGTTTGCTTGAACTGCGAACGGATCCGATAGCGAGACTGCACATAAAATGTTTACCAAGTATTGCATTTCATGGATGTTGTCATTCTAAACAAATTACTTCTAAATTCAATTTTAAAGTTGAACAAATCTTTGGGCACAAACTTGTTGTATAACGTTTTTCAATTGTCTGAGTGAATCTTTCAACAAGAGCTTTTAACTCATCTTTAGATATTTTCTGCCATATTAAATTCAGGCTCACGCTGTGGCACAAAAGATTTTCCTCTTTGCCACTACTCCCAACTCGTATTGCATATACTTACCGAGAAGAGCGCCGGAAATGAGCTTCATTCAAACAGATATATTCGTCTCGCTAACAGGCAACACCATCGATTGGATTGTGCCATCTTCCAAACCGTATTACCATGTCGGAATGAAACCTAGCTAGACAGTTATCCTGCATGGAAAAGTTTCCCCACAGAAAATGACAAGGAGCAAATGGAACTCTATTCAGAGGTAAATAAATTGCATCGCACATCTACAAAAGGATTCTTTCGCGTTTCCACTCCCCACAGTTGCCGCAATGGATTCCACGAGAGAGGAAAAGCCAGCTAAGAACATGGCAAGCATCTTCAGTCAAACGGGACGGCCACGTTCGTTCGCTACCATAGAAATCAGAGTGGGACGAACCGCTCTTCTCGAGGACCACACTTTGGGGGGTTTGGGTCCATGGTTCACACTACCCAAAGGAAAAGACCTTCCATTCGCTTTGCACAACTTTGCGTTGACGGCGGGACGGCTTCTAAGAATTGAACCGTACAAACACGATAGAGGTCGACAGTATGAGAAAACCACGAAATGAATCTTCGAAATACACACGTTCTGTCCAAAAACGCGCGCCCCGGAAGTTCTCTTCAAACCAACCCACCAAATCCGAGCAAATGTTGAACCGTGCACGCGTTGCGACATTGCGACGGTTTTCTTCGTATTCCGACCCGGTGGTGGTTTATTCTTTTTCGTAACCTCATCATGCGCGGTATGTTCGGAACGCTCACACATACGTACCTCTTTCACAAAGAATCACCCTGCTAAGGATCATCGCGCCCCACCAGCTTCCACACACATATGCAAAACTGGAGCCAAAAGCATACCACAGAAACGGACACTTTTTGGAGAAGAAAGGCTCGTTTGTTGGATATGATTCCTATTGCACATCAACCCGTTTTTATCGCAAACATTTTTCGATGAATATATTTGGCCGGAGTGATTTATTGCAAACTGTTTGTTCCTTTCTTCTCAAGCTGATAAAGTATGCTTCTAATTGTTCCGTTTCGAATTCACTTCTATTCGATTTCTACATTCAGAACTAGTCAGGAAGTAAGTAAGTACAAATAGTTAAAATAAATTTGTACATATTTATCACTTTATACCTACTCAAAGTGAATTGCAGAACTTGCATTTCGAAGATAAATGTAGCACTTCTTGTGGTACGCCACTTGTCCTCTCTCGCTCCTCCTCTCTCTCTCTCGCTCTCGATTGTTTATTTTATATTTTGAAATTCCAACGCCTGGAACATCAAGACGCACACGAACCGTAGCCGAGTGTATCCTGCGAAAGTGTACTTAAAACTGAACGCTATCAAACATCTTGCGATATATTGAACCCGACCTTCATCATACCCAGAGATCGTGCATATATATTTATGTTTCTTTATTGATACCCAAATACCTACAATGGTGTTTGTATTTGTGGAATCCTGTCCGCATTACCATTGCTGGTAAGGGCACGATGGGTTGCAATGTGCCAAACTTCGGCAAACAACTTAATGGATATCTGGACGTGGCCGAGAAAATGGTTCATTTCTGATACTGATACACCAGAGTTGGTAGCGTGTCCCTTCTTGTATTCATGTGGATGCTCGGGCGATCCTCAAAACTGAAAGGCGGTCGTGAGGCCCCATTATTCGTGTTTTTTGATAACTGTCGAATACCCGAACGCGTTTGAACCATTCCGCATATGACGACACACATAATCAATAATGGAACAATTCTTGTCAGCCTCCACATTAGAGTATGTCCGTATGCTGGGGCTGGGTGGCCGGACCCAAAACATGGTATCATGGCCCCAATCGAGAACAGTTGCCCTTTTTTCTCGACGTGGCGAGAAACTTTGCAGCAGCTTCAGCCCTCAAATAGCATCGGGTCTACAGACCCACTCTTCGTTACCGTAACGATGGTTGTGGTTTGACATTTCTAGAACCGAGAGTCACTGCCGCAGATTACGCAAATGAAGACGCAATTAAAACGATATTACCCTTGGAGATGGTCGTCACACCGTTACGTCCATTCCGGCCGGCTTGTGGTTGAGCCCATCTTTAGCGTACCATCATCGACTACGATGCCCCAACGTTCATAAGCATTTCCTCCGAGTGGGAGGAACCTTTTGGGACAATTGGTGCCATTCTATCACGGGGCTTGCTGGTAACGAGCTTGACGTCCGACCGATCCCTGCACGAGGCTGCTAAACGTAAAAGCGACGAGGGAAATTAATAGGATTCACAAAATCACCGTCCGAGGACACTCTCTTGGGATTCCGGCGGGGCTTTGGAAATGTCGTGTATGAGCCTGCATATCTTGAACCGCACCGAGCGCGATATCTGCCTAATTGGATCCTTCAGGAGCCGGCCGAGTTACGGAAATTCGAGTAACGACCAAACACTTTCGGGTTGCGCTAGATGGGATGGCGTTAGATCGACAAGACGCGATAATGGGGAGCATTAAGTTGATGGTACCAATCGCACCGAAGACGTGTTGCAGAAATCATGTTGCCTTCTGGGCGCTGCTACTGAAATGATAAATGGATTGTGTCTAACACGTGTGTAGAATTATCAAAATCTAGCCCACAACGGCATAGACATTTTGCGTACAAATGGGTTATTTTAAATTAAACAAGCCATCTCAACCGCATGGAAACAGACTATGATTTATCTATCTACAGTTTGCCTAGTGTTCTACAGAATACCTGACGCAGTCTCGAAAACCCAACAAATTCTTTATTCTTCCCCACCCGTCAAAACTTGCGACAGAGGTTTTTTGTAGGCTTGTATCTCAGTTTGGCATAGGAGCTTATGTACAGTCTTATGGCCATTTTCATGCAATACAACAGTTAATTACGGTTTCAGGTTATTTATGACAGGGGCATGTTTGTACATAGTTTTCGGATTGATTATATCCGATATGGTTGGCGTAAAACGAAGCTTATGTGACCATTAGGAGCTGTGCGAGCGGCATGTGCGTCCATGTACTCTTCAAAATGATCAATAAACAAGTAAGCGTGTAGTTTGCATGCTGTTGTTTCGAGTTGTTACGCCAGCGAATGATAAGCTATGAAAAATGGATCGAAGGCTCGTAATCACCGTTGGCACAAAAATGACGCAAACTGTAAATAAAAAAAAATTCGTAACATGCAACGAGCTGAATGGTACTGGAATTGGCGTGGACCACGTGATTGTAATTACCCGCGAGACCCACGATCCGTGGACTGTGGTACGGACCGGACATCGGACAGCTCTTCGTGCAGGAAAGAACGGCAATTAATTTACTGTCGCCAGCAAGTCTCATATCTAGTCTCAACCCTTTGCCTCCGGTAGCCACCCTTCCAGCTGCTCGCAAGTAACCGCTCGTTTCTAGCGGCTTCAAGCGAAAGTTCGACTGGTGTGGGTACACTTTAATACGACGCCTTTCCCAACCAATCAACCGTCAACGGGGCTGGAGTGGGGCAGCAATACGAAGGTTTCCCGAAACGCTCAATAAATGGCGTATAACGAGCTCTGATGGTTATCGTGATCGTTCATATTCATGGCCATAGCACGAATGCCTCGCACTGGTCGGCTGCCTGCTGCGTATCACATTGAGACAAGCGTCTGTTATAGACTGACTGCAGACGTAACCGTACCGGAACAACCTTAACAAAGAGCCGGAACCCACCGGAAAATGTCACCGAGGCAAGTATCAGATTGTGTCCTTGGAGCGGGATTGTCGTAACCACACGGCTGGCCCCCGTTTGCATCATTATGGGTGCGATCCATCAAACTGGAACACTTTCTAAGTTCCCACAATCGCTCCTTCTCACTTGCTCTCTCTCTCACACACACACGAAGCTGACAACCCCTTTCAATAGCTGTGCGGAGCAAACAAGTGATGCGAACTTTTCCATTCATCATCAACAGAGTTGGAGGAATTTGCTCTGCCTTGTGAGAAGAAGAAACGGAAAGCTCATTTTTCTTCACCCAGCGAAAGTACAACGAATACGACTCGCGCAGACATGGACGCTTAGGGGCCGAAGCGGTATGTGTGCTGGAGAACCGAAATACGTACATCGTCGCACCGTGCTATGCTAGGAATGGCAGCGATAACTCTCACGTCTGCTGAAGGGGAAAATTCGAAATTTTGACATTGTAATTGGTGAAAGTTTTCCTGATTTATGCGCATTTTGTAGAAGATGAATTACTCAGGATCTGTTGGGATTTAAGTAAATTTTGTTGCCGCTACTAGCTGTTTCGGGTACGTGAATAATCTTGAGTATTTATACTTTATTATTTTTCAGTACAGTCCTGAACACAGTTGAAGCTCTGCGAAATCAATGGAGACGCCTGGTAGCTCAATGCACCGATCTGGCTGCGTACTGACGGGTGAACCTTTGAAGTAAACCCGGGCGGAACATTGACGACTGACAAGTAGTTCTCTCACACACACATTTCACGATTGCCCCTTTCTCAGCAAATTTGCACCAATTACACACGTTCGAGTTTGGCAAATTGGGGTAATTAAGGAGATTTGAATTAATTACCGGTTTGCTCAAAAAACGTTGGCCGTCCATTGGACGAACTGCACCAAAAAGCGAAACCGATGGTCTGCCCGTTGCTTTAAACGGCATCACATCACAAGAAGAAAGAGCCTGATGAAGACAAAATGACCCGGTTCCCTTCCGGTGCGTTTCCCATTCTGTTCCCGCGCCTGGCTTTCAGGCTGGTGGGAATAATTTAATTAAAGTATGCCTGTCTGCACACTCTGGTGCGCCGCAGTGTTGCGGAACTTTTTGTAAGGTTGTGCTGCAGCAGCGTACGGTTCCGGGACACATTACTGTACTGCCATGACTGACAAAGTACGGTTCCAGCGGGGGGATTAATCTAACAAAATTTGTCAGTCTCAGTCAGCCCGGGCTGCAAAAGCCAATAGAAAGCGAAATCATTTCCTCTGTTAAAGCTGTAAAATGAAAAGCTAGTCAGCCTGCTAGTCACCATCAACGAAGGTATGCATAATTAGCAATGTAGTGGAATGGGATGGAGGAAAAAACTAACAAAAGCAGCCTAATTGAGAAGGAATTGGTTTATGTTTCACAAAACCATTTGCTACGCCGGATGCGCTCACACTTTTTGTTTTGTTTTGTAATGGATATGTTTGGATGAAACATTATTCGAAAACCAGTCCACAGGAGCAGCATACTGAACGTTGGTTTTGACAATTACTTCAATACGTTGAACCTATACGCATCCAATATTCATATCTGTACGAAATATTGAATATTGAAAAATATACATGTATTGTACAATATGCGGTAAATATTTCTATCTATTTCTCGCACCACTATTGACACTCGCTGTTAGGTTTCGGTTAGGAGAAAATTTCAATTTGAATTCAATTTGCAACCAGTGGCAAATCCCGTAGAGAAATGTATTCAGTTCGGCAGGAAAAAGCCTCACATTGACAGAAGAAGCACGGAAGCTGAACGATGCCGTGAGCATACCGAAGAAGACATGAAAACCCGTCACGTTTTCCATTATCTTCCGCTGCGGTGTTCATTTTTTTGTGCTTTTTGGTTCCCGGGTTATAGGCAAGCATCGAAAACCAACGGAATCTGCAAAACGGCCCACGAGCGGAAAAGCTGCAGACATTTTTTTGTGGTTGGGTTGTATACTGCAGAGAGGATTTCCTTCTCAAACAGGCTTCGACCCACAAAGCCTATTGTGCACGTTGAACCACATCGTAGGACTGATGATAGGCGACCTCGATATACATATAGATATAAGAATGGAAAACGGGACACAAAGCCACACACCGGAAGAATTATTACTTCGGACGCTATCAGAGCCGATAGCGGAGCAAATACAGGCTCATAGGTAACAAGATGGACGCACTCTGTCACAGCAGGCACATCAATTACAGTCACCTTGACGACTGTGTCACCAAAACACTGTGGGTTTCCACACTGTGCCACTTACCGTGACCGCTTGACGACCGACCAGTGCCATCCTACTCTGGGGCTTGGCGCTCGCTCTCGCTATGACGCATTGCAACGACCGTTTTCCCGCGACAACATCGAACTTTATTCGTTGGACGACTCCTTTTGACCAGCAGCAAACCGACGAACCGGGGGGTCATTACGTCCCCACGAAGCGAAGTGATTTCGTTCGACCGCAAATGAATTAATTTTACGGTACCGATGACAATAAATTGCCTCCCATTTCGTTGCCCTGGTCCGCTTTTAATTGAATTGAGCCATAACGGCAATGCGCGCATCAAATCGATTGTGGCTTTCTCCCAAATCCCAGCTTGTTCTCCCTCGCATTCCCATCTTCCATCGTCAGCTCCAGCAGCAGGCACGATTCGACTGTGAAAACACATTTTACATCCATCCTGTCTATGTTTAGTTTCGAAGTTTCCTTTTGTTTTTGGTGCGGCGATTTATTCGAAAATTTCATTTCCATTCGACTAGATTGCAGAATCCATAAATTTGAGCATTCCGTTTGCACCTAATTTTCCGAATCGCCCTTAAACGCTTCGTTGTCGAAACGGAGTTCAATTGAATGAATTTTATGTCGAACCCACTTCACAGATTGCCATTTGCAAACTGCGCCAAGCAACAAAATGTCGATTGAATTACACACACCGCTTATGCCGTGTCTGCCCTTCGCTTTTCTTACTTGTTTGGAGTTTTTTTTGCGATGGATACAAAATTCAACAACAAAATATTCGTAAAACCGAAACCCAATATTGATTGTTCAAGGTTTTCTGTGAAATTCCGTTGAGCAATTTTATTTCATCGAAAACCTGGTCGAAAAATATAAGACATTTTCTAAATAATATAAACTCCCTCGATTAATACCACGTGTTACGTTTTATGGCTTGTTTTATAACTAGTTTATAGTACTATCATAATTTTCCTAAATCATAATTTCCATTCCACAGACGGGCAACTGTATTCAACGGTTCAAACATATGATTCGAAAGGTGAGAGTACTTTTTAGGAAAATATTATATTTCAATTTAAATCAAATGTCCCAGTAGCACAAGTAAATCAATCTGCTACACATCGTTCAACCACACTTTCGGTGTACGATGAGGGAGCCAAATTCCTCATACTCCTGCTTCGTTATCCACATCTGCTGGAACATGGGACTATGCGACACCAGGCATCCACCAGCCCACACCGACAGCGTAGGATTCTGCGGTGCAACCAGCTTGAACCGATACGTCGATGGTACACGGCTAGCTAGTTCCTGGTGCAGACGCTCGGAGAAGCCGCCAACCATGGTCGAACCGCCGGCAAGAATGACGTTTGCATAGAGATCCTGGCGAACGCTCTCCGCGCAGGCCGTCACGTTCTCAACAATTAACTCGGGCACCGCCTTCCGTTGCGGGTGTCCGATGGCGGAAGGGTTGAACAGGGCTTCGGCGCAAAGGAATCGTTCTTTTCCAATCGTGAAACAAGTACCATTGGACGCTTTGTACTGCACTGCTGTCAACGGCTCCTTCGCGAGTTCCGCACTAACGGTGCAAACTTGTTGCTTCAACTCCCGAGCCGTCTCCCTATCGGTCACACTCAATGCGCTGGCAAGGTAGTCAACCATATCGCAGCCCGCCAGTTCGACGTTCACGATTGCTTCTCTGATGGGCGCGCTTTTGAAGATGGGCACGATGCTTGTGAGCCCATCGCCGGCGTCGATCACGGTGCCGGTGAGACGTCCCGCGGCGTACAACGCCAGCAGCGCTTGCATCGACACATACGTGGCAGGCGCAGCGAACTTTTCAAACATCACCTGGACCGCTGTTTCGCGGTTTGCCGCCCCGCTGAGAGGCCGATCGGTGAGCAGAATCTTGTGCTCCTCTGGGGCCACTTTCAGCACATCCCGCAGCGTGTACTCCCAAACACTTTCCAGCGCGTCCCAATCTGTAGGAACTCCCCGCTGAATGGGGTAAACCACCTGCGCAGAGGGCCCTTGCCCCGACAGACGGCCGATGCACTTGGTCGCAACGCCATCTGCGCCCTCGGTTAGCTCCAAGACTGTGCGAA
>JAOEFI010000006.1:1336477-1409966 GCA_034621735.1 Anopheles plumbeus | reverse complement strand
GGGGGGGGAATGCGGGGCTGCGGCTGAGGACTGTGGAGATGAGGCGGCAGGAAAATGATCCGCTCATTCGGCGTGATTCGTCAATCATTTTTCAACAATGTCGTGGAAAAAGTGATTGCCTTCGGTGCGATTGACGCCTGTGGAGGTATGGGGACGGGCGATACGCTTTCCCACGAATAATGTCAAGCTTGCCTCCGGGGATGGTGTGGTGGGGGTCGTTGGCGCTTGGGTGAGAAAACAACGACGCTCGCAGTGTAATTGACGAGGAAATTTATGATTAATTAAGCGATAAACGAGACCTATTTCGAAGAAGTTTAACACCCAGTGGGTGGGGAGAATGATGACATTAGCAATTCGGTTGCAAAAATGTGTCCTCGGAGATGTGTGTGCAATGTACATTATTTATAATCATAAATTGCCTGCATCGTAGTTTGTTTCACTTTTTCAACATTCAAAATATCTTTGAACTCGATTTTCTCAATTTGGACTTGTTGCCTAATGTTATAATTTTTTATTTCAACTCAACACATTTAACATTTATTCCACCAAATTATTGTTTGTGTAAAATGTCCACTTCGAAAATAAAACTCTTGCTATTGTTCATTGTATTCAAACAGAATCAACGAAAAAACCCAGCCTCATACAGCCTAATTCCTTGATTCAATCACTTCCACAAGCAACATTCTGAATCTAATCATACTCTCATTAAAGCTCGAACCATTGCGACAAGTTGCCAGCCGGAAAATTAAAGTTCCCTGACGCCTGACAAATTCAGCTGCGCGCGTTTCCCAAATCTGTCGTGATTCTTTCTCGAGTTTCGTTCAAAGGTCTGCAAATCATGCCAAAGTAACACTAGCGGTGGTAAAAAGGAATCGTCGGAAGAGAATAAAAAATGTGCCGATAGCACATTACTCGGTAAAGTAAACTGTTTTCAAGCGAGACAGCTTCCCATTGTCCCCACTGTCTTTTTAATGGGTTTTTTTTTGTGACTCAACGCCACTAGAGGAAGCGCGAGTTAAATTGAAGCAATTCCATTGGGACGAATCCGACAGAAAATAACAACCCAAAAGAACCGACCCTACATCGTCCTGGGGTGAATCGCATGCAAACGCAGGCCGCCTTCACGACGCGTACCGGAGGGAGTGTTGGAATGAATTTATAAAGCTTGCGCAAAAAATAGAAGAATAATCATCCAATAATCATTCCTCAGTGGGCCACACGGGAGCGGCCGCTCCTTGGGAGTAATGAATACCGCACGAGAACACCCGCTGGTCCATTGTGGAAATACAATCCACTGGCGCAAAGGAAATGACAAACGGAGAATGCTGTTTAGAATCACATTAGCCGCAGAATGACAAAGGATACGTTCGAACGAATCTTCTGGAGCCGCAAAGATGATGGCTTCGGGGCAGTGCACCGGAAGGTCTACCGAATGCGTCAAAACGAGAACCTTTATGTTGCCGATGTTTATTCAGTTGATTGGATGTCGCATGACGAGGATGAGGACAGTAGCAACTCTGCGGCAAATAAATCCACGCGAGACTGGCTACGGTGAATCCGCTCAAAACAACTAACTTGTGTGCGTAATAAAACACCACCAACTGACACAAATATTGACAAATTGGATGCGTCCGATAGATAGTGGGTGGACTTATTTATGTATATTGTTTTGCCGAAAAAGTTTTTTTATCGTTTTGCCGAATCGGCAAAAATCAACCTTCCTCGGACCATAAACGAAAACCTTCCAATTACGCAATTACAGTCCACCCACATAGTGGCACTGGCCACTGAGGCAGAGAGAAACAATAACAAGAAGCACAAATATATTGCTTCGATCGGATTTACGATTTGAATTGACTCGTTGTATGAAATTTCATTCAAAATCCTGATAGCGGATACTAGCGATAAAGTTCCGGTTAGAATTGTTTCCGAACGATTTGAGTAAAACCTTGTCAGTAAATTTACCAATAAAAATTCCACTTATGAGAATTTTTAACAGTTTGGCTATGTATTCATTTTCCTTGCGACTATTCATTTCTTATCAAAAAAAGAAATACACATCCGCAGTCAGAATCTACTACGCACACAGTGCCCGATTTGTTCCAGAAAGACAACAAGCTGGTAGAGTTGGGGCCTGGCGGTCATAAATATTTGTAAATTAAATTACAACTCCTGTCTGCAGTAGCCCCGGCAAAGCTATCCTTCGTTCCCGCAAAAGCTGCTATCCACGAATGGCCCATCCTTCAACTCCCCGCAGGCACATAACATGGCATACAAAGATGGTGGGTGATTTTATCACATATTAATGAATTGGAAATGAGCTTTGGTGCTTTTCGAGCTGCTCAGCAGTTCGGCTACCGGTCACGGCCACCCTAGGGAGAACCGGGGATAGGAGAACGCCACACTAGGTTATTACACCAGAAACCAAACTGGAAACTAATGTGCTTCCTAAAGTCACTCATTCATCATTCCTCTATCTACTCACCCCCCACCACAAGAATGTTCTGCATCCAAATTCGACTTTCGGAACGAGTTCGCCTTTTCACGCTCGTAGCAGAACCAGAGCCGCTCGAATCAATGATACAGTTTCAGGAACAATTATCCCAACCGAGATGAGGTTGCCTGGCGATATTCCTGTTTCGAACTCCAACATAGCGGGAACTTTTCCAGCGATAAAAAATCGGAATGCCCTAAAGAAATACGAATCCATAGCAAGCAAAAAACTTGCACCGTGCAACCTTCGACGGCCGGGGCTTACAAAGTTCCATTCCCTCAAACCGAAAAAGGATAAGGGTAAAATTCGCTCGGCAAGAGATAGAAACGGTTTAAATAATGCATTTGTAATGGAATTTAAATTATGAACCAAAATTGCTTCATTTGTTTCCAGATTGAGCATTGTCGGTAGGTTGCCGGTATGGCGTGGTGTGATTCGGTTGTGTATATGGAATTTGGTTGACTGTTCGCAAGCATACCGCAGCCACTGTTCGAAGGACAAAAAGGCCCGCCTCTGACAGACTGTCATGCTAGTTACGTTTGGTTGGGAGAGGCGGAGAAATTAGTTATGGACAGAAGCATTCTTGCATGACAAAGGATGCATAGTTAACCACTTATTTTTCGATCGAACCCCACATGTTACGGGATTCGAATAAACCAACCAATTACTCGTAGAAAGGAAGATCTGTATCCTTGTCTAGTATCTAATATTCTTTAGACCTTTACTAAGTACGAAGTAAAGGCACATTCACATTATTCGGCGGATTTGTGTTCGGGAACAATTCTCGTTTAGCAGTGACCGGTCATGTGTTGTCAGCAAACAACCCACGCATTCCACGTCTAAAACCCAACTGGCATGAGTGTGCACTTTTCATTCGTCTGCTTCGTTGTTCAAACAACGCGTCAAGGTTCAAAACATGACCCTCATTGCGGGACCCCCAATTTTTGCACTATGGCGCGATGACAAAACTTTCCCCGACGCACTTCGGCTGATTCCAACCGCTGGTGCATATTTTCAACTGCGTCATTCTGCAGGCGCCACCGATGTTTTGCCACCGCAAACAATGCCATTTGCAGCGCGAAAGGTGAACATTTCTAGGCAAGGAAATTCGGACAGTCCTGTGGGAAAATTAGGTCAGCTGTGAGGCAGCCTTGGTTACGCTTCACCTGCGACCAGTGGAGGTGTGGCCGGAGTGCTCACAAAATTGATCAGCAGACATCTGCAAACAGTAGGGCTGAGGAAGACGATAAGACCCGCGAAGAAGAGCGAAATGAAACTGAACTGGTAGACTTGCACCACCGCGTGTCTGGATAGTACTCGAAAAAGCTGTTCTACTGTCCAGCAACAAATATTTATTAGGCGTACAGGACACGTGGTGAAATGAAGTATAGAACCGTAAGACTACGGGGGGGGGGCGTCCCAGCACGGCATCAATTACCCAAATTGGACGAAAGGGTAGCACAATGCACGATGACAATAGAAGATACAATATTTGCCTTATGCTGGTGATAAGAAGAGCGATATGGAATAAATGGACAACATTCATAAAACATCACAACGAACACAACGTGTTGTGTGCTGGCCTTGGAGATCGACAGTCTTGAAAAATGAACTTTCACGGGCAAATAAATCGTTGGACAAGTAGATAAAATTACAGTTGTAGAACACTAAACAAACTCTGGAAACAGTACTTTAAGTATTGCGCAAGGAAATGTGCGCCATCTTTAAAGTCTTCTTCGTTCGATCCCTTGCCTTACCTCAGGAAAGTTGCTAAACGAACAAATCATGATCGAAATATGTTCTGTGGAGAAAAAACCATTCGGGTCACTGACTACTACCCTCAAAGCTGTCCATGGCATGGTTGTGTGTGTGCCTAACGGTCTTTTTAAAGCGCTACTTGAGCATCTACTTGAACTACAAAATCAAACCATTTCTACCGTATGCTGTAATATCCGTTCCAGGGCTGAATTGGATTCCGGTCACTGAACCGTGCGATTTTCACAGTTCAATACACCTTTAGGTCCTATAAAATGCACGACATAATTGACTTCGGTTCCCGATTGAACGCTATTATGTAGTTGAACCCGTGAGGCCTTGAACCCGTGGAGGCCACGTCGTGAAGTACTCGTGGAGTATTGGCCGCATGGCCAATCCGATTATGTACCGTATTCACCCACGAAGCTGGTATTGGCAAACGTTTGCTGGGGGCGAAAAATGCGCTCATGGGTGGAATTACAACTCTCTGTGCAGGTCTTGTGATCCGTGACGTGCAGGTGTCATACGACGAATGATGTTGTTGTATATCCTTGAAATTTTTTTATTAAAAAAACACGCCACCGCAGAAAATATGGCGTTTTCTATCAAACTTGATTTATGTTCGGTGTAGGTGGCTATTTTTATGTTTATGTTGTGAGGTGTGTGGGTAGCTAGATATTATAATAATATTATACACCTGTTCAGACCTCCAGTTTTTCACTTCAATGATGACTTATAATACCTCATTTACAATTTGCTGTAATCGCGTAGAACAGATGCTATTCACGCAACTTTATGAAGGGAAACTGTCTATTCGTAGGTTCACTGCCATATCTTATTTCCACTTAACCGTGACGTGATTTCATTTTCTTATTTTCACGGCTAGTTAATCTGTCTCTACCATTTTTTTTTTCTTCAAATCATTAGTGTATTTTGCTACTTTGATCGATATAAGAAGAACTGTTTATTTTTATACTATAGTATCAACTTTCAAAGCCACCACAAAACCACCGGAACCATAAACCGATTTCGGTTGCACTCCACCTCGATTGCGCCCGACGGAATTAACGTGTCTTTTCCCCCTGCTTCCCAACTGCTGTGGAATGTCTCTTACTCTATTTTCCTTCTCGTGTTACCAGCCATCGAAGGGAAAAAAAATTCCATCGGCCAAAGATCCAGACGTGAGTTTTACTAGCGTCGACGCGATGCGGACGATTTTTGCCCACCGATAAGGACCAACTACCACCATCGCGTCATCGACAGCACGGAGAAAGTATTTCAGGTTCGGGCGTGGTAAGGAAATGCTTCCCACAAAAGAGACAATTTCCCTCCGAGAATGGATTCACACACCCAGAACCACCCTCCAGCGGTGGCGGTTGGTGCTGATGGGAAAAACTGTTTCCCTCCTACCACTGATGGCTTTCCACCCACTGTCGCTTCGAAGACAGGATTCGGAAGGAAACCCGTGAGTAACTACCGGCAGCCCAGCGACCCCGATATGCCCTTCCCCGTTTGCAGAAAGCGAATAAAAACCGGGAATGTAAAAACCAACGGAAAAGATTCCAAACTTATTTACAGTAAATTGCAGCTTGTCGGAAGCGCTGTGACACTCTGATTAAAAGTAAATTTTGCTCCCTTTGTCCTTGGAAGCCGGGCGCTATACTTCTAGCTATTGTTTCTTATTTCTTTCACTGCGCGCGGTTTCGAGTGGTCCGAGGGTACATGCTCTCCATGGTTCTCCCAGAGCGCGTTATCGACAACGACGAAGGAAAAGTTGTGCGTCGTTCGGAGCAGGAGTTGTTCGAGACCTACCATAGAGATAAACTAGTACGGCAAAGCACCCTGGCTCTGATGGCACCGATATTACACAGCAAACAACAAGTAGACAATAACAGCTGACGGCGATGGAATTAATCAGCGGATACCCGGCGGCGGCCGGACTTTCCGAAACGACTTTATGTACCACTTTCACAAGAAAGAGTTTTTCTTGGGTCCCGTTCAAGCGCGATGGCAAAATAGATGAGAATCGGTTGGAATGGAACGCCATTACGGCAACGAATTCTTGCTGTTAGTGTCGATTTGTTACAGCAGCTTAGGGCTGGTAATTTATATCAATCAGAGCGTAAAATTGGGCGATTTAAAATTGATCTTCTGGCGTTCGGTTTCTTCGCGCGGATAGGTGTGCGATTTACCAAATTTAAAAACCGATCCAACATACATTCCGAACGCTCCCTTTTGCCAGTATCGACACGTCCTGAACTGAAAGTTGTTAAGGAGATTACTGGCAAAATATTACTCGCATAAAAATTCGCATAATGTCTCCGTTTTACGCTCGCACCGTTTGTACGACTTCCAAGAACCTTTTGCCTTTCCAATCCCTTTTGGATGGTTTCTGTTCTTTTCTGTTTTCGTAAATAATCCCGATTTAGATCCCCAAAAAACATTCTACCATCCAGACTAAAGCAACGTTTTCCTCTTCGACGGTGAGTGAGGGTTTGGGAAAATCCAACGCTGCCTCGTAGCGTATTTGTTCCAGGGGCGTTTGAACAAACCGATTTTATGCAGCCATTCAATGGTTTTATTTATTCATTTGACCTTTACCCAGGAACATCGTAAACTTTGTAAGTCACTCACCAGCCTGCGAGCGCCAACGGAAAAAGGTTTTCAAAATTTGAGCTTTTTAGCGCGACGCTTGAAAAACCAAAAGGAAATCAATCCCAGCCAACCTTTTTTTTGTCTTTCTTTCTCTCTCCCTCTCTCTTGCTCTCTCTCGCTCTCTCTCTCTCTCTTTTTTGTGGCAAGATCCAAAAGTTATGGTCCAGAAAGGAGAACTTTTTCGCCCTTTATCCAATTTTGTACAGTAAAACAACTTCCACAGGACACAGGACCGGTACTTAGTTTTGCTCGCACTTTATTTGCCGCCCCGTACAACAAATCGCGGGGTGAATGCAAATTAGATCCTTTCCGTTACAGCCCGCACCCGGTAACCCTTCCTCAAGGAGGAAAGAAGGGCGGATTGCCGTTTCGCTCGGCGCGCACTAAACTGCCCTCTTGTTAAATGGCTTGTTCCGGTCGTTTTTTTCCCGCCTCCTAACTGGTTCTTCCCTACGTACTACGTCGGTCATACCCACTGCACTAACTATTCAATATCGGGCAAGCACGAAGCCCCCCCCCCCCGTGGTAGGAAGTATCCTTTACCGGCGGAAAAATGTTATCCTACAGCACCAGCCAGATTGGTGGTTGTGTGCGTTGGTGTGTCAAGCCGGGCCCCCAAAAGCTAATTGGGCTTCCCGAGCATCTACATTTTGCCAAAGAACTCGAAAGGATACAGAATCATGTAGGAGCGAAGCAAGGCGGAGGTCGAACACTATTTGCATTCGCACCGACCATCCCGAATGGGATGAACCTTTTTTCCCCAAGAAGCTTCTTGGCATAAGCTGGCCCATTAGGCATTCCTCAGAGCGTCACGCCGCACGCTGAAGGGTTTGGCATTTTTCATCTCACTTTTTGCTCATTTGTTATTTGCGTATTAGGCTAACCGAACAAGAATTATATTAGCATGGCTTAGTTTTTGAACTATTCAAGAACTCTGGATACATAATTCTCATTCATTCATTCTTACATACTACAAACTACTTTCAACTTTCTCTTTCTCACTTTCACAAATATTCGTTACATAAAATGTTTTAAATTTGTACAGACATTTTATTTCAAGGACGGTTGAAAATGAGAAGCTTCACCATTCTTTTCACACGAACGGTACGTACATACAATGCTTGCTTCTTGCGAGCAATTTACTCTACGCTCTACGTTTCCTATTTTTTGCAATTTATTTAAAAGTTTCATTCTCCCGTCTGGGAACAACGGTTTTTTTAAAGCTGCCGTCCATCATGTGTAACTTCGATGACCTTTTGTCAATGCATGAGAAATACTTTTCATACCGGCTAGACTGATCTCAGGCTAGACCGCACGGCAAATCTGTTCACATGAATAATAAATTGCCGAAATTCTTGCACATCTGGCATGTCATTAGAAAGAATGGAAGGTATTTTTCATTAAACTCGTTATGTCAAATATTGTCTGTTAAAATGCTCATGATAAAGGAGGTAATGCAGAAACGAATAAAAACAGAGGTTCAATTTCGTCCGTGCTTTCAAAATACTACAATTGCACATTTACCTTCAAATGGGTTCCGGAATGAACGAAATAAACTCACGAATCGTTTTCACAATAACCCCACATTTCCATCCTCAGTCAGGCAATCATTTCTCGCAAATGTACCGGATACAACCAGACGCAGGCAGAAAACTTGGTCTACTCGCTAAGCATTAACGAAGCTTTCGTATCAACACTCCTGGCACTCCTACGTTCTCTAACCAATTTCATACTTCGCGATCCACCACCGTGACTCACCGTGTAATGGTCGCTTTTTATGCGTGTTTATGTTTACTATGGACAGTTTGCACGGGTGGAAAAAAATCAATTTCCGAGTTCTTTAATGTGTTTTTGCTTGCCAAATTCAAACAGCGCACCGGCGTCACGAGCAAATGCGTATGCGTACACTGTTGCGCACAGGTGGATGGCAAAATATAAGGAACGATTGTGTTAGAAACAAGAACAAAAAGGAAACAGAAACGGCTCCAGAAAAGAGCAAAGTACGAGATCACATTCACGTCCCGCCGCGCTAAGCATGAGATTTATTTATGAAACTCCCAATCTAATTTATTGAACCAGAGTCACTTCTAGACGGCGCGGTACCGTTGGATGGGGCATTAACAAACTCATTAATTTGAAATGTGCAGCCGTGCGCTGGTTCTGCAGATGATGACGATGATGATGATACATGCGGAGTTACTCTATCGGTGGCTGCCAAAATAAACTAAATTCAAATCCATTACAATGCACAGCCCATCATGCAGCGCACGTCGGAGCGATTGGATTATTTGTTCAACCGCGCCCTGAACACGAGAGCACTCCGTCTGGTGCGTTTGAAGCCGGAGCCATTAATCAATGCCGATGCGAAAATTTGTATGTTACAACCCGGGCCGCACAAACCACTCATCGCTTCTACGCCATTGTAGTGCAAAATAGCAACGGTGCCGTCTGCCCACGTGGCACGAGTGCCGTTTCGTGATGGTATTACTCTTCATCCAAGCGGTGCCGCTGCTATCTCAATGCTCCGCCAGGCGCCTCCGTGAACGTCAAAAACGACCAGGCGCCTCCACCGTTGGCCGATTTGATTATCCTTCCCATCTCCAAGTTTTCCTCGGGGGTAATAAAACAACAAAAAAATGTCTAGAGCACTATGACCTTGCTACGCTATCATCTTTCAATTAATGTTCCCAGGTGGGCGCAAATTAGTTTATCTCAAAAATCAAGAAAATAACAATAATTTGCTGGCCTCAGCTCCTTGTTAATCGGTTCAACGATCCGCCCCAGCAGCAACAAGCCTACAGTACGCAAATGCACGAAACACAATGAGTTTACGAGCTTGCCGTGTTCTAATTGGACTCTACCTCGAACACGCCTGCCACGCCGTTGCTATAAATATTCCACATTTTACCTTATCAAAACGCACACCAGCGGTGCTCGTTTTCATAATTAAATGCTGCGACCGCAGCGAAATTCCTGCTCGCTCTACGTTAGCATTTTTTAAGGGCAGATGGTTTCTCCATTTTCCCTAGAAACCTTATTCAAGTCAAGCAACGATGAACCGGAAACCCTGCCGTGGTTTTGGGCTCCAGCGAGATAATTAATCAACTTTGCTAGTAATTACGCAAATCCATCTGGGTGAGGCAATCTACGTCCGGGGACGTCTTGGTTCGAATCGAGAAAGGCCATTTTCTTCCGTTACACATCTGCCAGGGCGGGATGGAAATTCCGATGGAAACCGAGTATTAAATATGAATTAGACCCGGGCCTAAGCCTTCGATTTCATTCATCAAATATTTATTTTCGCGCCATAGAAACCAGCTTAAAGCAGTTATGCGAATTTTGAGCTTAAAATTTCAGCTCAAACTTAACAGTACAATGCCATACCAATGAGATTTTCTGAATCCTATAGCATAACATCTTTATTGTCTTTCGCGGTCCAGTTAAAGCTTCAACCATTTATCAATTGAGTGCAAGGCACGTGAAACAGTTCGGGAAATGGGCACGAGAAAAATTCACATAAAAAGAATAAAACTACCACTTTTTGAAATCATTAAAACTACATTTTAGCGAAAAGGAAAACTTGTTTGTTCCTTTGGACCATTTGCGAACGAATTAATAATCCGAATTTATGAATCCACGCCATGTGTAAAGATTTGTGAAAATTAAAAGAATTGTAACAACATCTTGAGCTCAGATAATATGATTGTAATGTAATCGAAATTTTACATTGATGAAAATATATAATCGACTTGTTGGGAAACAATAGTTTTCCAAAGTCCATCAACTGTAAAGCATTGTCCTATTTCACAGTTTGTCTCACAAAGAAAAACCATTTGTTCACTTTCAGTTATGTATGATGTAATAGTGCAGGTGACACATTTCACAGGCAACGGTTCTATTCGTATTCCTTGTCGAATATTTCAAGAAAAAAAAAACGTTCCAGTATCGTTCAATCGATTGGTGTATCAGTCCAATCCATCGCATGACACCAACGACGGTACGAAAGGCACATGAACCGCCCACACGTGATTATATCTCCAGGGTGCAATCAAATCGTAATTAACATCCTATCATCGTTCTTCCCGCAGACACCGTCCCCTTTCTTCTTCTCTCTTCAGGAATAATTGTATTTCTCGTAGCTGTCGAAATTTCGAGCAATGCAATGCGACACTTCGGTGGGGAACTAATACGCCCAGGACGAGTAGTTCACAACCACAAACAGCAGTAAATCAGCGACATGACGCACGTAAAGCAGTAATTCGCCTTACCGTACGCGATAGGGAAACACAGAAAATTCAATAAAAAATTTACCAACACTACGCCAGATGTCAGATCAGATGACGTCTAGTTGATGTAGAAGATATCGGTGTAATAAAATATATAATATAATTGTGGGAAGCATCGCTAAAACAATATAATCCTATAAACTTATCAAACCCATCGGTTTAGCCGGTTCTATCAATATTCAAAGTGAACATCAGAACATTACACATTGAAACAAGCCAAACATAGTTCAATCATTTTGCGTGCCGTGGAATGTGGCAAAGGGTATCCTTCTACGATATAGTACTTGAATGCTGGAATATGCTGTGGTTTGGATGCAGAATATGCTTTAGGCAACAATAACAGCGAACCAATTTTTGCTCCTATATCGTGCGAGTCAATCCTCGTGTGTGCTTTCACGAGAAAAATTCGATAGGATAAATTTTAAGTGCTATTTATCATCTGGGAATTAAATTCTTTTGCCAATTTATCTCTCTGGACAGCGGCCAGTGGCCACGTTGTACAGAGCCCCAGACCAGCTGTCGCAGTGCACCGACTGCCAACGCCAACGCCACCAGCTACATGCTTCCATGAGGCCTGACTGGTGTTACAGTTTTGTTTACGACGCGCATACATACCGGGCGGTTGACACGAACCCGCGGGAGTACTCCAGCGTCACTGCCAGGCCGTGGGTGACTGCACATTTTAACAACCAAACCGAACTGGGTAAATGGGCTCCACAAAACCGTAACCGGACGATGAAGGGTTTTGCGATATATTCGCGCGGTTCCTCGAGCGACAAGCAGGCAACGCACACAGGGGCCCCGGAACTACATTTTGGGGACATATCTTTGGAGTGGCGGAATTGAAAAAAATTTGCGACAAACTAGTGCTGGACACTGGTTGTGGAATGTCCGCGTTCAAATTTTGTGTAAAAGGAATTGTTTAAAAAAATATCCTGCAAACGGCCGTAACTATTTAAGGCACTTGTTTCAGTTTTCAAGAATTTTGAAAGACCAACAATCGGGTTTCGTAGCTCAGTGCAAAACGTATTTAACTTTCGAAACCCGATCCAGATCCATACATCGGCTTCTCAATAGCCTATCTCGTCATGAGATGTATAGGCACCAAGCCAGGTAAGAGCGTCAGTAAGATAATAATAAAACCATTAATAAAAGAAATACAGTACTTTTCACGGGCTATTGGTGGTAAACAAAATCACGAGCTCCATTAAATTTAAATTATTCACAAATAATCTTAAAAGCTCCTCCCCCTTTACATCAACAATCAATATTTGCAAGCAAAGCTAAGAATATGTTTGTCAATGCTGCGCTCCGCAGATGTTGCAGAAGGGAACATAGGCCCACGTGCTCTAGAAAATCGTCCTCATCAGCATATTATTCCACCCAATGGATACCGTATTGGAAACGCATGGTATCCCTTGCCGACGACAACAGCTGCTGCGATGGTGGTATGTGTGCAAGTATCAACCGAACCAAAGCGCCGTCAGCCGTTCGCTGTGTTACAAAATCCGTTCGACTTCATCAAAATCACTGCAGAGGCAGTCGAGCGGCAGCGAGCGGCTGGAAAAGCGTTTGGAGCAATCATCGCTGTCGAGGATTTCGTAAATTACTCTACGCTTCCGTCTACCGCAGCAATTATGGAGCGGCATCGTTTACTACTGACGAGGGCAGAGTGGAGCAAATTCGGCATGGAGAAGCGTCGCAGAAGAAGATTAACTTTTGGCGCAATGATGATCATCTCTCGGTTACTAGCGGTTAATAGAAGTAGTTTCAAACACGATGGGATCCTTCCCGATAATCCTTTTTCACCAGAAAACAACTACGTCAGTCTCCAAACAGTTATGAACTGACTTTCGTTGAAAGCTGATGGTTGAAATTACACACGTTTGTTAGCGACAATACGTATACCCACCTGCAGAATACATCGACGAACCGGAAGCGGTGGTGTCCGGACGGCGCACGGAGGTAGCACGCGAGTTATTATTATTTCCAAATTGCAGCATTTTTATGGGCTGCGTCGCCGGATTGATAGTCGGTGCCATGCAGTAGATCGTTTCTTGCACTCTGCTCAAAAACGCGGCGTGTGCTGCACGCGAAAAACAGGGCTGTGCACAGGGGTTGCACGGGAAGCTGTGGGCAAACTCCCACAGCAGGACAGGTTGCCCCGGCGGTGATGCTATCGGTTCACAGATTCATACAACCACTAAGCCAACAATCACTTCTTCTGTAGGACAGTGGTAGCAGTTGTTTGTAAAATACGCGTGTGACAAATTATCCCCTTTATCCTTCCCGGCCTGGTTATGCTGCACCAGACAAGGTGTGAAACACGTGCCTGTTTTTATAAACCCATTGAACTGGATGGAGATAGTATTACACAGCACGACCAACACACACTCACGCGCTCATTCAACGGTGTCAAGCACAACAACGCAAACGAAGCGCAACAGAAGCGCCGCTCGAGTCACTTTGGCGGCCTTTTATCCGTGTGTGTTTGCTCACAGTTAAAAGGAACACTCCACAATCGACAGGCCGATGGCTTCCGGCTTGGCTCCAGTGAAACGGAAAATCTTTTTGCGCGAATTTGCACAATAACGATCAAAATGTACAAGACACCGTGCGCCTCCACCGGCTGCAGTCTAGAATTTCTCTTCGGTGTGTTGTTTCTTTTGTCTGTCTCAAAAGCTTCTAGCACCACTAGCAGGAAGTTGAAGTGCACGTCTCCTGTTTCGTTAGATTGCACTATTCAATAAATCTACTACAAACGAGACACGCGGATCGAGCAACGATGAGCATTCAATATTCATGTGCGGAAACGTGCATCTGCCCTACTCGCAAAAACGACGTACCATCGTCGACTAACGCCAGTCACCCACGGGCGTGCTCCTTGAAGGTGCCCGAACTGAAATTTCCACCCCCCGAGCTGGCCATTACAAGGACGGCAGGTGAAGGCTGTCAGTGTGTGTTGCTGTGTGCCGCTGAGTGTTCGATGTCGACCCGACCGAACCTGCTGCTTCTTCATCGGGTTAGCTTTCGATGGCTCGCTTGTTTATACGCTGTGTGGAAGGCTTTGTCTGCACGTTCGCTCATTCGCTCAACCATGCCACTCGGCAAGCGGACGACTGCGACTCGCGCTCCGTCATGCAACAGGACATTCTTCCACCAGGACTCTCACGGATACGAAACCACATCCATACAATTTTGTGAGCCACCCACAAGACACTCACCGCACCGACTGC
The DNA here is from genome assembly GCA_034621735.1 of Anopheles plumbeus. Lineage (NCBI taxonomy): Eukaryota > Metazoa > Arthropoda > Insecta > Diptera > Culicidae > Anopheles > Anopheles plumbeus. The sequence goes on along the minus strand of JAOEFI010000006.1, from coordinate 1,395,540 downwards.
ACCGTTATCATCGCGTGTTATCGCGTATCGGTAATATCATATCCTCAACATCATCATTCTCGCTCAGGAGAAGAGAAAAGCAAAGCGGCGCGACGTGGACTGAGCCCCCTCAAGGCGTGAGTGATTTCATGAGTTCACGGTTCTCTTATTTGTTTTTAACACGTCGATCTCGCACCCACCGGAAAGCGTGATGGGGGAGAGAGGTTAGTGGCGTATGGAGAGAATAGGGCGAGCCGAGAAGACGAATTCCATTCCACACGCGAACGATTTCGTTATCGTCGTTTTCCGACAAACGCCCGTACAATGTCGCTTACTTGCAACACAGCGGAAGGACACGCTACAAGTGCACATACCATATCTGTTGGAAGTGGACAAAAGTAGGAACAGTGGGTTCCTTTAGTTGGTCAAATTTTGCAAGCTAGGGTTTAATAACCAAACAATTGCGGTAGATGCAAATGGGTTAGATAAATTGTCATGTGTTTTAATTTCTGTTGTGTTAATTTTTTATTTCTATGCTAAATCAATCCACAAACATCTCATGCTTCAGTTGATATGCCGTTTGCCTTCTCTTTATAATGCTTCCTAAACTAACTCCACGGTTTTCTATATACCGACAATTTGAAAATGTAGAGTAACACTTTTTACACACAGCACTAATCGTGCTCCTACCGCATTTGCACAATAATGTTTAAATTGTTTGACACCTCCTGCACCTGCACCTCCACTAATTCCTACCTTAAGCGGGATTGTTTGCCTTTATTGGTTCTTGTACAAATACAATTCCTGTAAAAATTGTTTCATTGCCAATGGAACGTTTCAATCCGATTACACTTAACAATTCTCACGCTGTTTTACAGGAATCGAAATCCCTATCTGAAAACAAGGAATCATGAATTTGAATAAAATAACAAGGGTCATCAAAATGGCTGAAAATAAAAGGATGTGGAGTCATCCAGATCACAATAGAAACAACAGCGCAGATTATGATACTGTTCAAAATACTATTCTTCATTTAAATTGTTAACCCCAAATTACGGCCAACATTGTCTTATCATACGTTCCAGTATGCTCCGAGTGACTTGCTTGGCGAAGAACGAAACCAACAATACCGTCGCCAGACACGCATGCGTCCACACTGTAAGCCAGATGATACGATTCCTTCGATTTACGTTTGGAACAAATTCCCACCCTCTCGACTGTGGAGATCTGAGTCGAAACCGAACATCGGATTTAGCTACATTCTGGGGTTTGCTTTTTCTGGTCGTGAAATTCCTTTTAACGCTTGCTGACCATTGAGTGTATCCGATCGTTCATTCCGCGACCGGAATCCGCGATTGCCATAAAACGAACGTTTAAACACTAAGCAGCGTTATTTCTGCCGTTACCCGTTTCTAATACTACTTAAGAGAGCGCTGCCCCACCTAAGACCGAGATTCTCTAAGTTCGCCGAGAGGAAGGGCTTGGCTTCCCGAACATGGCTTTTTTGCCTCCAGACACAACCAACCGTCGATTGGGGTACGTCCTGCAGGTCGAGTAAACAGGGAACCGAGAACAAGCAGTAAAGATAAATACATTTTTCTCTGCCTCGCTGCCTCTTGAAAGGATCTTTTATGTTACCTCTTTCATCGTGTGCACGATGTTTGCCGTTTTTCTTAGTCCGTTCCGCCCTATTCACTGGCAACCCACCTACCCGGAGGCCATCATTTACTCCAAACGAATTGCCCGAGCCCACGGGGTACTGTCTGATTTGAATTAAGCAACTAAGATACGCTCCGAGCAGAAATTGTCCCCTATTCACGCTTGGCTGGACTTCCACTTTATCTCCCACCAGCCGTGCCACATTTCTACCCATCCTCATCCGTCGACTTGCGGGCTCCCCATCTGCCCGGACCGTCCCACTAATCATCCACATGATTGCTGGTGTCCGCTGAGTCGATCAAAAAGCCACCCCAGCAGCCCCACCCGGGCGCAGCAACAGGGGCCGAGCGCTCAGTTCATAACTTTGTACACCCGCTCGGCGGCCCCGTTTGTCTGCAGAGCCTTGCGGAGTAACATTGAAAAGGATTCGCAGGCTACAGAACCACTCACAGCCACACACAGCACAGGCCGTCACACTCACTCCCGACAGCCCGAGGACACGTACAAAATGGACTGTACGAGTTGGTGTCATAAAACAGTTTTCCCGTTTCATTTCTCATTTCGGAAATTGCGAACCACCCCGACGACGGAGGCATACTCGTGCGAAGGAAGATTATAATGGCAAGGTTTACTTTTGGCTCGCCCCCCTCAACTCAAGGCCTCTTTTTCCACGGGCGCTTCATATCCCATATCCCCGAACGAAGATGTATGATAAAATCCTTTACGTGTTTTCCTTCAGGAACGCCAGTGCTATTAAAGGCCGTGATGAAACTTTCGCCCAACTTTAGCTTCACCAAAACAAACAACCGATGGCGGAGGGCTCGCCTGGCTACACTAGACGCTGGCCTGTTCTTTTGCTCGTCAAGCGGCCCTCCCATCAGCATTTTTCGTTCGTGAGTAGACGGACTCGGAACTAGGCAGAAAACTGGCTGCGCTTTTTTATCAGCTCCATACTGTTTTCGTCCCGCAACGTCCTCTAGAAAAACGGCATGCAAATTTGTCCGCATTCTGGTTTCCAATCTGCAAACACCAAATACGGCCACGTGACACATTTCCATAGAATGCTGGACAGAGTGTATGGGGAGTTTTTTTTGCATGTTTCTTCTTCTCGCACACCATGGATTAGGTGCGTTTAAAGGTCACAAATTCATTCGAGAAAGCTGCACAACAAGTCACCAAAGGGTCCTGGAGCGCTGCTGCAGAATTGACGGAAACGTGACCGTTGAGCTTTCGCACTCGCCACGCGTACTCGTGCAGTACCCGGGTGGAGCTAATAATTGTCGCTAACGCACGTTTTGGCCAGTGGTAACAGTGCCCCAGGGGTCAAACCGTCACTCCTGAGCCGCCACGTTCCACGTTCATGATGAATGGGGAGAAATTGGGGCCAGCTGTGGTCTACGAGAAATCTGCCCGGAACCGTTTCGGTTTGGTTTGAATAATAATGAGCCCCACCTGTTACCCCGACATAGGTTTGAGAATGGCGGAGTTATCTAAAGATATTTAAAAATACATTTCTAATCAAAACACGAAGTGGTGGTATCAAAGTGACCCTTTACGGATAGACCAGCCAACACTTTTTTCCTTTCGTACAGTGGTTAGCACAATTTCATAAGGAAGAAATCGTGGAACCACTCTCCGGAGTGCACGGCCAAAAAATGCCATATACTGTTTGTACAGCCGGTACCTCCCTCGTACAACATATGGAGGGGTGTCACCACTATCCAATTGAATTGAAAAGTTTCCTCGGTATTCAAGCAAAATATTTAATAATCCATAGAATGAGATAAAAATTAAACAGACTTCTGTTCGGATTTCTTTGAACAAACCTTCTCCATTGTCGTGCCTTCTTTTCCATTGACGGTGCCTTCTTTTAACATCAGACTTTTCTATTCACTCATTCGTGTGTGCTTACTTATTTATGCAAAACCAGTCATATGACCTATCATCTGGTCATATGGTGTCCATCCCACTAACCATCAACTGGGGTAAATTATAAATGAAATTGTGTGAGAATTTCACCCCGTAGTGGGGGCTACTCCAATGATTAACATTATCAGCAGTGCTAATAATGCTCGCTGCTGCGGCACTGGACCTAACGACAAACAAGTGGTACAGGCTGGACGTGCAAAAACGGGGGATGAGTGAGACAAAAAGGCGGGAAGGTACTAAATGAAACAACAGCGTCACGTGGAAAGGGTATGGTTTTTTTTAGACCCAGACCTGGATCTTGTCGAATGGTTTGCGACAAACTGATTTGACATCGACACCGACCTAAACACGCTAACACGTTGTTGGATACGATCTTCTGCAAGCCCCGCCACACGTGCTGTGGCAGCCTGAATAAACGTTTGAACTAAAAAATGCTTCTCATCATGTCTCCCACGCCTCCACAAGGCCGTAGACTCTCTATAGGAAATTTAATGAAGTGAAGTGATAAACGTTTACTTTTGGTTTGTCAGATTTCGTTTTACAATAAAATAACATGAAAGAGTGAAACAATTGAAGTATTATATCTCGTAGCAAAAGTCAATACCCTAGTATTATATTGTATAAAAATGGGCTTCGATACATGGAAGCATCCCCTGAATGCCTTATGTAATCTACTCATTAATAGTCGCTTCATTAGCCCTTTCCAACGCCATCATTGTCATTAGCTTGGATTGATCCAGAATAATCCGTGGTACCGACATCTCTGCTTCACAGGGAACTCCAGCTGTGCTCATTGCAGTGTCGAGTAAACTTTATCCTACTAAGGCAACGGCTGCTACGACTACGAACACTCGTAGTGCTGTGAACACTCGCGTACGACTACGAACACGAACTGCTCTACGAGTTTCCTCATATTCAGTTTCCACTTCTAATGCAAAAATGCTTCGCCATCGCAAATCTGACAGTTGCCATAATCAAACTGGGGCTCGTCACGCACCTTCGAAACTACCAGGGCCAGCGCCATCAGCTTCAATGGGATTGTCCATTCGCTTCCGGTTCATAACCTCGCAAAGGATCTGGCAACCGACCGTACACCCTTTCTACACTTCCGAAGGAAACAAGTCTGGAGCCGGCCGTACCTCATCACTTTATTTTCACTTCCGTACTTCCCTACGCACAAGTCCAGCCCGATGCTTCGTTTAGGCCCCCTGAGAACGATAAAAGTTTCGCTACGTGATTCATTCTCACAGCGGGGTAAGAATAGAAAAACTTTCCCTTGTCAATGCATCTTCCGCACGTGCCGGCCTGGGCGCTGCTCCTCGACATCCGCCACACACCATTTTACCGCTGCAGGTTCGAGTCGTCGGTAAGGAAAAAAAGAATACTTCTGACACCAAACTATCGTACACTCTCGTACAGAGCGAACATGAGCGGAAGCTCACTTTCCTACAATGTGATTATTTAATTTTCTCGTAGCTGCGCCGCTACTTTATAGTCCGCTAAATTGGAAGCAACAACATTGAATCCAGCGACCAAAGCACACGAGAAAATAATCGAACGAAGCATACGAAAGTAAAACACCGGGAAAAGGTCGAGCGAGCAATTAAAGGCCATGGCCTTTTCGCCCGAACCCGGACCAGGTGCCCGAAAGCTAACTGAAAAGCGGCAGACAGCGATAGGTCAACCTGGCACGCCGAAAACTGCACTTGATCCAGATATTGGAGATTGTTATTGATTTTCCATCTTGCGTCGGCGACGGCCAGCTTCTTCGGCGCTGCCTTCTTTGCTGAAGGATCCGTATCTTCATCGTCGAGCGTGGCACATGACCGATGACAAGCTTGGATAGGACTGCTCGTATGCCGAACTCAAAATGAAGAGAATTTGCTTCGCCAGAGTGAAGCCATTCCAAGGAAGAAGGGACGAACCACCCGAAAAAAAGCAATCAATGAGGCCTTTGTTTTTGCCTAGGGGAAGGCCAGCCTTTCATCTTCGTCCTATCGGACCGTCCTGTCGAAGCCCTAAGCTCCAAAACCTGGCTAGCTCCCATTCAAAACGGACCAAAGCCGCAACGGTTCGGAGGGTAGTGATGGAATGTCAGTACCGGTCAGTGTGTAGCTGAGTTTTCTACTGATCCTACTCTTTTGGTGCACCAGCCGGCTAGGGGCGTGATTGCATTTACTTGGCTTTTCAAATATGAAAATCAGATTGACAAACGCTTGTTAGTCCCTTCCGGGCGTTTTCGATCCCAAACTGTTCCGCACCGTCACACATGCCGGACACTGCAGCGAAGGTGTACCGATGTCTAGTGAATGTTTGCCTGGCCAGTTTGGTTGCTGGCGCCGGGAAAATTGCAGAACCATATATTTTCGCAGTGATGCTTCTGATAGTGGGATGCTCATCAGCGGCGACTGCATTTTCGATAAACAACTCCTACACTGGTGAACAGAACCAAGATGAGGCACCGGAAACGCCAGAAGCAATTGCAAAATGTCAAATGATAGAGCAAATGAACCTTTGTTGAAAATTTGAATTATGTCGTTTCAAATTTGTACGAACTACAACAATACATGATGTGAATGCTGCATAAAATCATTTACTTTAAGGCAATCGAGATGCTCAAGAGTGGAAAGTTAAAAAAACTAACTCTACATGTGCATTTATGTGTATAGACAGATTAGGCTTGATAACGTTTGATTGGACGTTTCTTACATTTGTGAATATTTTTTCGCTTAAAATTTTTGTATTTCATACGTTATTTTAAGTTGATCGGAAAACACCTTTTCCATCATTCCCAAACATACATACATTAGGTTTGTTTTACAAGTGATTTTTTTTATTTTTCTGTTAAAAATGGAAAACCAAACCAAGAAAACCACCATCAGGTCTCTTCAGCATCTTTTCTGGAGGACAGAGGGCAGGAAAAAGAGGGGGATCGTGGATAAACGACTTCAAAATACGGCACCCTTTTACACAGGTTCGACTTTTAATAAAAATATCGAAACCAAAACATGCTCACAGTAAATGAAATAACCATGTTTGACAAATTAGATAAAGTAAACTTTAATCCTACCGATGCTTTTTGTAACCGTTTTATAATCCACACGTACTGTCACGAAAGCTTTATCGCGTCTAGGCACAACTTTTGAATCGGTCCCTGTAGTATTCCACAATCTCCAATCCACAATCGCAAGTCGCTACGGGCAAAAGCGCACATAATCAGCGGAAATGAGTATGCAAATGCTCCGACACACTATTAAAAGGAACATCCCATTCACATCGGCCCGTCGCGATGTATGGCGAAGGCAAGCAAAATTCTGAGACAGTCATTGAATTAATCGTAACATTACGCACCGAAACCCATCACACCCAGGAGTACACAAAATGTATTCAACAAAAGTGTAAGAATCCCGACCCCCAGTTCCTTTCCCGAGTTCGCTTTCCTTTGCACCAAACAACAGCTCAGCTGCGAAAAAAAAGGATTTTTTTTAAAGGAAACGTTTTCTTTTCGGGCCTATATCAGGAACAACTGTTACCGTATTTTAAATGCTCGCCAGCCCCGCATTGCTGGAGATTTTTTTTCCGCCTGTTAATGGATTCTGTTTTCTCCAACGGCTTCTGACACCCACAGTTCTCTGATAGCAGTCAGTGAATGCGCGACCGCTCCATCTTGAAACCTGAAACTCATTACTTCGCCACACTCTTGGCAAGAGTGCGGGAGGCCAGGCTTCCGTTCGTACAGAAGCAAGAAGCTACAAACCCACACCACTCCACCCCGCCTCCAATCCAAGCTTCGGTGATCCTACTATGGTAGTCCCACCGGTGATAAGTATAGGATGGTTATCTGCGCTCTGTTCGGTTTGTACTTGTAACTGTTCCGAATAGAATGTCAGTTCTTTGCAGCATACTACTTCATCCGGTCGGTCGAAAGTGGAGCGGGTAGTGGGTAGTTCTGTAATTTGACCAGTTATACACATTAGACCGGAAGTCGGTGCAGCTACCGTCCACGAAGTCTATTGAACTTTCGTCGCTAGCGAAGGATGTTTCCCGAGCTTTGGTTGGTACAAAAGGGAACGATACCAATTTCCAACAGGGCTATGAAAAATGATCCATTAAATAGCAATGAATATTCCCACCGAAAGCAACTATTGTGTACATTCCCGTTGCCCGTTTATAGCAGACAGTTTTGACTAGGATGATCTAACATGCGGCGTCGATTTTCATATTTCTCCGTGTATCATGTTGTATCATTCAAGTATCGGAGACGAAAAATGGCCGCCAATGGACGAAAAACCGTGTTGATTGTTTAGTTTTCCAAAATGACCTCAAAAGGATTAACTGCCACAAGAGATCTCGGTGAGGCGGATCTCGGGCGGATGGTGAGGTGGATCTCGGGCGGATAGAAAAGCACAATTCATGAATAATTTCACTTTTTAATCAGGAATCTGGAAGCCCCGGCAATTTTTCTTTTGTGTGATATATATCGAAGCTCAATTTTTAAACATAGGGCTTGGAACTCAGGGCATCCCGCTATGGGAAGTCTCTGCAAAATAGCTAATTTTCCGAAAATGTATGTTAACGAAGAAAAAATTAAAACAAAAACTCGCCGATAATCCAATAACTGCATTTTCCAACAATCATTCGTTCGTGTGATAAAAACCACATATACGTAGACCCTTTCGACGAATGGAACAGAATAAAATAAAATGTCACACTCACCGTAATTCCGAACCGTTGCTATCCCATTTCGAACGCAAAACAGGAGACAGAAAAAAACAAATTAGTACAAAACGATATCACATCAACATTAATTAAAAACTTGTTTGATGTAGATGGTGAAGAATGTGGTAGGTGCCGAAGTCTATTCGGTTGGACAACACTTACTTCCCATAATTTTGTGACGATATTCGTCATCGCGCCTTCGCACTGATGCGTTCGTGCTGACGGTTGCAATACCAAAGTTGTTGTTCGGTGCACGAGCTCCATCGCCACTGCCGTTCGTTCTACCAGTACCTCCACCGTTCACCACCGGTGGTCCCATCGGATCCAATGGAACCATCATTCAGCAAAGTGTTGTGCTCGGTTCACACGAAACCTGGAACCACAACTCTCAACGGTGGCTTCGACTCTCGAATCTGTGTGTGCTGATGATAAGGACAAACGCATTCATTGAAAAAAAAAAACAATAAATAATAAAGGAAATACAAATCGCAGTAATCAAACAAAATTGACCCGTAGGCATAGGAAGAGATCAATATCCACCGCTATTAGGCGCTATTTGGATCGAGGATCAATGGTTCGAGTTGTTTTTTTGTTCGACAAGTGCATACATGAATATGCAACTCTCCAATGCTTTTTTATAACAGCTTTCATACAATTCTTGTCTTATCCACAGATCGGTGTCACTAAAAAAATGCTGTCACTCGCATACGAAGGATTGCCTTCAATTATTCAGTTGTTACACCCGCCAGGTTGGATAACTACATATTGGTCACATCATACTTCCACTTCAGGTGCAGACGGAAAGTTTTCCAATCGATAGCGCCACAATTTCTCGATGTAATGAATTATTTAATTGCTTTTCTACATCAACTTAGTTCTTCTTTCTCTTCCATTTGTTCCTATTCTTTCAATGTAATGGAATACTATAAGATGCGCTAATGTCAGAACAGTTTAAAATGCTATTGTATATAAAAAAACAACTTCCATGCCCAGTTGTTCTTTGTCCATGACAGACGAAGCGAAGTTGATGAACACACACTTTCCAAATCTGTAGCAACGAGCATAAGATTTTTAACTAATGCTCAGCTTGGTACATTCATTACTTTTTCTTGGCACGGAAAAGTGCTCGAAAACCACGTGTTTAGAAATAGATCATATAATTTAGCTGAAAGCTTTCCGCACTTTGCTCCACTCCCAGGAAAACCATTGCACCGATTGCACTGCTTTACTGACCACTAAAAATGCAACAGGTTTTCCTCGGCCTACAGCACATTCACCGAACGTCCTGATCGCTCAACCACTATATCCGATCTACGTTCCGACTTTCTCACCTTTTCCAATTCGGATGCCGAACGGAAATATGAAGAGTGACAAATCAAAAGTGTGAAAAGCAAACTGGTACGCGGAAAACCCTTTGACGGAGCTATGTTACGGGATGTTTTGAAAACGCAAGAAAATGACCCAACCGAAGTCCACAATCACACTGGCGAAACTACGGAGCACTGCTAACCGACTGGCGCGACTTGACAGAGGCAGATGACGGTCACGATGGGTTTGGAGCTGCGAACGAAGGCAATCCGTAGCGAGTACTGCCGGCAACTTTTCCACTTCGTCTCGCTTCGTATGTGTGTCCGCGTGATGGAAAGCTTACCTATCTCGCCCGCCTAGCCCTCCTTCCTATGCAGATAGCTTACGCCGCTCGCTTGCGGACGGTCTTGCTACGGTCTCCTGGCAAGGAGTGAACCACATGGCGAGATGGGAGAACCTGCAAATGCGAAAGTGAGGCGATCATTAAAAATTGCCGTTCCATGACGAGGGCATCGCCGGGGAAAGCGGTAGGCACCTCTCGAAAAGGACTCCTGCCAAAAGGGTGCGGGATATTGTGTGTGGAAAGAGAGGCGGAAAATGAGGACAGGCTACAGCTGCAGTGACTCTCATGTACCTCGAACGGCGACTGCACTTGGAGTCCTTTACTACCCTCGTGTCCACCCAACGTTGAACTGCCACAGTTCGCGAATCCGTTGACAGACTTTTATGTAGATCGCACAATAAGCCAAGAAGTAGGAGACCTTTTTCCCCTCCCACTACTAGTGAAGGCCATCGGAATGGTGCCACCACAAGGACATCCAACTAGTTGTTACGCAGATGTAATACATAAATCATTTCTTTTTCGCAAAATTCAATATTCGAGACATGTCCTGTAGGGACATATCCTTACATGCCTGTTTCCTTCATCCCAGCTGATGAGGATCCGTTGGTTACTATTTGCAAACCAGAACTACTCGTCCTCAAATACGTTACTTTCCTTACTGAACACACCAAGTCACCTCGACTCACACATTTACCCACTAAACGAAACCATTTGTCACCCAATTAGCGCATAGTGGTGTGCGGCTATGCTTATTGACTCCAAAATTCAGAGTTACAGAGTGTATGATAAAATAGTTCATCACTCAAGCTCCCTCCGTCACCAGCCCAGCCTGAGCTATCCTATCATCTTGTGAAATTGCCGACACCCAACATTCTGCAACCTTCCGGAAGCATCCGCGTCACGGCGGGAACGTGCAAAGCCCACGGTCTACGATTCTCAGGCATTAGCGCTAAAAATCTCTCGACAGAAGTTGAGGACTGAAGGCAAAATGAAAGCATGAAAGGACAACTTTTGCACACGACTCTTTCAAATGTTTAAGAGCACGTTTGAACCCCCCAGATCCATTGCGGACGACCAAAAGTTTTTCGTCAATCCGTTTCTCGGTAACAAGACCTCAGCGACTGCAAAATAGGTTTATGAGAACGGTGTTGCGCTGGTACACGTCCTCGGTTGTGATACTGAACGTCATACAGTGGAATTATGAAACTCTAGACTCCAATAATGAAACTTACGATTAAATAAATAATTTCATTTGATTTTCCAAAGTTTCTTTCATGACGTAGCCAAATTAAATTAATTCAGGATTCTTACTATGAATAGCTAGTTTATTTCGTTCCATTTAATTCACTATGTTTACGGGCGCAATGTTGGATTCCTTGTCACTCTTTTGAATGTACTGTAATGTATGGACTCGCATAGCCAACTGATCCAATGTTTGAAAAATATGAAAAGCGAAAAAGAAAAATAGCTGTAGACTATTCCATAAGTAGTTGAAAGCAAATTAAACTGATAGCATTATGTTTGGCGTATTCCTTAAAACTGGTCGTACAAGCGAACATAAAACTAAAGTTCCAACCGAATACTTCAAAGATTGAACACTTTGCTGCTTATAATACGACAAGAAATATAACAAATGCTTCTATTATCTATTTTTCTTCTTTAGGGCTAAGTTATGCGTTACAATTTTTGATCCTGCCAGATACAGAGCCTTCAATCAAGTCGAATTGAAATTTCAAATGATTTTACCGAACCTGGCGAAAAGAAAATCGAAACTCAACCTGTATACATTGAAATGTCAGCGTATCCTACGGCTTGTGTTGGTTTGGATGCGGGAGGAGGATGCGATGAAGCGTGTGTGGCGATACTCCAGATGCTGAGTTGGCTACTGTGATGCTGACTGGGAATTGGATACAGATGAACGAAAATCAAGGAGCAGATAGATTTTTTTGGCCCGAGGGAGCAATAGCGTGGTCCTGCGGCAGGTCACCTATATCTCTGTGCTATCGAAGCAGTATAAATAGCGGTATCAGCAGCCGCCGCACGATTACACTTACTTAGCCTATTACAATTCATAGCCTACTTCCAGTAGAATTACAACCATCGCTAAATATGGAGGTTTTTTTAGTAGTTCTTTACCCAAAAATAATCCCGCTAGGCAAGCATGCTACGGTTTGGCATTTCTGGATGTATTATATAAAACACCAACACAACCCGCCGCACGGCTGAGTTATAAATCAATTAACAACCGTGTGGCATATTCGATTTCTAAAATAAATGTTTAAAAATTTGTTTAAACTATTATGTGTTCCGCTTTCGTTTTTGGTGGTAAACTTGGATAAAATCATTGGAAATTTAAATATGACTCAAAAAGCCTTGTTGAGGTCTTGTACGTTAAGGTCAGGCAAGTTTAGAACAATCGATATCCCTGAGGGTTGCTAGATACAACCATTTTGGATAGCAGATGATGAACGTGCGTCCAGTTCTTTTCATCGACCACGGCCAGCGTTTCTTCCAACACATCGCGGCTCAGCTTTTCCTCGTACAGCTTATTCAAATATTTAATCATGCGGCCGTGCTGCTTCAACGAGAATGCATGCCAGATTGATAGAAGCAATACCTGTAGCAGTTGTGGAAATAAATGAAAAAAAATGAGTAGAGAATGCGAAACATATAGATTTGGACATACAAACTAACCTTAGGATCAGTATATTCGATAAATTTCCCCACGTCACCGTACAGTTGGTCCAATTCTTCGCCATATTCTGGTTGACTAACGTCTTGCGTATCGTAAATGCTCTGCAGAATCTTCAGCTTGCACACTGCCACAAACTTTCTTTGGCATGCCTCGAGCAGTAGTTGCTTTTGCTTGTCCATTTGACTGGGAAATAAATTAATAAGTTTGCAAAAAATACACCTTTCGAAAAACATGCTTGACCAATCAGTCACGCAGCAAAACTTACACTTTGATTTTGGCAGCATTTGATCGATTATCGACCTTCAGCCCATAGTACGCAAGCAGTACGTTCTGATCGATCTCATTAAGCACGAAATTGGTAAGCTCAATGATACGAATCAGTTTTACCTTCAGTACCGAGACCGAACCCGATTCTGACGGATTGAATGAAGCCGTAAACGCGTACGGAAGATTCATCTTTAATTCACTACTATCGATACTATCGATCATTCCCAGATGAGCGGCCGAGTGTGTAGGATTATCTTTCAGCACGGCGCGGTATACGTTTTCCGCGTTGTCCGGGTCTAGTTTAGCAATGTGTGCTGTCTGATAGTCGCGCAGCCCCTCGCAATAATCATCCCACTTGCCTTTGATCTCCTTTGCTGTTGTTCCATTTACTCCGCCACCGTTTGTGCCATTCTCGACCAGCACATTTGACGTACCATTGGTTGCTCCTGGGACGCTGGATTGATGGTTTCCATTGGACGCAGTAACAGCAACATTGGACGTGCTGTTAGCAGTAGAGCCACCGCCACTCACAACCTTTTTCGCCGGAGGGCCTTCAGTCAGCATATACTGGAAGCTATGCGAGACGCATTTCTTAACTATATCCTCTTTCGCGTATGTGATGCTACCCTCTAGCCAAGAACACTGCGATGGTATGGAAGCTTTCTGCAGCTTTTCGCCCGCTATTGGAGAAAGGTATATCGGGCGGCATGTTCCTGCCGGCATGGAGGAATTATTTAACTTCTTGCCACTCTGGAGAACTTGATTGTATGATTTGTACACGTCCACCGAGAGGCTGCTGGGAAGCTTGAAGTTAACAATCATGTTAGCTTCAGTCAGCTTCTCGAGCAGCTCTTTTTTTTCGTGGCGCACCTGCATCCGGATGGTGTAGTCTCCCTTTTCCAGCTTTTCATACTTCTCGTGCGAGTAGGCATCGCCACCTCGTACCATCATTTTGTTCGCATCGAACACCATCCAGAACTGGGACTCAAATTCACTTTCATATAGAATGTTACTAAACAGCGGTGCGTAGAAGGCCACATCGTACCCTTTGGTCAAGTGCAGATGATAGGTCAGTATGTTCTGGTATATCTGGCGCGCCGGAAAGATAACATCGCGCCCCGTTAATGGACTAACTTTGGTTTCCGATGGCTTCAGCACCATCACAGCGGTTTTCAACGATACGACCGGTTGAATTTCCTCGCTGGTGAGCGTGGTTAGATCAATGCGATGAATACCGCTCGCGCTGTGCATGAGAGCTACAATAATGTAAAAATAATCATTTGAAAACCAACTCCGAATTTCCGATTAGTCGTTTTGGAGGCACTCACATCCATTTAAGGGGCTAATTCCGTGGAACTTCACAGAATAACGCAATGGCAGTGTTCCGAAATTTGACCAATATTTGGCAATGCAAATCTCAATTATGTGATCTCCCTGGCATGAGAAAATGAAGCAAAAAAAAAAAAAGAAACAGTCAAGAATATCTTGTGTTATGGCGATATCATAACCGTGTCAATCTTACCGTAACCATAACCGGTTGAATGGTAGGTGCCGTACCATTCACTGGAAGAATCTTTTGCAGCTCCATCGCTTTACAATACTTCATCGGCAGGATTTGTAACGTATGCAGGAAAAACTTGCCTCCCACAGAATCGTTCGGATCAGCTGAAATCATTTCAACAACGGCCCAGGTCGCGCACTTCGGTACCAGAATGAACTCTCGGATGATGGTATTTGGTTTACAATCAACTGGAACGTCGCGGCGCACGAGTTCGTTGTTTTTCGGATCGAGCACGTGTGGCTGTACGACCGTTACAGGGATCTCAAACAACACTCCCTTCTCCGGGCAAGATGAATCGTACGCCTTAACGCTGGCCCTGTAAACGCCAGCGCTAAGCCCTGTTGGATCAACCTTCACCGAAACCTTGCGTGCGCAATAACACAAATCGAGATAGCTCCCGCATTGTATCCATGATTCCGTAGGAATCAATGTAAGACGCATGTTGAAGTCGATTTTATCTGCCGGATCTACAATTAACAAGTGATTTATTCTATAGGTATGCAACCAAACTCATTATTTTCTGGGAGTACAAACCTGCAAATTTTTCATTGAAAAATACCGGTTCAATATCTACAGAGAACTCCTCGATCTTCGAGAGCACTCCATGTCGCATATGTATGCCCTTGGCGTTACTACTACCAACGGTAACCGCAAAGCGAAGCTTATTTTCCAACAGTCCACAGTAAGTGATAAGATGCTCGAAGGCTTTTTCCACATTCAGCAGCCCATTTCCCTGGGCGAACTTATCCACGTGATCCATCTTGGTAGCCGTGTTCCATAGCGCTCTTTGAATACTGAATGACGTATATGCGATCGATTTTTGCTTTAGTCCCGAGATCAGTAGTCCAATCGATCCGGCTACATGCGGAGCGGACATGCTTGTGCCATTCATAAGCTGGGCCTTAGACATCGTAAACTGAGGTACGGACGCAATGGCAGCCCCCGGCGCGCAGACCGTCACGCCGAAACCTCCATCGATGCAGGGGTCTCGGGATGTCCAGGTGTAGACGTTTCCGGGCAACTTCTGGTGCAATGCGTATTCCGCCTCCATCATTTCAGGGGAAACGTACGCACCAACGCCAATACAACTCGGTTGGCTGATATCGGGAGGAGTGCCGATTGTGCAGAGCGCTGGCCCATGATTTCCCGCCGCAGCCACCCATACAACGCCATACTTATTCACCACCTCGCTCATCAACTCTCCTACACGGCCGGCGTTGGACCAGTGTCCATGCTCTCCGTAGCTCGTATTGATCACGTCTATTCTGCGACCCGCTTCACACAGCTCCATCACCTTAATAATGGCACGTACCAGGGATGTTCCGGTTTCCATAGAATCTAGTCGCCCGTCACCAATCGTTAGCGATACGATGCGAGCGGCCGGTGCAACACCGTTCAGCTCGGGATTGTCTGGATGGTAACCGCAGGCAATGGAAGCAACATGCGTTCCATGACTTGCTGTAAAGTAAGGCAAAAAACAGATTAACGAGGGTCGAGATCTGCTACGGGACACAGTCAAAACTGAACTAACAGCACATGCCGACAATCTCTAACACGTTTCCTCCATCATGCACGTTTATGGAAATAGAGAGGTAGTCGTCCAGGTTGACCATCTGATGGGAACAAGTGTATTCCACCACGTGGGCAGCGTTTTCCAGATCTCCCTTTTCAGTGTTGTCGATCACCGCCATCCAACCTTCGTTCGTTTTGAACAGCACACAGTCGTAAGATGTTTTTAAATCGACGAACTTCTTCTCACACAGGTTCAAAAACTCCAGCGTACAGTCCAGGTTCTCCTTCGCTAGCTTTTCCTTTCCAGCGAGAGTGGTCGACGGATGTTTTGCCTCCAACTCGCCCAGTTCTCTTGCAGCCTCGCTCAAGGCCTTCTTGTGATGATCGTCCCAGGTCTTTACCTTTAGATCATTCACAATTCGTTCACGAATGCGCGACGGACACAAATCGGACATACTCTTTAATCCTACGCGATACTCGTCTCCAGCGATGTTTTTCGATTTCATCAAGGCAGATAGACGCAGCTTCCTACCCGAAAGTCCTTGAATGGTGCCATCTTCAGCGGCGGTTACCTTCTTGCTCGTGTCGACGTCGCCACTGCCGGAACAGTCGTAACGTTCGACAACCTTTACTCCTCCACCGGGAATTTGCTGTACCGAATTATAATATAACATTGTCAAATTTCGAATTGCGTATAAACTAGAAAATAGAAATTTGAGGACCAAACATAGAAGACAAAAAAGAAAGGAAGGATTGAGCTACAGAACCGAGGCTGTATGACCTACCGATGTTTACACTGGCGTCACGATATCGTTAAGTTAAAAGCAAACTAAAAGTAGTAGCACAGTCTTTGGTCGCGTACCCCATCATTAGTGGGGCGCTCTACTTACCTCTAATCCTTTCGCCCGGGGATCTACGCTAGAGTCAAGAATTGCAATCGTCACATCCTTGCCATTATACTCTGGATACTTCTGAACGAAGTTGAGCGCTCCTGTTTCATGCTTCGGCACTAACGACCTCACTGGGAACTTTACATCAACAACACTTTCCATTTCCTTTCCAGCGGAAGAACTGTTAGCTTTGCTATAACTTGGACTGCGTTTACTTTGCAACAATTTGAACAGTGATTCCTTGGCAGCTTTGTCCGTGTTGACAATTTGACAAACTGCTACATTTGCCGATTCACGACCGGTGGTCTTCAAAGCCATTGCAAAGGAGAGAAAGAGCAAAAGCAGTAGAAAATGAAATAGGAAACATTGATATTCAGCAACGCTGGACAGTTGAATCTCTCAACGTTACACCAAGATGAGTATAGCTATCTAACAAATTACAGATGATCGAGCTTCTTTTTATTAATTTTTTGATATTGTTCCATTTCCACACACACCCAGATATTACAACCATAGTGGCGGATTTTCTCTGAGACAATAATTTATAATTTTTCTTTTCATACACACATGATTGACCGAATGATAACTGCATTGTTCAAATCGCACTGAAATTATGACAACCAATAATACACTGTATCTATCTTGTACCTACACATCGAATGCATACGTCATACGTCAAATTTTGTGCATCCTTTGGGCAGCAGAGGCAGAAACTCTTTGCGGTATTCCCAAAAAGTATAAAGATTCGTGTATTTTCCAAAGTGCTTCGAACATACGTTTTTCGTTAACGTTTTTAGAGAAATTCTATCCGCGTCATAGAAAAGCTTGCCAATACAATGGAGGAATCATGTAAGTAGCCCAAATTGGTGACCCACGTACGAATGCTACAACCGGCTCCCGTCAAATTAACGCAGTATGAAAAACTACTACCTACACGATAGACATTTTCGGTATTGATAACAGTTTGGTGGAACTGTGGCAAAAAACCAGCAATACATTCGTTTGTCAATCAAATTGGCAAGTTAGAACCATAAGAAACAATATGGTTTGCCATCTAGCTGTTAGATTTAAAGGGAGAAAAATCTCTGTTCTATGTTTTCATTTGTCCTTCCAATGCGTTGCGTGTCGTGGTTAATGGGACACGGTACACATAGAATTAGTAATCAAATGAAATGGTAGGTTACTGTAAAGAATTGCAGGTATACTCAGTCTACCTGCAGGTACCAGACGACAATTGAGTTTTCCGAATAGGTTGAAAGTAGTTGCACACTTACGTCTACATTTGACCAGAAGCCAATCGCTATCATTTGATGGTGACTCATCTCCGCTTCCAATACAGCTGATAAAAAGTTATCATCTGTACTAAGATCATTCAATACTACATCAATATTATATGTAATACCGCCGGAATCTTCACTGACACCAAGCACCATTGTCTTCAAGGGAAACAGGTGTGGAGGTGAGCTTGACAGACCACACAAAGTGGCAAAACACTCGCAACATAAGCCGCATGCCCAGCGAGAAGCAAAGCCCATGAACGATTTTCACATTTCGACTTTTAAACTAATTAACACCTTGAAAAGCAAGTTGGCACCTTTGCTCCTGTCATGTACACAATAATGTAAGTGCTAAGGAGCTCGTTACAATGCATTCACCAATGATGCTAATTGTACGTAACTATTGTTCAAATATGATGTGGTTTCTTACGGCTCTGCTATAACAACTACAGTCAAAGCTAGATTAAATGTACTTCTATGAAAGATCATACACTAAACTTCTTCTATGAAAGCTAATAAGCGCGAAAAAAATTTGAGGGCCGTTTTAAGGACTGGCTACTGGCTATGAGACATTCAATTTGAGGATATCGTGGACACGGACAAGAGAGAAACCTGAATAACGGGGTTATAGTACTCTATTAACACCAAAACCTTACAAACTTTTTATAAAGACACGAAGATGTTTCTAACAATGACCCTTATCCGGACCGTATCTAGGCCGCATACCGAAGTTCTCGACAACATTCTCCGTCACTTTTCCTATGAAGTAAAAATAGATGATGAAAATCTAGTTTCTAAAATATTTTTCAAATTTTAGACCATTATAAATTGATGCTTTCTTTTTAATGTCAATGTTGACTATTATACTTACCTGGCATAGGAGAAGACGAATGCCGCCCCTTTTGGTAAACCCTCTATAACAATTTAAAAAAAAAGTTGACTAAATAAACAAATATGTAGCAGCTACTAGAAATACACAATGAAATTAATGTGACATTATTTTCTATTTCATTCAATTTCAAATTGCTACAAATTAAATAGTTGAACAACGTATTCCATAGTTAAGCTTGTCTTGTAAGCCATGCACAATAAACCCCATCTTTGACTCGGTGTTGCAAAATATATCAACAATATATAACACTATTTAAAGTGACACTTGTTCGGATACTTGATATCAATCGTTTCATGCCATGCTACTGCCGGCTACAATGGCCGATTCTGGTCCAGTAAGCAAGGGTCACGCCAACGTAAACGTGATTCTTGTTTCATGAGAAATAGTAGCTACATGTCGACCTCAACTTTTGGAAACCTGAGACAACGGTCAAACCAAACCGGGTTCAAGAAAAGGTAATCGTACATATCATGTCCCCTACCTGCACTCCAGGCGCATGATGAAGGGTGCTCCGATCAGACGCGTGAAACAAAAGTTGTTTTTTGTTTTTCGATTGATCTTATTTGGTTGTAGGGAGGGGATTCTGGATGGTACTCTCTCGCGAAAGATCGCTATAACGATCAATTTTCCATCGTCTCGGTAGAGTTTCAACCCTTTTCTCACACACAAGCATGTCCATCGTTTCTCTCTCGAACGCCGCGATGATGCCTATATATATTAGCTATTTCCTCGCGGTATCGCGGAACCTAGGGTTTTCGCGTATCACAGACTCGTTCTGCTTTCGTTCCCTTCGTTCGTGTTGGTACACGCTGTATATTTACGCAAGCCGTTTTCATTGGCTTCTTCGCCCAGTTTTCCTGCCACGCTACACTCTACTGCACGTTCCGTGGGTTTCAGTTCACGTTCGCACCCCGGCGCGGACGGATGGTAATCTTTGCTCGCTTTTCATCTCCTAGCACTTTTCGCGCTGAATCCGCGGAGAAAAAAACGCGTTTCTGCATAAACGCTGAAGTTGTTTTTCACAATTCTTTACCGTTTTCCCGGCGCTCGTGCTGCCCTCATGGGGATAAAAATGTACCGAAGAGTTTGTAAGCCAGTCTAGTCTGGTAGTTTTTTGTGTGGCGAACAGAGTGAACACGGTGAGTTCTCCACCAGTCTGCCAAATGGGTTTGGTCAATAAACAACCGTATGGCAGTACGAGGCACTAACGGGACCAGTTTCGTGGTTCGACAAGAGAACGAAGGAAATTGATCGATAATACTTAGTGGTTGAGCGGCATAATCAACTACTACAGTTATTTATATTGCGCTAAATCGATCGGACGGTAAGGAATGTGTTATTTCTGTTTGCTTTGCGTGATTCCTACGTTGCTGTGATCGTATATTCAAAAGGGTGGCCATTTTTTTAAACCTTCATAAAGGAGTAAAGGTCAGTGGAGTATGTGCCGGAAGCTATTTAAGGTTTGCGTTGGTTGAATCGTGTCTGCTGAAGGAGATAATCACCGCAAGACGTAGTGGCGTTAAAGATGAACATCGTGCTGTGGTGACCTGTTTCGGACACGCTTTCAACTCCGGCTTAACGACATTTCCGAACCCCGTCAAATAATAAGAGACCAATGGTACGTTGAGACCTGTGCATACTTTCTCCTGGCAATGTAAGACGTGCGGTGGACCTCCTGTAACAAACCGGTGGCAAGATTTTCTGGTGTGGTTAGTTAGCTAGCAGTCCAAATGACACCAACGAGGACTTCTAGCGTATAGATGGTATTGCAACATGAAGCAACCCCGTTACATAGAGTGTCCATATTTTGTGTGCAATTGCCATCTGGGCCTAGCTCCAGCGGTGAGCTGCTGAATCATAAAACAATAGCGCCGTGATACTAGTGGTATGTGTAATAGTGCAACACCCGTTAGAGTGTGTAAAACAACATCACCACCTTGTTATTGGCTACCATCAACGTTGATGTCGATGGCGTAAGACAAGACTAAGCAGACCACTAGCAAACTCTGCCCGCAAATGTTGTAGACGGAAGCATGTTGTGGAGGTCTTAACCACTGCAGTGTAGATCATCCAACGGGGCGACTGGCTGAGTGAAAACGCGATATAATCTATGTGCAACATGATGTACAGGTTGCTATTACGAGCCTAACACAATTACTTCATCATCATGTACATTCGTAATGGTTGTTTATGGTGTTGGAGACCCTCTACGGCTGTTGTACCTTCCCTTCCATTGGTGTAGTGTTTCTGCAGTGATTAGCGAATATTTGCGAATTAATGTGCAAACTTTTGATAAAAGGTCGAAATGGGACTCTTTAGAATTACTGTACCACTCGTTGTCATCATATTGTCCAACGTCTAGTGGAGAGTTCCAATTTTACACCCCGGTCCGGGTCTTCAGCATTGCTACGATCGCATCTTAAAAAAATCGTAACGATCGAATAAGTTCACCCGCAACTATTGCCAAGAGCAAAATGCGTGTCGGTGAGGACGACTTACCAAGCCTCGAATACATCGAGGACCCGTACATTCCGAAGCTCGATCCGAACTGCATCACACCCTCGCTGGATGAGGTGTACGACATCGACGAAGATGACGGACTGCTCGCCCAGGAGCAGCACTGGTCGGACGAAACCGAACTATACCTGCGATCCTTGACGCTGGATCAAATACTAGGGGTGCCTTCCGACGATGAGGACATCGATCCGACGTCGGAAGTGGAGCTGCAGGCCGTCGAGACGGAGTTCAATCCGCCCCTTTCCTCGGACGAAGCCGACACCAACGAAGGTGTCTCCCGGGGTCGATCATCCGGGATGGTGCCCGAATGCGACCGGTTAGGAGTAGGGATTAGCTTCGAACCATTTCCCGGCGGTGTCGGACAAGCCGATTGTGCGCCAGGCTCGAATAGTGTTATGCGAAACATTCTGCGTAGCAGGTTATTGCTGAGCAATGCTACGAACATGCGCATTCGGGCGCTGTTCAATCGACGGAAGATACGGGACGTGCGTGTCACGTTTATTGACTTCTCAAAGCCATACCTGGCTCGCATCTCTAGTGGTGATAACTACAAAAGCTTCCTCAACATTGGGAGTGCAACAGGTGAGCATTTTGGACGAAGATGGCACTCCAAGGTTGGGATCACCGAACAAGCCAGAAAATATCATCAACCGAAACTAAACAACGAAACTAAGATTACGTGAAAAAATCAAGCCAAGAAAATCGGTTAGTAAGGTGACACAGCTGGAGTTACCGTTGCCGCAAGGCAGTCTAATGCTATAGGGTATTTTCCAACACATCACAACTAATCTAAACAATGGAGGGTATGGATATTTCCGTATGAAATCGTGTAGTCTTTATAGCAAAGCTCCTTTGTAAAGCTCCTACAAGTTCTTTTTTATTACTTTTTGCAGTAAATAGTCTTGCCTAACCCCTATCCAGTCAAGTTCAATATCGTACGAAATGTGTCACATAAGTGGGAGTTGTACTGATGATCAACATCCGAGTTTTAGTTTACTTTTACCGACTATAAGGAAGCCAATGTCTTGGTCTAGAAGGCAGAATTTGAAGCCGGGTCCCTCATGTTCATTGGCGAAGAGTTCGCACTGATCTACGGAGCACGAATTGCACAGAAAGCGTGCAGTGTTTAATGTGTAAAATTGCAACTACCTTGGCTGGCGGCTGAATGTCACGTCCGTTAGTCTTTGGTCAAAGTTGCATAACAGTATTTGCGTAAAAGGAAATCTAATCGCTTTTCCTAAACCATATATCTGGTACGAGAGGTTGTCGAATATCACAAAGCTAAGATTTTCTTTTGCATTTTTCTGCACGCACTTCCTACGAACACTACAAAAGTTTGTTTTCGTGTTCACAATACTTTCGGTTGTTTCCGCTTTGTTTTCAACATTGCAAGTTGTAATTCCCGGGAATTCATACGCCAGCCAGTATGTGAATGTGCCAGACAGTGTTTCACATGGACGTTGTGAAAAGTGGATGATAGCTGATTATAGTACCGCCTCAACGGGAAGAATTAAACTGCCAAACAATGTACCAAGCCGGAGTCCAAAAGCATAACAAGAAATCAGGATGAGGATGGTTGTAAGGTCGTTCAGATCAGGAATTTCAAATCACTCGATGTAACTGAAAACAAAATCATAAATGGCGATTCTGATGTGGGAGATCTCTAACTGTTGAGTTCTATCATAGTATCACTTCGATTACTGTTGAGCTAGAAGATGAGATCAAAGAAATACTAGTTTGTCTATAATTATAGTTCGTATGTTATTATAAGATGAAGATAGTTGTGATTATTCCAATGATCATACATGTGTAGCAAATGATAGCATACGGTTGTTGCAAAACTCTATCGTCCATTACGAACTTAACTATGCCGTGAACTTTAAGGATGCAAAAAATGCAAAGAATCACCAGTTGCCTGGGGCAATCATTTTCCGACGCTGGAGTTTGATTAAGGGTGGCAAGACCACGGACGGGCTTTTGTCGAGCATGCTGTTGCAAAAGTTCGGGATGATTATGATGGCATTGCCTTCAAAGCTTCCTTTTCTCTGCTTCTGCCAAGTGGGCCTTACCAACTGTGCAATACCCACATCCACGTGATCGGTACATGAAGCCGACAAAATCC
This sequence comes from Anopheles plumbeus, assembly GCA_034621735.1. NCBI lineage: Eukaryota > Metazoa > Arthropoda > Insecta > Diptera > Culicidae > Anopheles > Anopheles plumbeus. The sequence continues at coordinate 1,371,870 of JAOEFI010000006.1, read as the reverse complement.
ACCATGAAACATCGCTGATGTTCGGATTGTGAGCTAGACGTGTTGTGTTAAGCCATATGAAGGCAGTGTTTGCTTGAGTTTATTACCAAAACAAGAAAACATAGAGGAAGGTGGGCGAGAAAGCAGAAACTTTAACATCAACTAAACACCCGCAGTTTCACAAGTACAGTGACATTGTGCTGTGCAATTAAAACGTGCGAAACCGTACAAACTGTTATTTCCCTTCCGTTGCCTTCCAGGACTCTCAACAGGAACAGAGCTGTGCTTACTTTACAATGGCATGACTTTTTGTTCAATTGTTTTCTAACAGATTCCACGCTGCACCCGTATACTATCATCACTTGTTAGTTATGTTTTGGGCAATGGACGTAATCATTTATGCGTTCAAGGGGAGGGGAGGGGGAGGGCGCATTGCCTAGAAACCGGCCAAATTCTTGTCTTTACGACAACAGATACAAACAAATCAATGCTATACAAGAACATTCTCTCTTCCTCCCGTTACAGACAATTCTGGTAAATTGTCCGATGCATCTCCAGTCGGATCGATCAGTTCCGCTGAAATCGCGAACGAATTTTCAGGGCTTTCGGTGGAAGAGCAAACGGCGCAGCGCGAAGAATGGAGTCAAGTATGTTGTGTTAACTGAATTTATATATCCAACATCGGATTTGTTCATTATATCCCCCCACCATCAAATTCTTCCAGGAATTGGCACGCGTCGAGGAAGAAATCACAACTCTCAGGACGGTGCTGCAATCGAAAATGCGCCATGCCAGCGAGCTGAAGCGCAAGCTCGGCATTACCGTCTGGAAGGAAATCACCGACGACATGAGCCAAGGTCTCAAGAACGTCAAAGAAAGCAACGTGTAAGTATTTTATTCGTGTGTTGTGGCAAAAAAGTAGAGAAACTGAGCCGGTGACGCGCATATTGTTGTGCCACAAACCAAAATTCATGTGCATCTGCCAAGATCAAACCGAAGACAAGCTTTAAATGAATTTTCATCCTTTTCAAAGCAAATTATGCGCGTATCACATGTTATTATCTTTCTTTTGCTATTTGCTTACTTCTTTTTTGTCGGTTCAATCCATCTTTTATGATTTTCGCTTTCCTGTTTCTCTTTGTTCATTTTTATTTTAAGTTATCAAAGTGTCGAAACGAAGGTGGGAGAAATAACCAACGTTGTTACAAGTGCACCAATGTAAGTAAAACGGAAACCTTCAACGGAATCAATCCCACGTGTGCTGCTTATACCGATATTATTAATGTAACTAAAAGCTAAACTTCCATCGTAGCCGAATTAATGATACATTTAACACAGACAGAGTTGTTCCTATTTGGCCACTCAATATAGAATGAATTGTCTTATCACATGATGTTACATGATTCGCAGCTCACATGTTCGAAGATGTGTATTCTTCTATGCTTTTTAATTAGTTTTATTTTCCACACAAAATACTCATTTATGTTTTAAATCACTCTTTCGTATCAAATATGTTTGCCACGTAGCTTAAATGCGTTGTCAATAAGTTATCGTTCTTTTTCTTATGCTTGCATGTAAAAAATAGGATAGCGCGGGGGTAAGTTATCATCTCCCGTTCACCACATTCTCTAATCTTCTCCAATCCGTTTATGTGCTAAAATCATTCCTTTCTTTAAGCCTGTGATTTGTATACTAAACACAGCTTCCTTTAGCAACTCCCGCCTTCTTGCTGTCGTTCGTTATGGAATAAGATAGGATGTTCTTTTCAAACATATTTCCCTATTATATTAACAGCTATCAAAAAACGGAATGCGCAATCAAGTCAACCGCCGGGAAAACGACATCCGTGATTGGCGGCATAGCCGGAAAGATGACGCAAAAGTTGTCAGAAATGAAGCAATCCGACTCGTACAGATCGTTCGAAGAGCGGGTTGGAACAGCATACGAGAATGTCCGGGTGAGTGAGACTGTTATGTTCCGAGTTACCAGAGAGCATCTTCAAACCTCTACTACCCTTGATATTGTTCACAGTCCAAAGTATCCTCGCGCTCTAGCTCGGTGCAGAGCCTGTCCGACATCCAGAATGACGAACGCCGCAGTTCTGTGACCACGCCGACTGCCATCCCAGAGGAAAAACCTGTTCCCTAAATTTCATGCACGCTGTATCTGTGTTAGCTTCTTGTCTGGCGATCACTGTAATGGTACTCCATCGTCGTCCAACGAAAGGGCTCTTATAGGGTATAGTGAACTGAATTGTTTTCGACAGACAGACAATAGGGTGAATCTTTAAACCATCATATTTCTGCAGCATGTTATAATCTATCATATGTGCTATTTATATTCCGTTATTACTAACGAATGCTGTGAGCCGATGAAAAAAAGTATAATGAACCATTTTGACGCGCTGATCAGTTATTGCCATCTTGCATCTTTGTTATAATCAGTACCCGTTCGAAAAGTATCACATTGTGGGTATGTGAAACATGCTGAAGCAACGCTAAATGGCGGCTTTTCGCTCCTCAAACAAACATAAAAACCAATCTCATTCCAATGGTAATAAAGCGGTTATGTTTTAAAAAGAATGGAATAAAGGGCCCCGACCTAACGAAGGGAATGTACATTTTGTCGTCAACATCAAACAAACAATAAACTACTTGTAACGTGTGTTTGAGCGAGAACTATGTTACTATTGTACGCCTTTTTTCTTGTTTTTGGACAAATTTGCTAGTGTGTTGGCAAAAAATTCGGCTAACTTTTAACTTTTCTGTGGAGCATAAATGCATTTCATTTTTCGTTAAGTCGCACTGGTGTGCGTAATGGTGCTATCCCTATGGATAAAAAGAATCATCAGTTTGAGCCACGAGGTTATTCTATTTTCTTCTGCCTCTTAATGCCCAACGTCTCTGCGTGGTACTATGCACGGCGACACTAGTAGTAGGTTGAGAGCCTATCATCGTATTATTTAGCGGAAAAGTATTCGCTAATGATTGATATTCCTCGCCAGTCGATACCTGCAAGAGAAGTGATATTTCATTTCTACAAAATAGCGCGAACCTTGGAAGATTCGAGTGATCTACCGTGCTGTTCACCAACTCTTGAACAAAACGTGCCTAAATTCATTGAAATGGTTCATGCAGATGTTTGCTATCATATAACCTGGGCGTGATTCTATACCCATTCAAGGAAGGAATATAGAATCCATTTATGCCGTTAGCCATTCTTTTTGTAATATTGAAAACCGGAAGACAGATTCATCGTATAGCATCGCCACTGAGCACACGAACAGTCAGAAAGATAATTATAGGGAGGTAAGGAGTTCGGTTGCAAATTATATACAAACCTAATGGAAGATGTGAAATATACGAGAGAATATCCTATAACTATATATGTAGTATTTTCAATGTACCTTTGCAAAATACTAACTTAAATATTCATCTACACAGAAAACACGAGAGACATACACTTCTTGTTTGCAAGGTGGAGTTTTCACGGAAAAAAAGATATAAGAAACATCAAGCATAATGGAGTCATCCAGATGCTTGCTTGACTGCAAATGAAACCAGTGAAAATTAAATACGATTCATGCAATAGATTATATGTTATAAAAAAATCTTATAAATAAAAATGAATGTTTGTATATATGTATGTGCTCGCATCACGCCGAATCAACCGGAGCGATTTGCATCAAACTTGGCACAGAGATGGCTGATTTGACCAATTTTACATTTTTGAATTCCTTATGCCAGGATTCCTACCCGACCCATACATCACTTTGCTAAAAATATTTAAAAAAAAACTACTTAACAGATAGCTTATCGATTTTGACTAAAATTGGAACAAACGCTTCTTCTAGCCCCACGTAATATGTGACGAATTTCATCCTCAATAAAATAACAAAACATACTAAAGATTGGATTAATTTTGCTCAAAGCTATGGGGTGATAATTTTTATTTATTTATTTATTTTTTTTAACTATAACCAATAATTCGATTTTTCTTTCGTTTCCTATACACAACTCGTTCTTCTTCAACGGCGATCATTGAATCTTTATTCGATATAGAGATACAGTCGAACCTGCTTAAAATGGACTCGGATAACCTACACTTTATTGCATGAGAGCAGAGGTTCCTCGGTGTCGCAATGTTACTGCAAACCCCTTAGAATGTACAAACAAATTTCCAACTCGGTTCTTTTCCTTCATATCTTATCCTCGGGGCTATCCAAATTCGACTAGTCCTTTACAACTCCGAGTTATGATATAACGATTCTCCGGTAGATTCATTTCTGTCCCAGATTAAGTTTATATATTAGTTTACGATTTCAAGGAATAACAAGAGCATGGTTGAGAAATAATATAATACACTAAACCCAAATTATGTTTCAGATCTGAGATAAATTGTGTGTACATATATAGGGCATATAGATAACGCTGATTTTTCGTTTACCAAACGATAGATGCTATGAATAACACATAAGCCAAACTGCCAGCATCACCTTAACTCTGCTCTCTTGGTCAATCGAACGAATTGGCTACACACGTTGGATCGATAATATTGTCATGTCTTTTCGACTGTTTCTTCAGCCTATGCTAAGCAGCGAAAATAGGAACGGGAACGACAAGCCACTACCGATTGGTTATTGTTTTGGAATGAAATACCGGAACGGGAGTATTTGATTTTTGTGATTATATCTGGTTCGAATGAATTGGTGATAACTAGGTGACAAAAACCGTCCTGCGATTTGTATCAGCTGGAAGAGAAACGAACGGCAACTCCCAAGCATATGGATACGGAACCCGGGAACAGAAAGACGCAGAAAAAATTGCTTCGCTTAGCGAAAAAAAAAAACCAATTTAAAAACAATTACAAACAGCGCAGTGTCCTAACTGACTTTCACGTTGAGAAACATCGATTATTCTAATGGCTTTTGTTGTAGTGAGACTTGATTCTTTTAAACTATTACCTTGACATCGCTTGCCTGGTGTGCAAATTTAGCGGTTTTTAGTTTCATATTACACATACACCTAACGAGCTCCATTGAACATGCTTTTTTTAAACCGTATCTTACTTCATGTATTGGAAGTTCTTGTGCACGGTTGGTTTGATGTCATACACGAGCGTAAGGATTTCCGTCAGCAAGGCCGCCTTATTGACCGAAATAGAACGATTCATCTCCTCTATTTTTCTGACAGTATCCGCATCGATCTTGGCCGCAACTCCTTCACGGCTTCCCATGTGCTGCAATAAAAAGGAACAACTTGAATTAAGTGCTTGTTTTACGATTTGTACAATATTATAGCATTCACCTTTGCCTCGAACTCTTTGAACTGTCTCTCTCTTTCCTGACGATATCTTTCAATTTCCTCCTGCGCCTCTTCCTTCGCCTGTTTCAAACGACGTTGCTTTCCTGTAATGAATGTATGTTATGAATGTAAATGAATTGAATGATACCCAATTTCAATACGATGCACAAGTCCAATAAGTACAGCGTCCGCTTTTGTATACTATCGATTTTTCTTGATGGCTTTGCACCGAGATAAGGGATGACAATGCTTACGTTTTCTTGCTTCGCCCACTTTTTCAGCAGCTCGTTTTTCTGCGGCCAGCAGTTGCTGAATACCTTGGGTTTGGCTAGCCATGTTACTCACTGTTCCGAGTATCGCTATACAACAGCCGAGTTCGTGCTATCTGATTGCTAATTTTCTAATGATTTCGGATCCACCTCTGCTTTTGAGATGAAGGGCCTGCACATCTGCAATTGACTTTATGAAAACGTCACCGTTATTTTTTTTGCAGTACAACTGACATTCAATCAATCCCAATGTGTCAAATGCGAAAACATGTAGAAAACATCGCAGCAGAGAGCTAATATAAAAAGCACCCAAATATCGCATGCTTAGAAAAATGTGGTGAATTATTCCAGAAATTTTTTTAATTTAATTTAACCGTCAATTGCTCAACCAATAACTTACAATACCACATGTATTCATAATTCGATGAAATTTACCCCACCTCACTCGCTCTTCTACTTGACAGTAATGAAAAGAGATGCACATAGCCATTTTTTATTAAAACACTCTAGAGGAAACAGTACAGCATGTCATGCCTTCATTGGGAAGAGAATCGAGTCGCCAGCGTTCCGTAGAAGTGGAAACGAAATTTTCACTCGCTTCCCAACGAAGCACAACATAGAACTTGCGTGGAGTTCAGCGTTGTGCTTGTCGATTAGATTGCACATCGTTTAACGATTCGTTACCATTTGCGATGCATAGCTCCACAACATATCAGTGAATCAAGTCACTCGCAGTTTTGTGCTTAGATTGTCTCTGCGGTAGTGCCATAACTTTGGATTCGCCTGGGAGTGTGAATCCTGCTTGCGAAAGTGCATAGAAGTAACATGGCGTCGAAAAGGCGCGTTCTGCTGTTGTTTTGTGTCCCGTTTTCATCGGGGTAGTACGCTTGTACCGTAAACGAAATGTTAGCAAGGAAGCGGCAGAATGAGTTGTGATTGAATAAATGGCCATCTAAAGTCAAAAAAGGGTGCTTATTGTATAAAAGTGTTGCAAGGATTTAAATCCGTTTCGATTACACGCGATATGCGCGTTCGTTTTGTTATAATATTGTAGAATATCCAGAAAGTAATTTGCTATCCGCACGCATGTTGTACATGTGCTGCTATAATTGGCAGTGCGGATTGCATTTCTGAATGTGTCTGTTCTTGAATCTATATTGTCGAGAACGCAACGAATAGAATGCCTCTAAAGCAGTCGCCGATTGTATAGAACTATCTCTATATCTACTAGCAGTTGCGACACAAATTACAATGTCAAGCTCAGTGTTTAAAGTGTACTCTTCCTCCACCCGGGACGGGTTCGATGATGATGCCGGGTCTAGCGGCATTAAAGAAAGTGATCTCAACGATAGTGCGGTGCACGAAGATCTTAAAATCGATTCCAATCTGGTTATATTAGTCAACAAGGATGGAACTGTTTCCGTCGATCAAAATACGCTCCAGAGTCTGCTTGGTAATTGTTTACATTTATTCCGGTAGAATCGTTTTCCCCTGTTTTGACACTTTTTCCCACTTTGTCAATCGACTCACCAAGCCGTATGTTATTTCGATTGTTTTCTTTCATTTGGCCTGCGGGTCTAATGCTTGTCACTTGAAATGAAACATTTGTTTGGAAAAATGTTTCAAATTTTGTAGATTTGGTTACTTCTCATACAATTGTCTCATTAGTGTATTTATCTCGTTTTAGCGAATGAAACGACGGACACATCCGTCAGCGTAGTTCGAATTTCTTCTCCAACACCCAGCATCGAAAATGAAATTGAAGAAGAGCAGCGTCGACGGAAAGATGAAAAGCAACAAATGGATGCTGACGCTGGTGGAAGCGGCGGTGCTGGCAGCTCAAATGAGGATTCTACTGAAGAGAGTAGTTCAATTGGTGGAACAAGCTCTGGGGCGTCCAGTGTGACTGGTGTTGCCACGCGGCGACGTCGAGTTTCGTCAAAAAAAGGTACCGGAACAACAATGGAAGATAGCGAAGATCCAAGGCACGTGAGTCTGACGGTCGAAGCCTACTACCCACCGAAGGAAGCTTCAAATTTCGCTGCTCAAGTTCTCAGCCTCACCGGCTATCAGCATCCGTTGAGGAAAGAGATCGTGGACATTGGCTTCTTAAAGAATACCGTCGTGAACGACCACTGCTACACCCCATTAACGTCGCCAACGCAACGTCTGCCACCACGGGTAGCATTCGAAGATGTCGATTCTTCAGACGAACAATCGTCCACCTCGACGAGCATGATGAAAACAATTACTGTCACGTACCCCTCTTCGAAAATTATCGATCTTCGCAAATCAATCGGAATAAAGGTTAACAAAGCTAGTCTGATGCCGGGTGTTCCAACAGCCCCTGCCATTTCTGCTAACCGCCGAAGGGCGATCCCAGTAGCGATGCCACGACGAGAGCAGAAACAAAAAATCAACAAACCTGTCACTTCTGATCCACTCGAGTTAGATGACGAAGATGATGAAGACGACGAGGAGTTGGACTTTGACTACTCTGACGAGGACGATTCCTCGTATTCAGAGGAAGACGACGATGAAATGGATGCCGATTTCAGCGTCGGTGGAAGATCGGCTACTAAGAAGCGAAAGCAGACACTCAAGAGCAAACCTTTCCCGAAGACTCCCCAGCGTCCGCAATACAGAAAGCTACAACAAACCCCAGAAATGAAAGAAGTTAATGCGGTGGGAGGTTTGAAGGAAGGAGCAAAATATAAAATGATTAGGGTTGTAAGTAAACCCAGCATTCCGGGAGGAAAAGCTTCATTGCAACCACAAACCATAAACAAAGTAGGCCAATCTTTAAAGCTTCTGAAAAAGGATACAATTGTAAACTCCCGCCCATGTATTTCGGCATCACCTGCTTCATCGAGCCCAACGATATTGAACAGCAAGCTACCCTTGCATGGCGGTTCGGCCAGCATCGTAAAATCCCTACCGAAGACAGAATTAAATCATACTAAACCAAGCCCAGCAGCTACTCTAGCCCCGACAACAAGTCCAGTAGTTCCTGTTCCCAAGAAGGAAAAGAAGCCCAAGTCAAATGCCCACGACGCCGCTTTATTCAATGATATGTCCGCACTGTTCTCTACTCCAGATATCATCAAGAAGGTTAATACAAGCAAAACGTCCGCTCCAACGACTCCAACTGGTGTTGGCACTGTTTCGCCATTGGGAATAACATCCAGCGTTAGCAGTGCACCACCGGCCGTCGTTAAACCAGTCATGGTTTCTTCGGTAGCAAAAACGGTTGAACAAAAACCGGTGGTACCGATGACGCTGGTTCAAGCCCCCCTCCAGTCAAGCTCTATCGCGGAACAACGGTTGGAACTAATCAATGCAATTGTGCAGGAAGAATTGCGCCAACCTGCTTCAGATACCTCGATGGGTGGAACTTCTGTGTCCTCACAACTCAACGCGCAGCCGGCGGAAATTCCAAGTATTGCCAAAATGCTGGAAACATCTTCTAGTTCAGTTGATGGTGGCAGAGCACTAGTGAACAGTCTGCTTCCCGAAGTCAAGCCAATGGAGGATGTGGAACAACCCACCGTAGTTGACCTTTTACCAGATAGTAGCATTCTAGAGGCATTGAGTAACACCGATGATCCCCTGCCCGAAGATCTGCTGGAGCATGTAGCAGAGTTGGCGAAGAATAAGGAACTTCAGGAAATTCTCGATAAGCAAGTGCTTGGCGTGATCAGCGCCGATGCGCTTCTCACTCCGACGGTGATGCACATGACGCCAGGGCTGATAAACTTTATCCCGGAACAGCAACCTTTGATGATACAACCGTCGATAGGGAGCGTTACGACCATTCCAATGGCGCTTAACACACCGATGCAAAGCGTAGCTTTCCACGATCCTGCGGTTGCGCAGAGTCAACCGATAGACTCACCGGCATCAACGATCAAGGATCAAGCGATGACCCGAAAGGAAACTATTCAAATTCGACGCAGCGATGGGCGTGTCATTACACTTCCCCCGATCGAGGCGCCAGCAACGCGATCCTCTAAGCGAAGGGCACAAGGCGGTACGCCTACGGTACGTACTCCCTCTACTCAATCGCCGACCGTAGTGACAGCGACCGAAACATCGGTGCCGCCTACGGTGGACACTTCGTGCCTACAAACACCTAAAAGCTCTCGGCATCCGAAAGGTAACGTACAAACGCCGTCCGCTTCGGGAACAAGTACACTCGAACACATAGCCGATGATGATGGAAGTGCTGTTACTGGTACGGGCGAGTTGGTTATTGATGAATCGAAGGGAAAGAGAAGCAATAAGGTGCGCCAATCGGTCGATAGTCGCGTAAAAAGGGCTAGTACTGCTAACGTGGCCCTCGCCGTCGAAGCTGCACAAGACGATGATCTCGAGTCAGACGAAAGCTGGAATTCTGAGGACGATCCGGACCGGTAAGAATGAACCTTTGCTTTGTTGTTTGAAGATAATCCGTTACTGATTGGTGGAAACTTTTCCATCATAGTCTCTGGTGCATCTGCCGACAACCGCACAACAATAGATTCATGATTTGCTGCGACTCCTGCGAAGATTGGTTCCATGGCAAGTGTGTCAACATCACGAAAGCGATGGGCCAGCAGATGGAACAAGACGGTATAGAGTGGACATGCCCGAACTGTCTGAAGAAGAAGCAGGATCGCCAGGTAGAGATGCGACAAATTACGGCGCAGAACATGAGCTAAGTTTTGTTTGTTTTTCTTTTCAGCAACCTAAAATGACTGCATTTTTAGTATCGAACACAGACAGTAAAACCAGCACGACTTCGACCACCGTTAAATCCTCGCAGCCCAGCAAACTGACAACTACATCGCCCGAAAATAAAGCACATTGTGTTGTTTGTAGCAAACCGGCCAAACCTAGCTCAATCTACTGCAGCGACGAATGCATTCACAAACACGTTTCGAACGCCGTTGCTGGCACGATGTTGCCGACTGGAAAGAGCGAAAAGCCAAGGGAACGAGTAGCATCGGTTTCAAGTTCAGGGGTCGTGAATGATAACAATTTGGTAAGCAGCAAAAATTTATGGAGCAAAATATATAAGTAAAATCGTTCGTTATCAGATCAAGTCAAATTGAAAGTTTAAATGTAGTCCGGTGCAATATAATAGATGCACAAGTAAACATGATTAAAGGATCTATTTATTTGTCTATAATGGATTTCTATATTTCTTAAACCGCTTTGTCGCTCAATTCCCATACCATTTATCATTTGCTTACAGATTATCTTGATGGAAAAGACGAGTGGTCGCTGCATAACGGGCAAGAACGCACCGTCGGCTGAAAATCTGAAAAGCTGGCTGGAGGACCACCCAACATACCAACTCGTTCGACCCGGATCGGTGCAAGGTTCGATCATCATCGCCAAGCAAGCCGAAGTTCGCAAGGTGCAACTCGCTAAAGAAGCCGCAGAAAGAAAGGCCGCTGGTAGTGCTGGAGCCTCTGGAAACTTGCCTCTTTCTTCCGTTGCTGCTATCGGGTCCGGTGGTCAGTCTCCAAAAATTCAATCTCAGTTGAAAATCAATGAACAGAAAAAGATCATGCTATCTACATCTTCGCCGGTTCCTTCGCAACTTGCTTCAAAACACGGAGGATCTACGGGCGGGCACACAACTCCATCTCCCAAACACGCTTCGCCGAAATCTATCGGAACTTTTGCTTTTGTTTCCGGTGTTAAAACAAATACCACCCCCAGCACATCGGCAAATCGTACCACGACTGGTTCCACCGTTCAACAGAAAACCAATGTTGGATCGAGCAACTCGGCGGCGCATTCGTCGACGATACCAATCACCTCTGCTGCCAGCAGTAAACAAAAAAAGCTGACCACACCTATATCTTCGTCCTCGACTTCAACAGAACCTGCTAAACAATCGCAGAGTTCCAAAACGGCGACTACACCAGGCGGTGAAAATATTCGTGTAACGGTTAAAAAAACTTTAAAGGTATATATTGACCGCGACTATTGACTAAATTTGATTAATTATAAATAAATTAATATAAAACATTATCTGTTCTAAAACATAGGAACATCTTATGCAACGCACGGCTGAATTAAACCAAGACACTAAAATAACTCGCCTAACGGAAGAGGAGATCGATCGGTTTGTGAGTAACACGGAGCGCGAATTATTCCTTCTATTCAACAGGGATACGGGTATGAAGTACCGGGCCAAGTATCGTTCGTTGGTCTTCAACATAAAGGATCGCAAGAATCTGTCTCTTTTCCAGAAGATATCAGAAAAATCCATCGAACCAAAGCAATTGGTAAGATAGTTAATTAATAGTTAATTAATTTCAACGACTCTGTAACACGTGTTTTTTTCTAACATAATGCAGGTCCGTATGACGGCCGACGAACTGGCGAGCCAAGAATTGGCTAAATGGCGAGAGAATGAAACAAAGCATCAGTTGGAAATGATCAAGAAATCAGAACTCGATCTACTGGCCTGTGCGAAAAACTATGTGCTCAAAACGCACAAGGGTGAAGAAGTGATTGAAGGTAAAACGGATGACCGCGTCCAGCTGGACCCATCGGCAGCTGTGGAAGATGTGGTGTCGCTGCTGAATAATTCGGCCGTTAGCAGTACCAGTGAGCTAGATGATTCATCCTCCGGACTGAAGGATAGTATGTATCGTTCGAAAGATTATGACTACAGTGGCTACGGTAAGTCGTACGTCGGAATTTACGGCAGTGGGTCCATAAGCAGCAGCAGCAGCAACGTACCTGCGATCAGCAGTGGAGGAAAATCGGATAGTCACGTTTCCGGTGGAGGAGGAGGAGGAGGAGGAGGCACTTCTTCTTCGTCTTCATCCCGTAAGAAAGAATCTCGTCGGAGCAGCCGAAGTCGTAGCAGGAGCCGGGGCAGGAAACACGATCTTGAACGGTCACGAGATCGCAGTCGATCGAAGCATAAACGAAAGCGCAGTCGCGAGCGTAGCCACGATCGCCACTTGAGTCGCGACCGGGACCGGGAAAGAGAGCGCGATCGGGAACGGGAGCGAGATCGAGACCGTGATCGCGATCGTGATCGTCATCATCGGGGGCGTGAGCGCAGCCGGCAGCGATCGAAGCACGATCGCAAGGGTTCTCGTGAAAAGGATTCCTCGAAAGGATCGTCAGAGAAGCGTAGATCGTCAACTGCGAACAGAGCTGATGGGGTCGACCTATCATCAAAAATCACACCCGAAGCTGAACGAAGGGAGGACAAAAACGAGGCTCAAAGAAAGGTGGTCAGTGCATCGAAAAAACGGAGTCTCGAGTTAACGAAAGGAGCAGCAATGAACAAACCCACAAAGTCGTCAACGGATGTTGAGGGTGAACAAGCCATGGAAACAATGAATGCAGCGGCTTTGGAATTTCCGGATAAAGATCGCTCTAAGGATGATGGCGTGTCGCAGAAGGATTCTGATACTCAATTAAATGAAAGCGCTGACCCTGCCACGACCGCGGAGAATGCCGTGGAAAGCAAAGAATCTGGTAAAGAATCGAAAGTGGATCCTGATCAAGAACCGACCAGTACGGTAACCATACCTACACCTCCACACTACCCTTATGAAGGGGAATCACCGGGCGATGGTGTCGCCACGGTGGTAGACGAGCCGAAGCTGAAAGCCGAGAAGGACCACTGGAAGGGCAGCGTGCATATGGTCGATGTGGCAAGCGTTGTCATGTCGATCCGTGCGGTCAGCGGCGAAGTTGACGACGTGATGAAAGATTTCACCGAAGATCTGAACATTTGTGGCACGATCAAGCCAGAAATGGTTTGGGAATACATAGGACAGATCAAAAAGAGTCCTAACAAGGAGATTTGCTTAGTGCGCTTCCATTCAACCGAGTCCAGTGCGTACTATACGCTGTATAATCACCTCTACACTCGTAAGCGATACAGCGTTGTTAGGACGCCATCGACGTCGATAAAGGATTTCTACATCTTTCCTCTGCCAGCGGCGCAGATGATACCGATGATTTTGAAACCGGTCCGCGGCGTAGGTATAGTGGAAGGTGATCGAAAACCCGATTTGTTGTTGGGGATACTGGTGAAGATTAAGGGAGGAAAGCGATCGGCACCCCCCAATGGAGCAGGCACACAATCGCAACACAAAGTAAGTTCTTTTTTTTCTGTTGGTATAGAAATTAACTCTGTTACGGGAACTTTTTTTTTTTACTAAATTAATTACATATGCAATTTTTATTGTATTTTACTAAAGTGTTTTTTTAAACTTTTTTTTTTCATTGTTCAAATCGAACAAAAATCCATCATTAAGCTTTTTTAATTCGACAAAATTGCTACTTAAACGGCAAGTTTCTAATGAACCTTTCTCGCAATAGGGCAGTCGACGGCAGTCCAAGCAACCGATGGCTACCGTGAGTGGCAAGAATGCCGTCGGTGGCCGTACGTCCAGCACGGATTCGCTGTTGCAACAGGTGATTACAAAATATGCAACAAAACCGCCCCAAACCCCGACGAGCAGCAGCTCCATGGTAAAGGAAGGAGGCAACGAATCAGATGTAGCTCAAAACAAAGATGCGGTTAAGAATTTGAGTGGAATGGAAAATTCTGCCCGCGATTCTATGGCCGAGGAAGGAGCCGACAGGGGAACAACAAAAACGCAAACCAAGGACATGGATATGGACATTGACATGAATATCATTAAAGCGCCAATTGCAGGAAAAGGTATGTGGATAGTAGTTAGATAGTTGCTATAGCGAAGAAAGTGAGTTATGTCTGAATGATGAATATTAAATTTGAGTTGTTTTTCTGTTGTCATTAGTAGGAAGCAATATATCATCCACCCTTCCTTTGGCCGGCGATGGTAACAGCAACAGTAGTAGCATCAGTGCTAGCGCTCGCGCCTCTACAACTGAATCAAGTGCAATGCTAATTGACGACGATGACGACGCACCGTATTCTCCGGGAGGTGGTAGCGACGATAGTAATTTTGCCGATGTGACCGCTATTGTGGATACATCGAAGTTGCCGGCACGCAGCACTACCGCCAACGTAGATCCAGCGCTCGATCTCGAATCGGAACGGATACGTCTCGCAATGGACGAGCTGAACAGAAAAATTGCCGAGCAAAAGAACGAGATAGTAGGATTGATCAGCATGGCCGAGCTGAAGGACGAGGAAATAAATTCTGCCCTTCCGCCGTCACTGATTCAAGATATCCCAATTCCGTCGAATCTGTCGGAGATTTTGGCTAGTATTAAAGGAGGCAGTAGCGGTGGCACTATTGGTGCCGGCGTCGTCGGAAGCGAAACCCTTGATGCACCATCATGCGCAGGAGCCAGTGGGATGATAGCGAAAGAAACCACACCTTCGACAGTGGACGATGTGGATTCGAGTGCGGTTGACGACGAAGAATACAATCCGACGGCACCGTCCATCTTTTCGAGTTACAAAACCGCCACTGCTGTCTCCTTTCCGGCAATGCCGGTTGCCAATAGTCAGGGCGACATAGACGAGCGTATTTTACCGGGTACGTTGCTGCCGACTGGCCCACCAGCAGCCGGTACACCGTTCGACATGGTCGCCCCACTTCCAGCTCAGGCTGGGATTGCTGCCGGGCTATCTGGGACGCTTCCGGCAAGCATGAATCAATGTGTGCCGACCACCAGTGGCAGCGGGGAAAGTCGACTGGCAAAGCTTTCCGAAGAAGAGCTTCTAAGCATGGTACCAGACGATGTTATTCTGCCCGATTCGTCTTCAAAGGATGCATAGAGCAATATTTATACTGACAAGTTAAAGTTTCCGATCGATAGTTCTTATGATCATAACTTACACTCCGCATTTCGCCCCGATATTCTTTGCCCATAGACTGCAACGGTGGGAGATAGCAAGTTTGCCTGGGGGAAAAACTTGCCGCTCGTATAACGTTAATGAGATTTGGCAGACGAAGACTGCGTAATGCCCAATGTATGAATTCGAGCTTCATCCAAAAGTAATACAAAAAAATGTAGGCCGTGCGATACGGCGCATACTTCTTTCCTCGAAACTAACCCTGGCTGTCCTCTTCACGAACCCTGGTTCATTCCTGTATATTTGGCTTGAAACAAACGAAACATTCTTTGAAAGCTTAAAAATTGTGCACAACAATTAATTATGTTTCCATGCAAAATGCACTATACATATACTATTCGGCTTAATGAAAAAAGCATGATCCTGGATTAATATCAACCTGGAGCGATAGCAACGATTGTGCGTTGTATATGTCACGTAAATAATAGTGATATGAATATTTTTAGTCTAAATTTATGTTGATTAAGATACATACATAAAAAGCAATCGATTTTATAGTTTAGATTGTACATTATCTATATGTATTGTACATTATCATGCTATAGGAAGATAAAAGCTATTTCGTATAAAACTATTCGTGCAATACAACATCAATAACTTGCACAGTAACCTCTTTCCGTATGTAGATGCGCATAAGCAGCGATTCAAATATACAACATATTGACAAACGAACTATTGTATGTGGCTGCAATACTCCATTTCTTTCTTCTGCGTGACGCGTGTGTTCTATTTGTTAGATAGTAGGTGAAAACAGATCATACAGATCATCGTGAAACAAACATGGAAATGTGGCGAAGTATGAACAAAAAGAAAAGCATTTATAGTTTTGTACGGGAATTTAATAAATAAGTTAACATCCGACCTTGTTGATGATATAGCGAAACATGTATCCTCGGCGAAATTCCTTCAGTTGTTTGATTTGATGATCATCGATCCACCGTAATGAACATTTTTTAGCCGATAGAGGCTTCTTGTGTTTTTTTGAATGCATCGGCAAATGGTAAATAAATAAATATACATATGAACAAAAATACGTATTTGCTATGTTGTTTCCTTTCCATACCGTTTCCGAAACCGATGTACTATGTTAGATATATTTACGAGCTTAACTTTTATGCTGTGCATGCCCAAAGTACTCCACAGTGATCTATTTTTCGTTTGTTATGTTCAAGTTACGAAATACGAGCATTTAGCAAAAACAATGTATTGTATGGTGGAAACTTTATACAATAGTGAAAGCTCGAGCGGGGCATCTTGCGGGGTTTGAACACTTCCGTTTGAATTTCATTTTTTGGAGCTCAGTAAAACTCATTTCATCGACGGACTATTTACGCAAAATATGAAGTTTGCCCGAGTCGCATAGCAAAATTACAATGATCCTAACGGTTTAGAACGATTATCCTAACTCATTGTAATCGATCGTAAAATTCAAGATTTCTGTTATCTAGAAGTATTCTTCTCTTCTTTCACTTTCCGAGTAGAGGATTGATTTAGCTTCCTAGGTTAGGTCAAACTTACTCCTAAACCCAAGCTAACTGGCTGGCTCTTTGGAACTTGTTAACCAATTGTGGCCATAGTGTTACCTAGTCTTTAGCAAACGGTGCTCATTACTACATTCTCGTCAGACCACTCTGACCTATGGACGAGTGTCCTGGAAACACTACCCGTAGCACACGTGGAAAGACTGAAATTTCTGACATTCTACTGATTTATAGGATCACTGCGTTTCTTAACAAGAACTATATAGGAGTTAACGGTCACGCCACTATTTGCAAATCACGAGCTCTGGTCGTCTTGGACGAGAATTTCATTAACGGTACTTTCGACTGCAGAGGACAATGCTTGTGGTCAATCCGCGCCAGTAGAATTGTTGCAAAGCATGTTGAGAATGCACATTTTGCATTTTGAAAAATGAAGGACTTCTAGAGGTTAACATTATCAGTTTAGCTCAAGCTACGCTTAACACGTACTTATAGCTACATTCTTTGGTTACTTTTACGGTTATCTCATTCTGAAACGTTTCCATTTCAATTTAAATGTTGTAAATGTAAGCAAAACTTTTTTGTTTATATTGTGGCGTGGATTAAAATTGCAATACTCTCAACAACAAAGAAGCACGGCACACTTGCAAACATGTTTTCCTTTGAAGTGACGCTTTCTTTTAGAGACCTACCGAGGCCTTCGGCTCCCCAGAGAACTCTCAACCCCATTGATAATCCCAGCAGGCGTTCTAGCACCGGAATTCTGGATACAAAGCGCAAAATATTATTTAAACAGCGAGTAAAAACAACTATGAACCCATGTCCTTATACTCTCTTACTCAAATACCGATGGGGAGCTATGGGCACAAGGCCATGGAGACGAATTGACTGATGTGTAAAAATTGTTGCAACCAAAAAGCGTGTTGGGGACGCCGGGCGAGACGTGAATGTGGTAAACGTTCACAGTGCATTAATTTTTCACAAGTGAAAATGAAACTCATCGCGTGAGTCCTCCGCAATGACGACATTTCCATCGATAAATCCTGCCGAGTCTCAAACGGCCAAAAAAGCTCAGGCCTTCTGAGCTGCAAAATGGAGTTCACACAGCTGAAAAAGGTTCGAAAAGTTTGTTACAATTAGCGGTAGTTTGGGAATCAATTAACACAGACAGGTGGACAGTCGGCGAAACATGCACCACTGGCAAAAGTATTTATTCATTGGTCTCCTTTCGGCCAACAAGGAGTCGGTGAAATGTGCCGTTAAATTAGCAACACGCATGTTCTGCGATTCACTATCACTTGCCCACCGGGTCGTGCTCACTTGCTCACATTTAATTCTCCGTTCCAAGCTCACCAGGGTACGCAGCAGCAGATGAGATCGGCGCGCAAGGACGCGAGTGTATAAAAGAGGACGTACCTATTTTGCACCAGTTCAGTGTACCGGACCGGAAGCAACAGGTCGCATCCGGTGTTTAGCATTGGGGATATCTTGAAACGACCCTTTCTTCAACTGATCCACTGTGTGTGTCTGCAGATTGAATTTTTCGAATAGTGTTGAGTTCGGCACATCTTTACGAACGAAAACGGGCCTGTTTGGTGCTAACATAATGAACCTTCAGTTGTAAGCTTGAGTGAAGTGCAATTTCGCTTCCTTTTCGAATTTGTGTGCACTTGGGTGCAGAAAGTGTAAGGTGTTTTGGTTCGGTCTCCTCTTCAGAAGGGGCTCCCAGCGAACGATTCAAGAACGCAACAATGTGGCTCCAGTGGATTGTTCTATTGATATTTACAGCGGGTAATTAACTTTAATATGTTTGTTATGTGAGGGATATTGACGATTGTGTGTACCTTATATCATGTCCCAGCGGACACCCTGGTGCAATATATGCTTTTATGTGATTTTTATGTCTTAGCCTATTCGAAAGAAAGTAGTCGTAAAAGGAACTAATGTTGTCCAGAACAATTAGGGCTGGATGACCTGGACTTGTTTTATTATAGAGTAATAGTAACTAATTGCAGTCAAAGGCCCTACAAAGCTCAACTGAATGTAGATTATCAAAGAAGGTCAGAGCTTATAACGTGAATAATTAGAAGAGTGCGATTCAATTCAGAATATAAAGACAGGATAATAAAAACGTTATAAAATTTTAGTTATCTTTTTAGTCCGTCTATCTATCGAACTGTTAGTGAAACGCATTTGGAGTTTTTTGAGAGACATGTTTTCAGCTTGTACTATTTTCTATTATATCATGAAGGTTCGTGAACAATTCAAATGATTTTACGTCCTTTTTATTATTGTAGATAACCCCCTAGTGAAGAAAAATAAACGTTGCTTTAGGAATTGAATAACGACTAATTTTTTGGTTCGTGCCACATACACTTTTTACAACTGGGGAACATTCCCAATAATATCAACATCCAGTTGATATTCAAAACGCATAAGTAAATAAAAGAATGAGTGCTAATTTTAGTACGCGATTAGATAGAAATGTTTTCAATTGAAATTCGTAAACAAAAAGTAATAAACTAAAAAATTAAATATCTCTCTGTAAAAATATAAATTATACTCTGAATAACCTCACAAAAAGCGTAGATTTTGCCTTTTTAAATATCTTAGAAAGTAACGTAAACACATATAATTAGCTGCCTCGTATGAATGGTAAATTATTTAATTAAACGACAAACGAAACGTATGTTGTTACTATTGTTACTATCAACGAAGTAGAGTTTAGTGAGGTTTGCGACGACGACGGTTCCGACGGTAATTTGGAAACTATGTTTAGAGCCGTACCACTTTAAATTAGAGAAGAAATAGGCATTAGTTTCTTTCTAATCGCAGTGCAAACCTTTCTAATCGTTCATGCACTATTCAAGCCAGCCCAGAACATGCAAAAGTTATTTGGAATAATAGGGATTCCTGCGGCCGCTAGGAATCACGCAGGAAGAAAACGCCACATAATAATACGCTCGAAGCTTGTTGGATAATTCAGATTGCGCTAAGAAATGCTCAGTTTGGGGAGCATAACCTTCCTAGTTCAGATAGGATGCTAATTAGAACGTCACTTCCCAATTGACGAGGTCAGTAATGGCTGAGCCTTCGCGTTCAGAACTCTCTATTTCAGACGCGACAGTCTATGGAAGTGTTAACGATAGTCCGGAAGATGCAGAGCGTGACTCGGCTGCTGGCACTTCCTCCGGCTTGAGGCACCTCTCGCAATCTCCGCCAATCGACTTTGTGGACACCCAAACCGGCATTGAATCCCTGGAAAGCGACGAAGAACCCAGAAAGGGTGTGGACGTGTTTAGCCAGCTGAAGCATCTGCAGCGGCCGTCCGGAGCCCGGCCGTACGGTCCACGCAACCGGAACGAGCCCGCTTCCGAGTCGGAGATGGCCGCCGTTCGCAAGTCCTTGTCATCGGTCCTGCAGATGTTGCTTCCCTACGGTCGCCTGCAGCCGCGTCCCATTCAAGGGCCGGATGGAGATCCCATGGCACCGTTCGGTGGGGGCGACCATGACTACTACTCCTTCGGTGCACCATTGGTTCCAGATGGAACCGAGACGGCCAACTACATGCTGCACGGAAAGCTGGTCGAAATCGGCCCGAGAAAGCCCGGACTAGCTCGCCATCCGACATTGCCGCCAGTCGAACCGGAACCTTCGGACGATACGCTCGGAACCGTGGGTCAGAAGCGCGCCGCAGCCCTCCGCACAACCGTCGCACGCCGCTCACACGTCCTGCCTGCGTCGTCGGCGGGCGGGAGCGGCGGAGAGGAAGGCAGCTTCCTGCCGTCCATCAGTGTTGGTGAGTTCTACGGTACGGTCCAGATAACGAAGTTTTTGAATTCGATTCCTAATCGGCACAAGGCACACGTAGGGTCCGGGACCGCCGCTAACGCATCCGCACGCTTGTAAAGCGCACGTTCCAACGCGGCTTTACTGCTCCCGAGTTAACATTCATTTTTGTATTAATTTTTGTCGATGAGGTTGATTTTGCATGCTCTGTTAGAATGTGTCGTTCGTTAACCTGAGTTCGTAGTGTTTTGCTGCTGTGTGTGTATACCAGATAAAAGATTCTATTATTATGGAAATACTGTATAGTAAAAGCACCGGGTGATCCTTGCATCAGTACTTCTCTTCCTTGATCAGTACAATGACGTTAGGACATTGCCATTAGTACCCAATCCTTATGTGCAGGCTGTTTTTTTTTCTATTTCATATCGCTAACGATGCATTAGAACTTGAATTGGAAAAGAAAAAAGTAAAAAATTAATTTCTGAGAAAAACGCTACTTGCTCTATAGCTCTATCGGCTCTATTTCACTCATACAATTAACTGTGTTATAAGTTGCAAAGGCGTGGTCTTTGTACAACACAATGTTCGGGTCCTATTAAATTCAATAATTTGAACTTGAACCTGACAAAACCTGTTTCAGTATATTGATAACAGGACAAAACACTATCGTAATTAAACGCTTCTGATTCATATTTTCGTTAGCAATGTTAGCCACATAACGTGATTAACCGTATGCTATGTTGCATCTGTACTGTATTTTAACTTGCATTGTGATGAATGTGATGGATGTAAACGTAGCGCCAACATCAACACCTGTTTTTGCGTAACCGAACTGCGTAATGTGTACTGTTAAATATTTGGCAATCAGGAGCATACATCAATGGGATAAGCAAACTACGCGGGAAAGGCTCACTAAATCGGTTGCGGATAAAACAAGCGCTTAACATATGGTTCCTTCCTATCACTCCGGTACGTTCGAGTACTGGTATATGTTTTTACATCACTTCAATTGATTAGTGACAAAAATTGATTGATTGATCACCTTCCGCCGCCGAGAGACTGCTCGACCCAGTAGGTTTGATTGTTAAAGCCATTACTCAAACCTCCTCAGGATCAGCAATGAACATGCTTGCTCCTGTTGAACACGTGACCATAAATAGCGATTTTAATTGCTACCAGCCGTCATTCCGGGCACTATCCGTTCCGCGCCTGTATGTAAAACGACGTGAAATCTATCATTGTCAGGCGAACGATGGTAGGCGTTTCTTGCGCGCCGTTTTCGCACAACTAGCGTCAGCAAAACACTGCACCATCTCACCGGTGTTACAATGGCTAATTTATTAACATCCAATAACGATGATTTAATTCGTCAGCGTATGCACGTACTCCATCCGCTTCCTGGGATGCGGATCTCACAAATCCTATCTCTCACACCACTGTCAGTCTCTGGTGATGAATTATATTTCCCACTTCCTGGTTGCGGCAAATCTCGACACCGCTCGCGCCGTAATCTGGTGAGTGATCACTTTGGTGGAGTAGTCCTGTTTTGCTTGATATGTCTCTGCGGTCTCTGGTAGTGTGTAGCGTAACTTTGCTTGGGAGTGTTTGCATGCGCTGTTAAGGTGATTTATGTGGTGATGAGTTTTGTAAATTGACCAAGCTGAAACCGATCCTAGTGCATCTGATACCCATCACCTGTTCTCTTTTAAGGCGCGCTGACGAACCTAGGCGACTTCTTCCAAAATCTGAAGCAAAACTTGGAGTCGCTGGAGTCGAAGCACCTCAATACCGACCAGGTGAAGCTGCTCGAGGGCCAGAACATGATCAGCAACCTACGCAAAGGTAAAGCCAACTCGGGCGGAGCAGGCGTAGCAGTCGCCAAAGCAAACCGTGTGCAGCCGGGGTAGTAATGGCCGCCTGGTTTCTGAAGGTTTCTTCTATTCCAGAGTTTGTCGCGGACTATCCAAAGCCGGCGGGCAGTGCCGCGTTCCTGCACGCCATCCGGAACTATCGGCCTTCGCATCGGATCCGAGCGCTGGTGTCTACCGTACCGGAGCTGTACCGTGGCACGAACTATCACGATCCCGTGTACATGCTTGCCGGGCTCGGAAAATGAGCTACCCGCCGACCATCCGACCTCCGCACTCGCTCCTGCTGGCGTCCTGTTAAGTAGGGACTCGTGTCGCGTCTTCTGCCTCTCGCTGGAGAAACGCTTCTACTCGCTCTGCTCCAGTCATGGAGGGGCCTGCCTGGCCGAACTGGCCCTATTTCTTGGCCGATCTCCAGATGCTACCCACGCACGGTAGATCGCTGAGCTTTCCCCCTTTTTTCTTGTCCTGCTCGTGTACTGATTGTAAATATGTGCCATGTTGTTGTTAGTTTTAGGAAACACATTTCACCATATATTTAATTTGGCCTAATCCCTCGGAACGTATGCATCAGTAAACCGTGTTATGTTCTCGACGTCAGGAATATAAAAAATACCATAAGTGTAACATAAGACCCCTCAAAAAAGGGAACACTGAACAAAATGTTGAAATATTCAGAAGTTGAATGATAATGCAAAATAAACGCAAAAGGAACTATTCATTTAGGTAAACTTTTCCCGAGGCGAGAACGAGGGAATGAGCAAACAGTCGAATGGATCCGCAGCACAGCTTAATAATAGCTATTACTTACCGAATTGTGGCAACGAAAGCCGACACGTAAGAGTAGGCAACTTTACTCATTTAAACCGGTGGAGTTTGAATACTAAATGTCACAAAAATTGTACCAACCGCAGGTTCGCTTTCGATGTGTGAAATAATAAATACCGTATATTACATTCTCCCCTAAGCGGGCTGGAGCGATAAAAGTACCAATTAGTATCAGGAATGTATTATAAACTAAACCATCTGCCCTCTAATTGACTTACCCTTGGGATACAAAGTAGCTCCAAGCTTCCGGGATTGGACATAATTTTTCGGGATTTTTCGATCGATTCTGTTAGTACAAGAATAACGTTGAACCTACAGCCCACTTTGATGATTGAGTGCCGGGTTTTTTTTCGTGTTTCCAATGAATCTGGTAAGTATATTGAACCCTATTGAATGTAAATCCATATATATATATATATATATATATATATATATATACGAATATTCGGTATTCGGTTCGGTATATATATATATATATATATATATATGATAATAGTACAACGTTGTACTATACACAAACCGTAATTTCGAATTGAAGCGCGAATGCAGTTTGGCGGGATATTTGGGGCCACACAAATTTGTATCGGAGTGTGGAGATTGTGTGTGGCCTTAAAGGTGAATCTTTCGCTCGTAGTTATGGCTTTTTTTAAATTACTTGTAGGAACTGTCAATTCAAATAATTGCCCGCTATTCCAAAATGTCATTGTGTATAAACATCTTGACCGAAGATACATGGAGATAGGGCAACGACGACCGATCGCAATCGAAGACAGCCGCTGGTCTACTCACTGTGGCGAGATTTGTTTTCATTTTTCACTGGTGGAAACCAACAGTTTTTCTTTGATGAGTAAACCTTGGTGAGACGACATTTGATGATCTCACTATGGAGAGAGGTTTCGGCCGCCGTATCTCGACACCGCTTTTTAGCCGCCGCACTGTTTTTACCTTTTTTTCAAGGTCTTCTACCGACGACCGACACGACAGTACGAGAACGTCTTTCACGCGTTGTGGTTGTGTCGGTTATTCTTCCTGTCCGCGCCCGGTTCATGTCGTGTCCACTGTATTGTAGTTTAAGGTCGTACACATTCCGCCCGGGAAACCCAAACTAGCCAGATATATACAAAGAGCAAGCATCTTCCAATCTCCTCCCAACTTTAAAAATTCGTAAAGGGATTGCGACTAAGAACGATGGATTACGATTGTGCCCGGCAGTGGAATGTACATGGCTAGCGATGACACCTCTAAAAAAAGTGTAACCCGGTTAGATAGGATTCTATTCTCTCTTTTCCATCTTCCTAGTGTCACCTTTTCCTCAAAGAATAGGCCTTCACCGGCCGAAGCGAGTACGATCCTTATACTACGCGTTTTCCACAACATAACAACATCCCGTTTGTGGGGTCCAGAACTTTTCAGGTCGGGCTCTTTGTCGTCCTGCTAGTGTAGAAACCGACGCACACAGACACACGCCCCGATCCGTTCAGCCCTCTGCAGGTGAAAAGTGAGTTCATCCTTCTTGCGCCCTAAATAGTTTAACTTGTGAGGTATAATCTAGTGTAAACTATTACCCATAATAATTTCATAAAGGCAGTGCTTTCAACACCACATACTGGTTTCAAGTACCAAGTAAAAATCTGACTCGAAAAAAATAGTAACTAAACGTAAGTGCGAATGTTGACAAAAGTTCCTACAAGAGGAGCGACGGAGGCATTTCCATAAGCAACGAGGGACGTGGTTGGTTGTGTGTTAGGTTGCATATGTTGGCCGTTTATCTGTGTTTTTGTCATTGTGCGAAGGATTACTGCAGAAGGTAGAGAGCTAAGCGCGTAATGGTCCTAATGTAGATCGAAAGAGTGAAGACGCTAGTTGCTTCCTTATCATCGCTCAATGTAACAAGGATAAGAAAGGCAGCTTAAGATAACAAAAAACGATCAACAGCGAGCGGACGGGCAGACAGCGAAGGCCATTCAGCAACAACCCCATCGCTACTATCCCACGGTCGGTCGTCTGTAGTTTGTTGTGAAAGAGACATCTGCATCCCAGTTTTTCCCTACCAAGAGCTAAAGAGGAGATTCTAAAAGCACCTACGACGTGGAGAGAACACAAGGATAAGAACCATTTCCCAGGAGTATTATACACGCAGTTGAGCGGGCGTGAGAAGGCACAAAAAAGCACATTGCAAAGCGAGGAACGGCGGTGAAAATGTCGGCAACCGATGCTAACTTCTTGCTGTTTCCAAATATCAACGATTGCTCGTACGTTTCCTGCTACTGGTAAGTGAAAACTCGTCATTTCATCATCCAAGCCAAGTGTTCCCACAAATATCCTTTCCGGGCCATTCGCCTGTTAGTGTAGTGTAAGGAGCGATTCCTAGGAAGTCTGGGAAAAAGAGACACACACATGGCTCATCTCGGTGTGTGTGCCTGAGTAAGTGTGTTCTGCGCGTGTGTTGCTTGACACGTTGCTCCGGCCTACTGCAAACACCGCGCCCACTACCCCTTAAAATTGTTCGGGAGCTCAATCCATCTTTTTAGCATCAATTTTTGTTTTCTTTCCGCATCGTGGAGCGTGCGTTTGTATAAACACCGTTCTTTGAAAGAGCAGCTTTTCGGTACACATAATTCAGAACATACGCACCGCCACACGGTGATTCAATAGTCTTCATTTAGCTCGGAAGGTTATGTTTGTCTTTCACGTAGAATAAGAGAACGTACGAACGCACCTTTTCTGTTCGAAACAGCAATTTCGAGGAGGCGCCTGGCCGGTGGTGAAGTTTGTTGTCAGTTTTCTAATGGCGCTTTTATTCACGAGCTTGATTTCTTCAGCTGATATATAGCAGGGATCTTGGTTTATCGTAGATCATCCATATAGTTAATTTAAATGTTATTTTTGGTTTAATAAAACATATATTTCTATATTTGTTATGTACAATCCTGCTACTATATACAAGCTTTATTCGAACGTCAAACGTCAATCGATGCTTTAAAGGTGGGTTTTCGAATTTCAAATATGCATACCACTTCATAAGCACATCAGACTTGCGCCGGTTTGTTTTGGTTATTGGTGACGGGCAATTCAAACTGTAAACTCTCAAATAACACAACGGTAAACAAATGTGCGATCAAGTGACAGCGATCTCCTTCGCCGTAGATCAGGTGGTAGATACACCTCGCGGCAAAGATTCGTCCAATGATGTCCGCGATGAACGTTTTAGAACAACCGCAACGGCCCTGCGTATTTTGGATGTTTTAAAAGTTGATGCCTTTTTTTCATGGGATCAATATATAGTAGAAGTATTAGGATTTTGTACTCAGAGCAGTTACATTAGTGCAGCAAATTGCAGTCATTAACAATGGAAAGAAGTATAGACAAGTAAAAAGAAATCAATGAGCGCTCAGACATTCCGTCGCACTACCACATTTTGTTGATTAGATTACTGAAGCAGTCCAACCAGCTAGAGAATGGACTGTGACGACGACGGCTTAATATTTTCAAGCGCGCAGACCAGATAGCAATGTAGATTGGCCGAACTAGAAGCAAACTGGAAATCCTATTGACCTTCGGAATGCTCTGCTAATTTAAATGGTTCCATGAACGTCCGCATCTTCAAAATACATTTACTTCTTTGCGCCTTCTAGTTAAACTGGAAATGTAAGAGTTCCTTTGAATATATTTTTAACTCTAATTTTGTTTTTTAAATTTTGAACAAGTACTGCTTTAAAGGAACTTTGAAAACCCGAGATAATATTGTAGTACTAGAATTTATAATGTAGGATGTACGCAACGTTTCATCAACGAAACAACCTTCTTTTCAGTCTCATATTCTGTACCTAATTATGATATTTTCCGGAGAATGAATGTTATAAAGGTTCATGAACCGATCGGAAGTCCGTATCTCTGGAATATTCGCAACGTATAGTTAAGACAGTTGAATGCTCCACGGTGCGGTGGAAAGAATGATATTTCTACTAATGAGGGTACGTGATACATGAAATACGTGAGATGGCGACATAAATGTTTAGCTAATTCACTTTTAGCATCGTCAGAAACGAAAATTGAAGATTTTCTTCAATACTGTCATATGCAAACAACACAATACATCCGGAATAGCCGCCATTCCAATTTCTAGACTGTAATGAAATTATTGCGAATGAAGTAGCGATAAATGAAACATTCGGTCGGTTGCACATTTTCCCCATTATGTTCATTTCCATTACATCCACGTAATTTCATCACAGGAAAAGTAGCGTGCCATTGGCAATGATGGCGACGAGGGCATTCTTGGAGCATAGGTAGTACGCAAGGATAAGAATGTTTGTGTAAGCTTTTTTTCATTTATTTTAATCGTCAAGCAAAATGCAGTAGATTCTGTGCCGCATAAAGAAAGGGCACCCTTTGGTCCTTTCGGTTTCCCGCGGTTCTGGCCCACGTCTTCCACATCTATGTGAAACGACATACTCTGGTGATGGCATTCGCTTGTGGCACATCCTCTCGGCATGCCTTGACTTTTATCTTGACCATTTTTGGCATTTTGTATTGTCTGGATTGCGAAACTCGTACTATTCGTCCAGCGGCAACAATGTTTGTCATTTTCGACGTGTTTGTCATCATCTTGTCCGCCTCAATCCTCCCAAGACTATACATTCAGCAGAAACAAATGGTGCCGAAAATATGACATCCTTGGGAAACATTTCGATCTTCTCCAAGGCCCCTAGGACTTCCACAAGGCTGCCGGATTTTGTTCTGTTTCATCGGCATTCTCACCCATCTAGTTATCCGCAAACGAAGTTTGGTGTCTACAACATGGTCCCGACGAGGCACTTATGTTTCCAACGATAAAAACTCCTGTTGTGAGATGTTTTAGAAAGTTAACCTTAGGAGAATTCACTACATTGTTGGCGGGTTCAAGCTGAGCTTGGAATGCCTAATTGACACTTTTCTGCCTTGTGAATCATTTTAGTGTATCGAGGATTGTTGAATTGAGCTTGTTTTCCAGTGGGTCTTCTGATTCATTGTAAGAGCAAATGGTAAAACAATAATTTTAAAGTCCATCAAAATTGATGTACGTTTTTGGTCTATTTGATTAGAGGTCCCTCAAGCACACGCAGGCTCATAGAGTTGTGTAGAGTGCCCCTAGATGGAGAAAAAGGATGATAACATTAGTAAAATTTCACATGAATTGTGTTGTATACCAAACCAACTGTTATATAATTAACGTTGGATAAAGGCGATAACAATATTCAACTATATTAAAATTGGTTGACTACATTAAGATTGAATGTTCTGTTTCTCTATTGTATACTGCGCATATTTAAGGACCATGCGAACCTGTTGAGTTGGTTGCACTCGGGCCTTTTATGCTAAAACACCTAAAACTATTTCTTAAATGGTAAAAAAATACTTATTTCTTATCTCGTATCCATTGTTTTTGTTATCCACGTAATTTCAATGTAAACAGCAGATATTTAAAGCTTAGTTCACACTCACCCAAACTGCGTGCTGCATTTTTGATTTAGCCCAATTTTTTATCTACCGTTTTGCCCTACACTTCAACCTGGTTTTCCATATTCCACACGAATATTAGAATCAATGATAGCTAGCGAACACATATTGAGGAACTTTAATTCCCTACCACAAATATGTTTATATTTCTCATAAAATATTAACAATATACTAACAATGGAACCGATTTTACCACTCTCTTGTGCTTGGTATACCGGTGAGCTGAGAAATTGGTAGGCTCTATGGGAGTTTTGGCGCAGCGGGACACTGTCGCACTCGTGGGGTGTGACCAACTAAAAGCGAACGTGCGTACAGCAGCCGCATCGAGTATGGCTGACTAACGAATACCGTTTTTGGTAAGCGTTCATCCTTTCACCAACGTGAAATGTCATGCTCATATATGTTTGTTTGAAGTCGGCAGCTGCGGAAGAGAGTAGTTTGTGTGTGATTTTTATTCAGTTATCATTTCACATGCTTAATTTTCTCTACTGATGTGGCATAAGCGCCATATTATTATTATTTATAACACTTCTGGTGTCTGGCGGGCACAGCGCCCGGACACAACAAAACACACAACAACGCCCTAAAAGTAACGACCTAACTAACGCCACAGTGGAAAGAGTTGAGTGCTTAAACGTCGGGAAGCTTATATTGTAGTCAAAATGGTAGCGAAACCCGTTGAATGCCCTCGTCATAGCCGCGATAGGAGCGTTCGAGCCATATCGTGTAACGCTACGGAGCGTCCATGGAGCGCAGGAAGCGCCGAGGGGCTAAAAAATTAACCCTTCCCAGAAGAGCAGGGTCATCAATTTCGCCAAGAATGATCTTCGCCGAAAAAACAGCTTGGACTACGCGACGCCTTAGCTTCAGGGTCTGAGGACCTGGCAGCAGACATCGAGCCTTGCAGCACGGAAGTTCCCGACTACGCCAGTGGAGACAGCACGTATTGATGCTGGTTGCCGTCCGTATTACCGCAAGCTAATTTCCACGCTTGAAACATGGAAACTACTATACGTGAACTACATCATCCTGTCTATTCGTTGATTGCCAGCCTTGGTTTATACAACCAAATTTTTTGATAGTGACGATCCTCATGCCCCATAGGCGCACACTGAAGCTGCCCAGTATCGATATTTATCGACAAAGTCTATTTTCTCTGGGTCTAATCCTAGCTCCACTAGATAGCAACCCCCCATCCATAACAAGAATCGCTTTACTTGCAGACGGAATAGCTTTCAAATCTTGTTCGGAACATCAAGAATCTATAGTGGGACATACATAGAATGGTGAACGAGGGTTTCTCGGCCTTCTAGAGGAAAATGAAATGAAAATGGTGATGATGCGTTGTTAGATGCTTTGGTGCAGGGAAGCTTTTAGTACCCATAGGGGACAGAAAGACTGGGTAAGATTGGCTCCATCTTTCGTCGACGTCTTAATCGGATCGAACCATTCCTTCGCAAATGACGGCTCTCTCTCATTCCCATAAACTGTATGGGAAACAATACATTATTTGAGAGTGATACTCCAATGCACGCTTACTATTAGAAGGTATCATCAATAGCTTTTCATTAATCCGACTTCGTCTGTGTCCAACAAAATTACACAAAGGGAACATTCGATTGTGTGTTCAATACAAAAGAATGCTGTCATAGCCCGTGTGTATGTGTAATGTGTTAGAAAATGCACCTTAAAACACAATTTGAACAATTTATCGTGAAAGTTGGTAACTAATGAATACCCAATTTTTCGGGTTTTTTCGTTTTCGTGAACATATTCTGATTCTCTTGATCGTGAAATGAATTTCTCTTGCATTCCTGTGCATCTAGTTCCAGTGCTTACTGGCATTGCGCGTCACTGGGATTACCATTAAGTTTTTTCCTGATTTCCAGCCGATTTTTCCCAATTTTTTTTAACATATATAAAATATTCATAAAATTCTACGCGGATGATGCACCATGATGAATGTTGCTGGACGCATGGAAGAAAATTGTCCTAAGATCCTGCAATAACGTAACATCAGCAGAACCATGAAACGGTCGGCACCTTTGTTCTGTGTTTGGTTTTCAGTGCGTTTTTGCGCCTAGCATATGAGAATTGCGCTATGGACGCCTAGTGCAGTCAAAAAACAGTTTCACTGAAAAAAGGCAATATTTCACTCCCGATTTCACTCTCTATCTCTCTCTCTTTCTCTCCTTCTCAAGTCATTCATATTCTAAATTATGCTCCAAAATGTTGGAATAATTATGTGTTAACACACCTTTAAAACTAACCAATTCATGAAACAAAGTTTATCCCTCGAGAAATTAGTCGTGAGTGTTTGAATGCTGATGGATTTATTCCGTTGCACCGATCCTTCGTGGAACCGAAATGGGAAACGCATTAGTAACGAAGGTTTTATTAATTTCACGAGGTTACTGTAAATAATTGTTCAGAAAAAAGGCTACGATTTGTGCACACACTGGAGCCTACAGGGCTGTTGTCTGCATGAGACTCGGCAATAGGGCTAACTAGCATGCTTCACTCTCCGGATCATACCCGTAATACTGAATGTTTGGGTGTAGTGTTTCCACTACGACGAACAAACGAAATGGATAAAGTAGAGGGAAAAGTCGAACTAGCGGCGCCACACAGGATAACCTACCCAGGGATCGTGGGCTGGCTGGTTATATCGAGATCTCTGACTGCCCCAATTTTCATACCCATTGCATGCTAAACCATCATAATGCACAGTACACTGCCTTTTTGCGAGCTTCTACTCATCGGGCTTCCTGTGTGGTATCGTCTGGCAGGCGATGCAAACGACAACACACAGCACAGTTGCCGAACACGCACGATTTTTCGTGTAGTACTTTATAAACATGGTCACCACAGCGAGAGCTACCGCTACCACGTTTGCTGGCCGAGGCTGCTTATTTTCTCGCCACATAGGCAGCCAGCCACGGAGGAATGGTGGAATCGGTTCTCCCGGAGGCTACCAATTTGAACTCGACCTGCCCATCTGCGTGTACGACGGTTTTCCTCCCCGTGCTACCCATAATTTACGCTATTCAACAGTGCTGACCCTTATTCAAGCCTGGGCACTTCGAATGGGCGGCCTTCTGTTGGAGTGAAGAAAACGGTAATGATTCGTGCACCTAAAGAGGACCTTTTGTTAGAAAGAAATGGCTACAGTTTCACGTTTTCTCCCATTGCCACGCTCGTATATCAGAGTGCTTTCGAAGCGTTGGTTGGCACTCGTCGATTCGCGGAAAGCAATTTTCCGCCTCCATCGCCCAACACGGTTGTCCGCCAGACTCCCGCGAAAATGGAAATTGTGTGCTTCTTGCCCCAATGTAGCATAACGGGGAGTACATTGCTTTCGGCTCCACTATGCTGTGGCTCCCGCTTCGCCAGTGAGCACCATTGCTGCCGGTATGGCGGAGTTAAACTGTTGCATTCCGGATGTTGCACAGCCGAGAGCAAGACCTCGGCGCGTCTGCATCAAAACTCCCAGTGGAATTTGGGACCAAACTCCATGTGCCTTGTCTGCTCGTTCTTGAACGTTAAAGTTTGGAGTGGGGTCGTGACTATGGTGTGATTACCATATCGAATCGTTGCTATCCCTTCGGCATAACATTCCTGATCCCGATCCCGGCATATTGTGAAGGTGCTGCACAGATATCAGAACTGCATGATTTTGCAATCAAAATCGAACACTTGTTTGTTTTGTTCCTGATAAGGATGGTACGTTCCACTGTGGGCCATTCTTATTTTGCTGCGCTAAAGTCCTCCTCTATTCTGAATCGATCTTTTTTACTCTTCAAACGTTTCATTTTTTTCGAAATTCTCAACTCGATGATATGTTATGGAAATTCGATTTATGAAACTGCTATAACATTGTTGGGCTAACATCCAGATAAAGCCATCGGGCTCCGTAGCTATGTTGGTAGAGCATTTTACTCTGGCCCGATCCAGACGTTTAGTTCGGCAGACATTAGCATACAGCATGGTCGTTCATGTAATAACCGTAATAGTTGTTAATGTGAATCTTATTAACTTTTGTTCGTCTAAAACGCGCTATAACCTGACATACGCTCATTTGTACCGAGGTGACGTGGCAGCAAGGACAAAAATGCAAAAAACCAAAAACTCATTGTCAAACAATGAATACAGATCGAAAGAATCTTTAAAAGAAGCAACACACTCTCTCAAATTTGACTGACCTTGTTTGAACTGGCTTTCTCCTAACCTTGGTCCTAAAGATGCAGAGATGCTGTAAAAACATCTGAACAGTCCCCGAGATGAGTTCGTATATATGCAAGGCCGTCAGTAAAAATAATAATCTTAAAAATCATATCAAGCCATCAATATTTTAAGTAATTTTAAAGCATGCCTGACGTCTCTTATAATAATGAAACTGAACACAATAGTCTAGGACCCAGCACAACTCTTTACCTAATACATAATAGATGGTATATGTCGCCAACGGCCTCCGGCAACAGGAACGCTATCAATGTCGACACAAAACCAAAACGCTATCAATGTCGACACAAAAATAAAACACTACAAATGTTGAACACAGGACTGAACGAAACAAAGAGTAAGCGCTGAAGCGTGGGTGAACCCCAACTGTAATTTAAAGTATCGAAACAAGCACCAACCATGTATACGAGTTCAAGTTTACGTTACAAGTAGAGGTTTAAAACTGAATCACGCATTTGTTGCGTTATTTGTCAACCTTTTTGATTTCAAGTTTGTCCCACCACAGGATAGCGAGCTGGAGACACCACTACGCATCCACAGCAAAACGAAACAAATTTCCTCGGACTTCCACCGTCCACTAGTGCCGTTAGGTACATCACTGCCCGCGGCGACAGTACAGATACGCCATCCATACAATGTTGCTTACGAAAATCATCCTATTATACATAAGAAATAAAATGTGATATTTGATGAATCGAATGGAAACATCATCGATATAGCATTTTTTTAAGGTGTGTGTGAGTTTGCGGTGTTGCTTAATGAGTATGGGTGGTTTCTCACCACTCGTACTTATTAATGCTTAGCGTTTGAAGACCGAAAACATGAAGTATTACTAGACTCAGCTACTGAACTCATTCGCAGCGACCTTCGTTGGTGCCGTACATCATCGGTAATACGATGGGTTAATCCTCTGACGGGCCAACAGCACCATAAACAGTGGCGGTGAGAAGTAATAGCAAGGGATATAATTCACTGGAAAACCCAGCGACCGTCTCGTATATCTTACCTTGCCAAGATGCCAGATGATCAAAGACGTGTCTTTCGGGCGGACCACTTGTTTTTCAGCTCGCGTGATGTACCGGTATACATATGCCTTTGAAGGTTCGAGGTTTATCTCAGGCTCCACCAAAGCGGCGGCCGTCTGCTTGAATTGTGTTTTCGGTTACATTCAGTTTCGGTTTACCGAATCTGGAAAAAGGAGTAACCATTTTCCATGCTAAGAGTTTGGTTTTCTTTCAGCATGCTAAAAGTACTGTAGAGGGAAAGCTCTTAGGTATTGTCAATAAAAATCTCGACAATAGAATTGAGAAATATTGTTGTGACGACGTACTTCATCTTAAATATCATTGACTCCGTTTCTCTGTTGGATTCTTATGGGATGTCCTTTTCAATGAGAATCTTTCTTGATTGATTTAGGATCTTTTGAAGTTCAGAGAAGATTTTGGACATCAAGAAATTGCGTAACTTAAATCCAACACTTTTATTGAGAGTGAGCAATTTCATTCAAAATATATTTCATGGAATATCGTATCTATCGCGTTGTTGCAATCCTTTCGTTTGACAAGCCGCCATAAACGATAATCTAATGCTCTTCACCCGCAGCATGAACTTGCTCTCCATCCATCAGTCGCCCAGATGGAGAAAGGCTCGCCTTCAATCCACTTCATAATGTTGTTTCATGATATGAATCATTTACTGAAAATATTAATCGCCCCGGTACCGATTCAACCCGACCAACCATTCCCGCTAGCCCAGGTAATCCATGGTTTCTAGCCAGCCGGCACCGTGAAGAGGTGGGGAATGGCTTTCGCCGACCATCCACTAAACTTAGACATGATATCCATTATTTTAAAGTTAGCTGATCCCTAACGCCCCTTCAAATTGGCGACTTCATTCTTTAGACTCACTCGTGGGGTGAGGTCAACAAATTAGTTTACTCTTCGCCGTTCGCGCTTAAAACTGGCCCTCTTGTGAATTTGTCGGAAATGATACCCATATTTCCCAAATGGACCTTTTTGTGGAGACGGATAATATGGGAGCTCCCCCTTCCCCCATATTTGTCACATTATGAGGCCGATTGTGAAACTCGATTCGGGTTCGAGAACTCACAGAATCGTCACTTTGGTATGGTGAAACGGTGAAGAATGTGACGATTCTGTGAGTTCTCGAACTCGAATCGAGTTTCACAATCGGCCTCTATGTGTGCGCCTGGAAGAAGTGTTTGTGCCAATTTTTGTCGAAATCGATGGACTACCTGCCGAGAAATGATTTTTTTCGGATTTTTGTAGCGATAGGGTGTTTGGGAGGGGTAGGAAGGG
>JAOEFI010000006.1:1323607-1336377 GCA_034621735.1 Anopheles plumbeus | reverse complement strand
GGGGGAAGGGAGGGAATCCTGGCATAAGGACTTCAAATAATTAAGAAATTGGTAAAATCAGCCATCTCTGTGCCAAGTTTAAAGCGAATCGGTCCGGTAGATTTGGCGTGATGCGACCACATACATATATACAAACATTAATTTTTATTTTAAGATTTTTATCTTCGTAAAAACAACAAATTGCCAAACTTGCTATACCCCTTATCAGTCATATTATGGCTGTATAATCTCTCGAAACAGCTCTATCACAAATGTAGTCAATGCTTGGACCCATCGAAACATCGAGAAAATCCTTATGCGCCCCAAACGAGCCATCACAGGACACCAGCCGTAGAACTTCGCAACATAGTAGAACGCACAAATCTTTGGCGTCCCAACGCGATCAGAATCTTAAAACCGCCGAACCCCCGGTCCAAGGCAGACCTTGGAACGTGCAATAAAGGGAAATGAGTTTGACGATTCAAAGTTCTCGGGTCGGGCGTGTACCGCCACACACAGGCGGCGGCCAGGACTATGGTAAAATGCGTTGTACTTTCGACCTTGTACCCTTGTCAAAACCGTGAAGCAAGGCGCCATGGGTGCTTTTTTGCATGAGTAGTTTTTTCCCTCTGTCCTGTGTGCTACGTGCACGCAATCATCATATTTATCCACCCGTGCGTGACATTAAGCAATAGCATAGCTGGGTCATGATGGAAAGCTGTCACCAATTTTTCGCCACCGATCAGTTTGTGCAGGTTATAATGACAGCCACAAGCACAATGGAATGTTTTATTTACCTTTCTCAACTAGTGCGGAAGCTGTAGAGGTCAAAGTGTGAAGTGAAATTTTTATATTCATTTGTGCAAAAATAATAGATTTAAATTGATCATCAGTGCAGTATACATTTAAATTATGTTATCATACCATATCCCAGGAGCGTGACTGTAAGATTTACCGAGAAAAGGGCCACCCTTTAATGACAAAATGAATGCCACCATCGTTCATTGAGTTTGGGATGGAATTTTCAATTTCGCGCCAATCAACCACCATAACCGAGCGGTTGACCTGCCTCACCGCAAATGAAATGAGACGAATGTCGAGGTTTATTTGGAAAACTCTGGCCAAATGGCACGACGACCTCAGGCTCGGTGCGCGGTAATAGTAAAACCCCAAAATATAACTAATTATTTTTCCATTAGTGGAAAACCCGAGCCAAATATTGCCATCATGACGCGATGGAATGAGTCGATGCTTCCTGTTAAAAGTAAATAATACGGATGTTTTTCCATTTAGTGTTTCCTCAAGGATAAGGAGACAAAATGAGTTATTTCGTAACGAAGGAAGTTCAAGGGAAAAGCAAAAACAGCGCATCGTTGGAAATGATGACCAATTTGACCCGACGTTAAATTTTATGAAAGGCTCTAAAGAACCGGAATCCGAAAAATATTTTCGCCGTTAAATCAAATCCCCTAAG
This sequence comes from Anopheles plumbeus, assembly GCA_034621735.1. Classification (NCBI taxonomy): domain Eukaryota; kingdom Metazoa; phylum Arthropoda; class Insecta; order Diptera; family Culicidae; genus Anopheles; species Anopheles plumbeus. The sequence continues at coordinate 1,334,924 of JAOEFI010000006.1, read as the reverse complement.
ATAATATACTAATTTCACGGCGCAAGTAGTACGTCCAATGAATGCTACCACTTTAGGTCCCGTTCAGGTTTTTCACGTCACATCCACGGCCACGGGCCGCGCGGTCAAGAGTAGCTTTTCATTCCCATGCAAATACGCGTACGGTGAGCACAGTTTGGGCAGGCAGGTAATGATGAATGCGAGTTTCAGATACGAACGATCCTAGTCTCGGCCCGGATTCCGGTTTCTAATTATTTCGAAATTTATGGCCCGAACCTTTTTCACCGTTCGCTGCCATCCTGTCGGGGGCAGTGGTGAGGAGGCGGAGAGGAAGCGTAATGGTAATCATTATGGAAATGTTACCTGTATCCGTGACGATCTTTTGCGTGCCCCGTGACTGTCGAAGTGGAAAAATGGTTGAGCGGGCCCTGCAATTCTAATCAGTTGGCTAGCTCCTTCGTCGCTCCCATTGATCGATTCGCAGTACTTTGGCATCGCAAAATTTGTGGTCAAACCTCCCATATTTTATGCCACGTTTCGGGTCGCACCGGATTTCAAATAAATTAATGTTCCGATGAAGTAATCATTTACCTCCGTTAGGCTGTAGTTTACATTATGGGAATTGTAAAGCAACGGGGTCGATCGGCGATACATTTTCCCTTGATTTGATGCTTCAATCAGACCGTAGCCATACAGAAAATTTTAAACCGTACTATTACATGGTGTTATCGAAGCATAGGTCCACGGTAACATGCAAAAAATAGTGAAATGAAATTCCTCTCCCAAACTACTTTATGTTAACGTTATTGATTTCCTCTGGTACATTCATTGATTCGTTAGTTGCTGGAATAATTGACCAATGTTTTTGTGCCGTTTTAATCGAGCTGCTTTTATCACTGCTTCAGGATGTCAGTAACCTTTCAATGTTTTATTGTTTCGGTTTGTCGAAAGAGAGAAATTTACAGAATCCAAACAAATACATCAAGCTCTGTAATCATTTGAATCAAACAAAATCGGCATAATACGGTTTTCTCGTTTTGTTTTTTCGGTTAGTATTATAGGAAATTATGTCACCAACAAATGAAAGGGCCTAAGTAGATGACATACAGCCGTACGTTAATCGATGTCATATCTGATTTTCGCTTGTAATGGATAAACAGACTTCAACAGAACAATAGATGGAGTCAATGTCGTTGTACCACCTAACAGCCGAGACTGATGGAAGATGGTGAATGAAGAATGCAATGCGCCGTATCGAAAGTTTGACTTTGCTGGTTGTGTTATTAAAACATGTTTGTATGGAATGGCGTGAAAAGCGAGACAAAAGTGCTGCCGCGAATATTCGTAAAAGGCGGACTGACGGTGGATGCTGTGAAGAATTAAATATTGAATGCCATTGGCGCAACGGATGAAAGTTTAATAACGACTCACTCAGTGTTTGCCGTTTGAGTGTCTTGCCACATTACGGTATAGCAGCGGCCTCCGATGCGCACATGTGAGTGGTTTTTCCGCTCGCTGCACGTGTGTGCCAGATGGATTTCATTCGTGTACATTTGATGCAGTAGTGGAGCGCGACATTTTAAGTATGTCAATCAGGCATGTTGTTCTAGTTGTGCGAGTGTTTTGACACGTCAACGCTAAAAAATGCGTATGTTTTGTAAAAATCGCTACCAATATTACCGTTACCAATTTGTTGATTTACAATGATTGATATTTGTGTAATGTTTTATTAAAATTTTAGCATTCATTTATAAAGTTGACCCAATGGAGTTTTATTTTATTGAACTCAAAAACCCGCATCCCATGATGATAGTGTATGTAAGCGTCCTGGGCCTCTTTTTTGTTGAAGTGGCGTGTAGCTTAATAGTCCCGCAGCAACCGAGCATTCCCAATGCAATGAGCGTCCCCGTATTTCCCGAAGAGAATTCCATCCAAAAAAAAAAAAACCAGAAGAGTACCGACGTGTTCCCAGCGGGACGATTTCATCATGAAACACGAAACTTTTGGCCTGCAGAGTCGTGGCCGCATTTTCGGCAATATTGTTGGGATATTGGATGTACGTGAAACGTGTATATTTACCTTGGCTAGTGGGGTGGAGCGTGTGTGACGTCAGTATCTTACATATTTTGGATTCGACCGTGCTGCTGCTGGACACATGGTCACATGCCAGAAAACAGCACGACCAGGACCTCCCAAAGAACGGCCATTGTTAACTCTACGGTCTCGCTTGATTGTTTTCATCTTTACACAAGTGACATTTCTCCATTCCTTGCAACTATTTATCCGTTTGATGGCCAATGATTTTGAACGTGTCCATAGCAGGGCATATTTAGTAACACAAGTCGAATAAAACGCTGACTTATAAATATTCCAGACAAAGACTAAACAGCCTTGAATGTTAATATTATTTAGACAATTTCGAATGGTAACTGTATTGCATTTCTCATTTTGTAAGAATTCGGAGAGGGGAGTGTTTGTCAGTGATACGCTGTTCCAATTTGTATAGAAGGAATTCAATTAGGTTGTTTTCTCCTGCTTATAAATTCACATAACCGAACTTAAGAGAAAAACGCGAAAGAAGCGCTTGGTGGGGGAGGTTTGGGAAAACTAAAAAGCTATGCAGGTACTGTCAATAGCCGCCATCTTTTACTGCTTCTGCAAAGCAGGGTAGCGTAGGTAGCGTTACAAAAATTTATTTTTTCGAATGCTTTAGGCCGAGACCAGCTAGCCAGTGAAGAATGATTCGAAGCGAACTTTGTTCAGATTAGGGGCTACTTCGCAACTATGCCCAACAGTAACATGTCGCAAGAATTGCATGAGGCAGTTATCCAAACATTCCTTCTTATCCTTATCCAAACGTTTCCATTCTTCAATGCTGATGGTTGCCGGTTGACCACATCTCGTGCGTACATTCAGACGGCACCTAGAATTTTAGAAGAAATTTGGAACTCGTTCAGATTATTTCCCTCACTCCCTCACTTTACCTTCCCCCCGTCCTTCATCAAGATGAAATTGGTTTCCGTTTAGCGAAATTCGTCATTAATTTTAACTACCAGCCGGAATTGCAAATCTCTTCCACCAGCGGAAACAGAAGTTTTGCCTAGAACCTCACAGAAGAAGTAAATCGCACAGGTAAAATCGTGGAACAGCATACCTTGCACCCGTGTTGTTACTTGGTACATGTTTTGTATGTTTTTGTACCACTTTGGAAACTAGGACAAAACTCTTTACCACAACTTTCCGCATCCTTCGAACAACCACTTACGATGGGAGAACCGTCTTGAGGCTAGACGGTCGTTTTACCTTCCGAGGTACTTTGACATCTCACCAAGTACTTCTGGGTTTCGGCCTTGAGAGCTGGTCGAAAGGGTACGCGCACTCCCCCTGCGTTACGCTTCACACGATTGGCCCTGGAAGCCAGCTATTTAACAACGTGGTACACATTCGCTCCATTCTGTCCGGTTTTGGAGGGTACATTTCTAGCCTGGAATTCGTGGAATATCTTTCTCTGCCATGCATTCCCTCCTTGCATAAATTAAATTCATCGATTTTATACAAAACATACACACGGTCTACCTGGACAAGAATTATCGTTCGACTTTTTGGGCCGTTCTTCCGCTTGTAGAATGTGATAAAAATTTTACATTCTAATCTGTTTTAGCTAAATAAGTAAGTAAGCTTACCTTTGGGCGAAACCATTAACATACGATGAGAGACTTTTGTTTGCAGATTATTAGAAGGTAGGGAATGGCTGACGAAAAAAACGAAAATGAAACGGGATGAGGATGTTCATGCTATTTCAGCTCTTCATGGTTTTTGAGAACAAAAAAAAACCGTCGCTAAAACTTAACCAAATCATTCGAGATACGAAGTTCGAAGTCGCAGTTGTGTGAAACGAGAAAATCTAGTGAGAACTAACAGGTCTTTCTTGGTGGTCTTCATAGGCCACAGTAATAGTGTGGAAGCACATCCTGACAGACAAAGCGGTGATGAGGTTTTGCAACCGTTGGGTTGGTGGAGTGAGGGAATGGCCGGACAGTTCCTGGATCTGCGGATGTGCCCATTTCGATCGTTCCCGTTGCATGGCTTCTATGTACTCGGTTGAACTTGATGTGAGTGTGAACACGAATCGTAATCGTGGATTCTACTGCAATTTTGATGTCCCAGTTCCTAAGGATGGCTAAAACTTTGTTGGTAACTCATGGTTTTTGACATTTGCTTTCTGCTGTTGATCCATCCACATTCTACTCGTGATGCTGTTGCTGCATACATCGTCCATGCATCCATATTCTTCCATGTGCATATTGCTTTTGCTTAAGGATAACGGTGCCATGTTGATGGTACTTCAACTCGAATTTTGAACCCATATTGCTGTTCCCGAATTTTTTCTGATGTAATAAGAGCAATATCCGTTTCGGGGCTTTCTTCGCTGATAATTGCCTTCAAAAATATTAATGTTTTATACCTCAATTGGTCAGACGATTTTTACAACCGATTGATGTATCTGTAAAATTCTGTAACAGATTTCATGTTCCTATTTACCACGGGATACATTGTGACCACCGCGAATTTTAGCAGGTGAAAAGTTTGGACGACTTCATCTACAGACCGTGATTTTGTGCCTCTGGCGCATTAATGAGTGATATGGGATGAAATGTAATACGCAATGAATATTCGTGCGTATATTGCACGTAAGAAATTATATTTAATTGAAATGTAACTGCGCTGGCTCCTATTATCTTCTTATAAATTAAAATGAATGTTTGTATATATACATCAAACATGGCACAAAGATGGCCGATTTTACCAGTTTATAATTTTTGAAGTCCTTATGCCAGGATTCACCCTACTCCCAAACACTCTTTCGCTCAGAATATCGAAAAAAATCATTTTTGGGCCTATAGCCTATCGATTTCGACCAAAATCAGCACAAACACTTCTTCCAGGCACACACATAATGTGACAAATATGGGGGAGCTCCCATTTTACCCCCCGCAAAATCGTCCTTTGGGCAATATTGGTATCGTTTCCGTGGTTCTTGGAGTCTCTAAGTCGATTGGTTACACTTAGAATTCTCAACTGCACTCCCGAGATGAAGACTAGGTAGCCGCTGATTCACCTGGAATGATCGATTTGTCTGTTACTTTTAGTAACATGGTGTCTTCGGTAGAGGAACTTATTGAAGCCGTGTACCCGACAGTCTCATCAAATTACCATGAAAGAATATAGTTAAAAGAAAAGAGCTATCCTAGCTTTCAAAAATGTTAACGTGCACGAGATTAATGCTGAGATGATCGAGACAGTACCTGGACCAGAGTCTGAATACAGATCTATTGACGTTGCAAGCGTTGGCGAAGAAGCCGTTGATTTTCTTACAAAGCTCGGAAACTCTTCGGATCTGCTAAAGTGAGCTTGATCAATAGAAAATCGCTAAAGTAAATTTGATCGACATAATTTACCGAACCAGTCCTATATGTGTTACTTTGCAACATAAAACTCTAAAAAGTAGTTTGCCTCTACGTTACATTTCATTCAGCTTAGAAGCTCAGATAGCTTAGAAGACAAGATCCATAGAACCATAAAGAAAGTAGCGACCATACTTATTGCAATGGCACTATGAGTCTATAAGTAGAGGGACCAACTCAGGAGAGAATTTTTCGACCTCTCCTCACTAGAGAGCCTAAAGAATAAAGTCGCCAACATGAAGGGCGTTAGTGAATACTAACAGGTAACTTTAAAAGGTCGAAAAGCATGTCAAAGTTTAGTGGGCGGTCGGTGTAAGCCTTTCCCCACCTCTTCACGGTGCCAGCTGGCTAGAAACCATGGATTACCACCCTGGGCTAGCGGGAAAGGTTCAATCGGTACCCGTATGAAATCGAGAAAATCAGCTAGTCTTATAATAACATCAATCTCTGCTCCTGAAACAACAGGTGAGATTCGATGCCACGACCACTCGACCGTGCTCTCGCGTAACCATCAGGGTGATCTCATGATACTATTTATTGGATTTTGATAATTGTGATAACCAATGTTAAAGTTACAGAGTAGTTAATAAAGCCGGACAGTTCCACGACCATTGTGCCCCGGCATAATTGTGTAGCAGAACCCACGAATCAATAACCTCAAGAGCCTTGAAAAGGGTGACAAACATTTAATGCACTTAACGTTTTTCGCGATAGCATAAATAATGAAGAGAGCTTATCACCAGCGTTAGCCTGCGGTGGAGCATTGGAAAGTTTGCTTCGGCACAATCTTACAGATTGACTTTAATGTCGTCTCCAACCCATGTCCAAAACATGGCCTCCAGCAGCTGTTAGGCGAATACTGCTTCTGAAGGAATTCGGCAATAAATATCAATTTTCTCTGCCTGGTGTATTAAGGATATAATTCACGTTTTAAGTGGGACGATGAAATTTCGTGCTGAATACTGATTCCCTTTTTGTACCATGGGCTATGCTGTTTCAAAATTTTAACTGGTCCTTTTTGGTACTTGTTTGTGGGTTTCCCGATAGAGTGGAAAAAAATTGCCCATCCTCTTCGGCACCAATTTTCGTCTGATTACTACAGCTAAATGGTTTTTCGTTATTAGCACCAGCCTGGCGATAACCGGTCGTAGCCAGTGGCATCCTGCCAAGCTAACACGTTTCGAATAATTATTCCAAGGTGCCTTCTAATTTACCTTCATAAAACGTCTTCCAGGAATTAGCCTTTGGCAATTTTTCGAAAACTTTTTTTTATGATTCCGTGCTGGAACGATGGTGTTTTAGGAGCACAATGCAAACATGTTACGCGCATCGGTTGGCATCAAGTATCCTTGTATTTCACGCCGCAATAATTATGTAATGATTTACAATCAGTATACGATAGAACAGTGAGTGAGTGAGTAGATAGTATTATGTAGAGGATATTATCTATTCAAATGCTTCTATATGTGGTTAGATTGCAACAATAGAGTTTATCGACTCTCTGCATCACATGAACCATTTACATTTACTCTGATACTGTTAAACCGTGGCATAAGTTTTAATTCGGTATACGCCCATACAATACCTGGCCGGGCGGTTCAATTAAAATATAGGAATAATAATAATAATAATAATAATAATAATAATAATATTTAATTCTATGTTCCACACCGTGGTGACAAGCTTCTTTCCAATTATTATCACCTTCTCTATCAACAAAAGGAAGTTGTGCGAAGTTTAGGCGATACAACCCAAACCTGTAGTACATGTCATCGGAGGCGGTGGACCATGCCCATGCCACATAAAATGTTGTCCCGCTCCGTTGATGTAGCCCATCCGCTTGCGCGGAACAACGTCATTTTACCAGCTCCTAGTTGTTCAACAAGTGCCGAGAAGCTAACATCAAAGGTTATTTGTGTTGTGGGTACAGGTTACCAATGTAAGCGAAACTTTTCGCATGAGGAGTTTTCTCTGAAAACATAAATCAATTTCTAATGTGCTTTGCTTGACCTATGATTCCAGGTTGGGTTTGTCAGAAGCACTGCTAACTTTTTGCCGTCATTATGCCCTTTAATCACACACCCTGAATGTGGAGTGCATCCTTTTACCAAGTCATATGTGGGATAAAATAACGCAGGAAATTAAACCTATTGATTGAAGATACTAATGTGACTAATGGTAATTAATAAATGATACATTTTTTTTTAAATAGTCATTTATTTTTCGTTGACTTTTTCGATACACTTCAACAATATTTTTTATAAAAACGAGCTAAAAAAATTTTTGTTATTCTCGTGAGTCATGTATTGCAAATTTTCCATAGTATCTATGAAATCATTCGGAGAAGACTAATTCACACCTCAGCATTTCTTGATCGTCAAGGTTGTTTGTTTGCTCTTGTCCACTTGACCGCAAGATGATTAATATGTTTCTTTTTCTCTTTCTTCCATTTTTCCTGCCACGTACAGCGAAGAAAACGTGTGGAAACTGTGCGAGCAGGTCAAGAAAACACACCCATCCGAGCTACCGAAATGCTACGCCGTCTTCGTGTCCAACGAGCGGCGCACCGTGCCCTTGTGGCGGCAGAAGGCGGGCCGCGGGGACGAGAAGCTGGTGATATGGGACTACCACGTGTTTTTCATGCACAATCCGTCACCGAACCGGTGTCTGGTGTTCGATCTAGACACGACGTTACCGTTCCCGACCTACTTTCACAAATACATTACCGAAACGTTCCGGTCGGATTATGCCTTAACGCCGGAGCACCACAGGTATGTCGTTCGATCGCTCCAATACTACGAGTCGACCCAGAAAGCAGGGAGAGGGTGGTTCCTAATCACTGCCATATACCAACCCCCTTTCGCCACCTGTCGCCAGAAGGCCCAACCACACAGTAGAGCAAAGGGAAAGGGCCTTGATTCGGTCGTTCATCAATTTGCCAGTGTGCTACATTTAATTGGATTTGTTTTTCTCTATCACCTTTTCCTTTCGGCGGCACCTGACGAATCGCAGGTTCTTCAGGGTAATACCGGCAGAAAAGTATTTAGCAGAGTTTTCATCAGATCGAAGGCATATGCGTAGACCAGATGGATCCTGGATCAAGCCGCCACCGTCCTACTCCCCAATCCAGACAACCGGTAAGTACAAGATGACTACTATGCTGGTAGTGTTATACTACAATTCGTTTGCCTCTACGCCTCCATCCGGTTTAATTCGTTAGTTTAGATCACTTAGATTTCATCACTTTCCACTACGTCCCACTTAGTTGAGTACACAATTCCCCACACATTCAAACGTTAAGTATCATCCTATCCTTGTATAGGTGTTAAACGAGGTATGCTTAACGCTTTTAAATGATAACCAGGACTCAAATCAGGTTCTAAATTATAATATGCAATGATAGGGATATCATCTAATGCCAAAGGCCTTAGGCAGTATAAAATACGTGACATATAAGACTATTGGACATTGAACACAAATCAATATTTACTGCGCGAAAATCTTCCCTCTATTGATGTCACGAGTTCTTCGAATGCTTATTCACTGTCTTTTATTTCAGCGAGCACGCATAGCCTGGATGATTTCATCTGTATGAAGCCGGGCCGAGGGCCCGGAGCGGTGTACGATCTGTTACACTTTGTACAGCAATTTTATAAACCAGCTGATCGGAACATCGCCACCAAGACGCAAAATTAAAACCACATTGCCGGAAGCGTAGCAGTTCGATACGCGAATACTCCCACACCCTATCGGAGGTAATAGATATTACTAGAACGAGAACTAATTGAAAGTTAAAGAACATCCAGCGCATTCGACGTAACAGACTGGTACTTCTGAATGTTGGTGAGTATTCGCATTGGAAGGGTACACGAGAGCGATGATACGCTTTCTTACCGGAACGCAACACCAGCATACGCACCGTGCCATTGTTTAACCAGCAGCTAGTGAGCATTGTTGGCCTAGCACCCGGTTGCTGTGCATATTTTTATGCTTATGGCAAGTTGGTGAAACTAGGAGAAGAGTGGAAAATAGGAAAACCCAAGATTATTACGCCTCGTGAATAGGTTAAGACAATTTTCAGTACTCCATAAAACAGCATCCATACAAAGCCATGTTTAAGTGTTATACAAAAATAACGCAGTCGCTATCGTAACTGATAAACTTTAGAATTTTCGTGTCATCCGAAAACTATCCGGAATCTTTTGCTTTCTTTGATGTTATAGCGAATGAAATCGATTTGAACATGAGAAAACTTTAATCTTTATATATTGGTCGATAATAATTAATTAAACATAGCTATACAGAAAATTATTACACATTTCCTTGATTGATAGCTGAAATCATTCCATATAACGCTAGTTTCACAGTGTATGGTCAAGAATGCATTCCGATACCTTGAAACTAGTAATTTATACAAGAAATCGGAAAGTAATATTGTAACATTCCAATTATTGCCATATAATTGAAATGACTCATTGTTAACTACTTTAAGAAAAAAGACATCTTCAAATAGGATGTATGGAGAGATGAGCATGTGACGGTACGCAAACTATACATCTCTTAAACTTTTTACTGGCACCACAAAGCAGATCAACCGAATGGACGTATTAGCGCTGGGTAATTTGTAGCGTAATGCAAACAGCACATAAAAACGCCAGAACTTTGTGCGCATCAAAAGAATAAAATAATCAAATATTCATGTATTTAATAAATAAAGAAATAATGGGAAGAAATGGATAGAAGACACGAAAAATAACTAAAGTATCCCAATTTGTCAGGAATTGGATGTAATGAAAAGTTATACACGGAAATAAATCTTCTACTCTACAATGTGATATTAGTTAAATAAACGAAATAAACTATTAAACGAAGAAAATGAAAGATCCACAATTTACATCAAAAAGGAAAACGCGCTGCCATCGAGCAATGAACGGTGACACGACGTTACAAGAACGATACGACAGCAACAAGGAGATTTGGCAACTAAATTTGGCATACGTTATTTTTTACCAACCGCTAGTTCGAGCGCTGATGACTGAAGATTTAGTTTAAGGATCAATCGTGCGCAAGCTTTGGTCGGGTTAACCTTAGCTTATTTCTAACACTAATGTCCACTCAGACTGGTGCATGCTTGCCTTAGGACTGGAGATGTCATATGGTTACTTCCATTGAGCAGCATTTCCCAGGATCTTGTTGCTAGTCAGACCGCCATGCCTCTTGGACGAATATTTTAATTTTTATGCAAACGGAACAAAGTAGAAATTGCTTTATTGACAGCCGAACAATCGCCGACAGAAATTACTAACTGAAAAAGAACACGAAATGAACACTTGTGTAAGCAGTGTCCACAGGTAGCTCAATGCGATTTGGCACTGGTAGAATGATGACAACCGGTCAGAAATTTGGATGCACTGAACGGCGGAGACACATTTAGATAAAAACTTGTCCACAAAAAAAATCATAAATGTTTTTCTAATATTACTGATTATGCGCTTTAGTTTGCTGTCTTATGAAATATTTTTGTTTAGTTTAAAACCATTCAAGTAAACCAATACAACTAAAAGATCCTTACCCAGCGCTTCCTTCTTAAAAATATGATGTCTTAAATTGTACGGCAGTATGAAGTGGAAACTAAATTGTATGCAGGACAACATAATTTTAATAGGTTTCGAAATGTATGTTAGCATACCACACTCATGCACCTGTGTTCTGCAATACAGTATAATGCTGTAACGTTGCGTTCTAAGATAAAACTTCCATAGACAACGCAAATCAAGGGTTAAATTTGGATGTGTCGATGTGTTGGATGTGTTATAGGTGTTTGATTTTTGCATTTTTACAAAATAATAATAACATGCAATGATTTGCTTGTA